>CM065052.1:89353289-89953289 GCA_032883995.1 Coronaproctus castanopsis
ATTTTTTTTTTATAATGTCACAAGGAAATAACAGCCAGAATTGCAACGGCAAAAACAGCATTCACGAAAAAAAAAATCTTTGATCAAAAAGTAAATCAATAAACGTACGGAAACGAATATTAATGACTTATGTGTGGCCAGTGGCCTTTTGTAAAGACTATGTCCGTCAAAGATAAACAAAAATTAGAAACATCCTTGGTGTTGGTGTCGCCTAGTGAAAGTCTCACTGACAAAGTATCAAACCAAAGTATTTTGGACCGAGTTCAAGAACGACGTTCTATCCTCTGAAGCGTAAGAAAAAGGAGGTTCGAATGAATCGGACATGCACTGGGAGACGTGGAGGAATGCTAGCCGATGCTATGGAAAGCAAAATAGCGGCGGGAAAATATCGAAAGGCGTCTCTATCACTATTGGACAGCATAAAACAAGAAGTCGACTCAAGAGGAGGATCGTGAATAGTGAAAGACGGATATAGTGACGGCGAACCACCCCGAAGAAAATTTTGTTTCCTATTAATTTTTTTTAATGTTTTAACTCTTACGCGCGTCGTTATAATTTTTATCTCTTTTTATCATTCGTATTTTGAATATTTTTTAATTTTTTTTTTATTGTTTGTGTTTTTTTTTGTATTTGCTTAAAATTGTCTATATAGTTGAAAAGCTTTTTGTATACGATAAATTTTATAGTGATTAACATTGATTTTGTTTTGTTAAATATAACCTTGTACACTAGTTCATTTGTCGCATTATGTGATTGAACGATGTGTCGGATGATCGATTTTACGTATTTTTGAATTTACGATAATAAACGTTAAACAACTAATTATATACTTTTCGATATCTAAATTATTTACTACGATTTATCTCGAACTAATGACCGTATTAATCGTAATTCTTTCTTTTTACAATTAGTTATTACCGGGATACGAATTTATTTTGACGGGGGGGTTTCCAAAATATTGATTAATTTACTAAACAGTTTTTATTCAATTCGATCAAATTTAAAAAAAAAAAAAAAAAAAAAAACTATTTGATTTCGACGAACTTACCGCGAATTTAACAGCGTGTATTTCTGCAATAGTTTTTCTTGAGTGTCTACGATATTAGAGTTTAGGTAAATTGAAAATTTCAAATCCTGAAAGTATTTTTATATTAGATGGTCAAAGAAATTAAACTAAATGGATTTGTTTAAAAAAAAATAATAATCAATGTAATTAAACGATTTGTCGAGTTAAAAAACGTTGAAATAATACATAATATTATAGGATACGAAGAAAAGATAATTCTTCGATCGAATATATATTTTTTATATATATATATATGCTTGTGTAAACGGCTTTTATTCTTTGCACCTAAATGACGAAAACTGACTTCCCCGATGACCCTTGACTATAAACGATGTCGAAATGCGCTTCGGCAGCTTCTTCTAATTTGTATTTATGTCCGATTACCGGTGATACAAAACCGAATTTTACGCCGTCCAGCACAAACTGGGAAGCCATTTTTTGTTGCTCCTGTATTAAAAATCGTTTAAAAAACCGTCATAAATGTATTTTATTAAAAGAAAATATGATTACTATTATCATTCGAACAATTCTTTAACGAAGCTTTTCGGTAATTACGCCATCGTCGGATTATAAAATATATTAAATAGTAATAACAATATAAAATAAAGTGATAATAATAGTAATAAAATAATAATATTAAAACATAATAATCATAATATGAATTCTAGCTACACACAAGTTAACAGTTTGCAAGTTGCAAGGTGTTGATTATGATTATGATACGTAATTTGTTGGTAAGCCATTTTGAAACTGAATGGTAATATTGTTTATAATTTCAGAGAAGAAGGTTCTTCTCGTGTTAAATAGAGCAAAACTTAAACAACGTCCAATTCGCGCGGTTTACAGAAACAAAAATTTATGAGAACTCTGACGATCATAAATTATCAAGTACATATCATAAAAATAAGTAGCTTTATTGATGTGGAAACACAAATTCTGCGATTTCATTAGAATGTATAATTTTGTATTATAATCCGTAACAGAATGTTTCGTCCTCTGATTTAGTTAATCTACGCCAGTGATGCGCAAACTATTTTCGCTGCGACCCCTTATTTCGGGTAAAATTTTATCGCGACCCTTGTTAAAGGAGTAGACTTTTTATTTTTAATCGTTAACATAGTTCAAGTAAAATTCATCTGGGCGTTTAAAAAGAATAAAATTTTGCATTTTTGTACCTTATTAGAGATTAGAATAAAACCATAATTTTACGAAACGATGATTTTATTTATATTCAGGCGAGTAATGCTTATTAATAAAAAATACTTCTAAAAATAAAAATTCAATGAGAGATATGCGGTTGCAAAGAGCCCATGATTGCTTCTGTGTTTGGAAATGCATTGGAAATTGCAAGCCGTAAGTCAATTCAAAAAGATACAAAAGTGCGTGCGTAATATTTTAAATTTTTTAACATTTGTAAACAATTGTTACGATTAATGTACTTCCAGCATCAGTACTGAAAAAATAAGTTATACATAACTGATAACAAATTAATTGGTATCAACAAAAAAAGTACCTAAATATACACAGAATTAAGAGTGGAACGAAAAAACGAACAAGACCGAATTAAATAAACAAAGATGGAAGGAACTACACGATCGTCGCTGTAATTAAAGATTAAAAGATCCAGTGGAAACAACGTATAACTGCCGCACGAATAATATTTAATTTTTATACCTTTTGTATATTATTTTCTATCTTTGAATTGAATATTTTTCGTAAATTTAAAATTCAATTAAAACTTTTTCCTTCGGAATTCTGCGTTTATTCCTAATAAAATTAATTCCCGAGTTACTTGGATCTACGTTAAATTATCAAGTGTCTACTTTAAATATTTTCCAAGAGCATCGAGGACACAAGTAGCGTTCTGATTGGCTATTAATACGAGTAATTGTTCTTGTAAAAATATATAGTTTTATCCTTACGAATAATATAATTACATTCCATAATTTTACCGACATCTGTTACTTGTTGAATAAAAACCTTTTTTTCTATGGTTATATATATATATATATATATTTATTTTAATTTAGGGACCCACGGTTTGCGCACCACTGATCGAGACGGCCGACTCCGAAATAAATTCTTACACGATTAAAGATCGTTTCAATTCGATGATAAAAAATTACGAAACCGTACCTGGGTATATTTGAAAAATTTCACCGTATACACAACCGGTTCACCGCTTGTTCGAGGACGCGTATTATACGGTGCAACCAATACTCGGTTTCCTAGAATCTAGCAAAGAGGAAAAACGTAAGTCAAATTTTCCGATTTTTTGTTGGGTTTTTTTAAATAAACGACTAATTCGGGTTTTCCGAAGTAACCGAATAAATCAGTCGTATTCTGAAAAGATTTTTATTTACATTTGTTTATTAACTTAGCGATTGATTAATTCTTTTTTTTCTTTATATATATATATATATTTATAAATCCTGTAAATAGGTTATTTTTGTCCGTATAAGTGAATTTAATGTTTTATTTAATTTGTGTACTAACAAGTGTCTGATGTAACACACCGTTGTACTCGCTTTACGAATTCATCCGTGATACGGGTAATTTCGTAACATTGGCTATATATCAAGATGGAGGAACATTCTGGAATCCTTGTATTTTATTTACATGAATAACTGTAGCGCAGCCTCAATAATATGAGACCGTACGTCCATACAGATTTTATGATGACTTTGAAAAATTAATAATTTATTTTCTAATGCCTGAACATTTGCCAATCATCCGGTGCATCCGCCACAGTCTCATGTCTGATTGTTTACATTTCGTATTAATATGCTTAATTCGAGTTAATCTAGATCTATATAGAAAAATATTTTATCTCGTCTTATTTTCTCCATTAACTTTAACAGAGGACAGACTACATTCCTTAACGTAAACGTGATCTGAGCACATTTGGTATCAAGGTTAAGTTTCCGTCAAAGTCATTTGGAGTTTTGTCAAGACCTTAGTATGGTCTTTACCTTCCGCTACAAGGGGCTTCTAATGAATTCCTGTCCTCGGCTTCACTTCTTTCTAAATTCCTTTCACTTAGTGTTTTAACGTCTCTCCATAACTTTTATACAGACAATGCCGTTTTACAATGCATATTGCTTCTCCATGGCCTTACTAGATCCAAAGTTTCCATACTTTTCATTTACCAGCCATGTCAGTTTCCGCGGTCATGATATTAGGAGGTGTCCTTGCTTGTCTCTCCCTGTCTAGTGATGTAAAAGCTTCCCTGAAGTCTCTCATAACCAAACCGGAGTCGTGCATGGAAGCACTTCCTTTCTATTAAACCTAATCTGTTATCTCAGTTAACCTTTTCTTTCCGATCAAGGAAGAAAAATGTTATCTTTACCCGATATTCCAATTAAATCTTACCCATTCTTATCTTCTTCAAGACACGGACCCCTCTTCTGTCCCTTTTTCAGAATGACGTAACTGTTTATTCCCCAAATATTATAATACTTACAACCCAGAAGAACAGCCTCTGTCTTTTTTACCTCAACTCTTATCTCAGTCTCCCAGCCATATCCGCAATATTTTCCAATTGCTGCATTCAACGAACCTTTCAAATCTGACTTAAGACAAATCCCTGGATACGTGTGGTCCGTAAATGCAGTCAGCGCCCGTACTGACAAATAATAATAATAATAATAATAATAACAAAATGATAAATATTTGTTTTACTTAAACTAATGAATCAAATAAATTGAATACTTACGATGATCCGGCCGTATCGAGCGGTAAATTTTTTAGCCCGGTCTACGTCTACACTTCCAAGTATTTCTAAAAAGATGTCGAATCCTTCATTATCCATCTGCTCAAGCGCCGCGTGCAAGTATTCATCGTGATTTTGTCTAAAACAACGAAAAAATAACACTCTCGGGAAAAATTTCAAATTGGAATTTACAAAACAATCTTCACGATAATTATTGTTATTATTATTACTAACTCCATATTTCATTTAAGTCCGGATGGTCGTATAGATGGTTCCCTTACTTAAACATTCTTTTGAAATTGCAGGCTTGGACGTGAATGTGTATACGGATATATGCTGGGACGTGTATATTTACATACGATTTTTTCATAAAGATTATATACACGTTATTTTCATTTAGCGCAACAGGGCGCAACTTCTTTAATTTTTAATTGAACAATTCGAGTTATTCGCGCATAATGATTATAATGTATTTTTGTTGTTTTGGAATAGACAAGTGTATACCGCGCGTACTACTCTGCACGCACGCCTTAATGTTCGCGAACATATGTGAGCGAATATAGTGTATCATCATTATCAAGTGGTTCAACCCGGAGAGCATTATGATTATGTAGCGATTGAACTGTTGCGATACCCTTCCATCTTTAGCTCGTTATATACAGATTGATACAAAGATAATCCAGATTGTTTTACTATCATGTTTTCGGTCTTTTCTCTTCGACCCGCCTGCGAATGACGTCGAAATATTTCATCGCGCGAAGAACATCAATATCAGCTAACTCTTATGCGAGATTTAACTCGCATACTATGGCTTCATCGTTCCGTTCCACTGTCTACGGTATGCGGAGCAATCTTCTCCACCACCACATTTCGAAGCTGTTAAGTCGAGTTACGGCGAGTTTATCTAAAGTCCATGATTCAGTTCCACATAATACTGTACTAATGTCCTTATAAGTTTTATTTTCGAGCGTTTAGTAACTGAACCATCCTTCTATATTTTAGTCAGTTTCATCATACTAAAAGGGCCCGTTTGAAATCGGCGCTTTGTTTTCCAGTTTGAACCGCCTTTATTACCTAAATATATAAAATTTACATCGCATCCTACAAAAGGCATTATCATCTAACGCTAACAGCTTCCCTCTGTCTATAATAATGATTTTTGTTTTAGCTTTGTTTATTTCAAGCCCAAATTTGGCACGAGTGTATGGCTTAATTGTGAATAAATATGTGCTTGCGTAGATGTGTAGTCTTTGTATACTTATGCATTTATTTACGCTACATTATTGCGCTCTGATGGATATATTTTATTATTTATACAAACTAGCACATGTGTGTAAATGGTTGTAATAAATAATTATAAGTACATCGGAAATTTTTAATATCGCATATTATATTCAAATAAATTCGATTCGATTATTATTATTGCTATTATCATTACAGGATAGGACCATAGCGAGTATTACACGAATAATCGTATATTATTAGTATATACTTTTATTTATCGATCTCCGCATATTTATTTGTATATTCATTTTTTTTTTTTATTTTAAAACAAATTGTTTAAATAAAATGTTACTTTCCTTAAATTATCTATCAATATGATTATTATTCATTATAATTATTATCGCTTTTTTTTATTTATAACGAAGCTCTGTATTTGTCGACCATATAAATTCGACACGATCAGCTGTTTTATACGCTTTAAAATCTTTTTCCTATCACCGATATTATGTTTTCTCAAAACCTTCATTAATTTCTCGTGGTTTACCCGGTCAAAAAGCCGTTTCATAGTCAATGAGGTGTTTGCATTTAGGCATCTCTATATTACGGTTTTCCTTGTTCACTTTTTTGCAAACAAACCCGTATTGTGTTTCTTTTAATTTTTCACCTAACGTTTTATTCGGACATTTATTATTGATAGTAGTATTTTTAGCGTGTGACTCATTAATGCAATAGCTCTATAATCTGCACACTTTTTCGAGCATCTCTTTTTCGGTATAGGGATTAAGTTCACTTTTTTAAAATCTTCTAATCCCTCATCGTATATCCTGTTGAAGAGGTTTATTTTTTAAATTTTCAGGCTATATTTTTTTTCTTTTAAAATTTTAAATAATATTTTATAATCCGTGTTATCGAATGCTTTTCCTAAACCCATAAACGTTACGCGAGTATATTTACATTTAATCTTCTTTCCAGTGACAGTGTTTTAAATATCCCTTGTTCACTTTCTCTTCCTAAATCTAAACTGATCGTCTTCTAGATTTTCTTCGATTTTCCCTTTTAATTGGTTTTTAAAAGTGTTTAACAGGATTTTGCAATTGTTCTATAATTTACACAAACATTGATATTTCCGGGTTTTTTTTTTTTTTGGTAAAAGGCAATCGTTATATACTTTGTATAAAACATAGCAGCTACATGCAAATTGTTCTTATATATTTAAGATTAAAACGTCGAAATGTAAAGAGTGCCTGGCGGCGGGTAAAACCAGCGGAAAGGAAAAAACGGAAACGGGTGTTCTAAATAAAAACAAAAGGAAAAAGAAAAACAGAAAAATATGATACTGCGATAATAAGTGAAACACGAGTGTTTAGGCGTTATCGCTGCATTGAAAAAGTGTGTCGACTAATTTAATCGGTAGAGCTGTAAATGTGTAAACTAACAATAAGACGGGAAAAGTCTCTACTCGCATTTCAGTCTGCAATAGAAGATTACACAAACGATACAATCGAGCGATAATTTATAATAAAGTGTTTCCGAATAAAAACGAAGTAAAATACATGTAAGTCTACTTACATCCAAGTCCAGAACTTACATATAAAAGGAACGAAGAGAATTTAACATGAAACAAGTCTACCGACAAATGAGATATTACTCAAAATTCATCCGTTAATATGCAAAAAAATTGTATTACACAGCGCAACAACGGGGTTGCGCAAAGACTTCAAATAAGCTACTTATTTAAAATATTCTAAAACACGATACGTTTAATTTATAGGATACACCACGGCTATCCGAGACGAAATCTATATATCGAAAATAGATGCAGTGGAAAAATTACCCGCAGACTGTCACACAAATATCCGATCCCTAATTATGCAACCAGCCCAGTCGAGACTCGCAGTAACGTGACGGATGGTATTAAATTCACCGAAATAAGTGACTTCACAATCGTAATCTTTACGGATGCATATTATACTTTCCGATTTAATGAGAACATTTATTAGGTAGCCTGGCCAGTTGGTGAGTTATAAATTAGCAATTTAAATAAAACTAATAATAATAATTATTATTATTGTTAATATTAATAAAACTGAATAGTAATAATAATAATAACGTATTACTCGTGATAGACGGTAATATCAGCTCCAGCAGCTTTCATAAGCTTTTCCACGTGATATCCTTTAACGGACGCTGCAACTTTTGCACCTGGTAAATTTTTTCGGTATTATTTATAATTAATTGAAATTTGACAAAAAAATAATAATTAAAAGATTTTTGAAAATATTAACCAATATTCTAAACTTAAAAAAATTACCCTTAATTTTATTTTCCCAGTTTTTTCTCTTCTAAATATATTCATCGTATATATATATATATATATATATATATAATATATAACGGGGATGAAATCTCATATATTTAGATATTTTAAAATAAATGATTTTTTATCGGTACTTACTTGAAAACTACGTTGGAATATCAGTAAAGTCCTTAATATTATTAATCGATTAACAACGCGTGAAATCAAAAAGTCGAGGAATAAACATTAGAAAGTATTTCTGTAGTGCTCGCTCGGTGATACATATTTTTAATTTATTTTTACGTAGTGATTATACCACGTTGAATGCGCCGGCTGTCGTTAGATCACCGAAGTTAAGCAACGTCGGACCAAGTTAGTACTTGGATGGGTGACCGTCTGGGGGGAAATCTTGTTATGTCGTCGGAATAGCCGAGTGGCTAAGAACACAGACCTCTATTATACGGAAGGTATCGACGACGCAAAAATTATCATCGTCAGAAAATATTATCGCCCGAAAGGCAATGGCAAACCACCACGCATAAATATGCGCGCTGGTAAATATTCTAGTACACTACAATAACACGTTAAGGGTTGCTGTATTGTGTCGTGACAACAAAGCGATTACAATCGGTTCTCCCGAGTGTATGTGTGTGTGTCTATCTACGCCAGCGCCATATTATAATTGTCTTGTACAACAAAATATGTATAGTTAAGTACCTCCTATACGGTATGGCGTGCTAAGAGCTGGGGGGTACCGTAGCAATTGATTATAAATATAAAATTAAAAAAATAAAATAAATAAATGAAGCTTTAAAAATAGTAAAAGTTAGCGAAGATAATAGGCTCGTGCGCTACGTGTTAGTATATAGATATATACATATCAGTGTCATCACGCTATTCGTTTATAATAATAATGATAAATATTTAAAGGAAAAAAGATTAGAACTTACGTCGGAATTAATAGCCTGGTTAACGGGGGAATTTTGGAAACAAATGGCGTATCGAGCCAACAACGGATAATAATCGCGTATAATACACGTACTCGTTTATTAAAGATAAGCTATTCGATATAGTAGAGTCGGTATCGTTAAGTCGAACTTCGGTTCTGGAGATAGTTAGTCGACCGAACTGCTCGTAGACCGAGTAGAAATCATATCGGAAGATAATTGCTTATTTTAACTGTAATAATAATATAAATGCATTCATCCCCGCCTTCTAGTCGGTATTAGAATAAGAAATTAATTTTGGAAATAATTAATGGACTACGGTAAAATACTATATAATTACGGAGATACGACGACTGGATAATAATTGGATCCATCATCACGATCCGGAATCAATCACAATACCACCAGGTCGTATACTATTTCTATTTTCTTTTCTCTGTGTGCGAATAATTTATGTGTACATATTTTGGTAAATTTGTGAGAATTATAGTCTGTGTTATTTTGTGATATATTTGGATATACATAATTGTTTATGAATTGTTTTTTGTGTCGTATAATGTATAATTATAATTAATAATAATTAAAATAAAATCGTAGTAAAATTGTAACGAATACTAGTCATTCGATAACGATATCGTTAGTTGTTGGTTCCACGCCGAGAAATTTATTTTCCGTCAAATATTAATCACATTAAGTCAAAATTCGATAAGATACATTATGAAATAAGTTAGTAAATAAATTTGCACAGTATTTCTATTTACCTCTATCTAAGGGTTGGCTAGAACAGACCACCACTACGGGATATAGCGTACTGCCCTATCTGAAGGTAGAGGAACGCTATAACGGAGACGGCACTGAATGATGATGATGTAGTATATATATATATATATCAAAACAATCTACTAATTTCACTGGCTACAGCATCACCAAAAGTGGATGAAAAATGATAAAAACTAGCAGCAAGTAAAAAACTGAACCTACGGTAAACAAAAGAACCTGCCTATATTTCGGAATTTTTTAACCACCTGCCTGGAAGAATTTGATAAGGATTCGTTTATTTCTAAAATTTCTAGGGAACCGACTACCTGATTATTTGTGAAAACGTGTAAAAGTTAGAAGCAGGATCGAAAGAGTGTCTATGTAAATAAGGTGGTTAGAAAAATAAGAGAGATCAGGTTTTTGTTTTTACACAATACAAGGTGTTCTTTAAATCTAACATCAAAAATTCCTAGTAATTTTTCCTGATATATATATATATACAATTACATATACTAGTCATTAAAACCCTAATTGATGAAATATCAATTCGCTGCTAGTTCTCCGATTTGTTCGCGTCTACATGGCCCCATTTGAACGACTTTCTCAGTCAGCATTTACTGTCCAGGTTTTCGCTGAATAGAAAGCAACACGGACTGAGCGTAGACGCGTAACGTTCAGTTTCTAAATCAATTTTTCTGGTTTTCAGAACTTTTTCCAGATTTCCAAACGCCTGTCTGGCTATTGTTATTCCGCGAATTATTTCTCGGATATATTTGTATACGCATACGCGGATCTACGCAATTTTTTTATATCGTCGTTCTTTTTTCACTATTCCTTAGAGACAACACAAATCTAATCGATTCGTAGTCGGTATAATCTGACGATATTGACACGATTTAAAAAAAAATAATAATAATAAAATTCTTAAAATTAACACACGGTTAACAAAAAAAAATACTCGTTTAACGTCCAAATTCGGAATTACCGTTAAATGTCTATAATTACGACTTTTCATTATTAATCGCGATTACAATTATTAACAGCGTACCGGCGTATTTAGCAATTTGAACAGCCGCGACGCCTAAACTTCCACTAGCGCCGTGTACTAATACGCTGGAACCTTGCTTCATGTGACCCCTGGTAATAAATCATAAGGAACAATTTCAGCGGATATCGAATTAAGAGAGTAGAACGGAATAATCGGTTAGAAATTATATTTTCACATCCTTCAGTCATTTTCTTTATTTATAAAACAAAATGTATAATTGTCTGAAAAATCGCGCATCTTTATTTTACGAATAAAATTAAACATTAAAAACGCGGATTACTGTAGGAATTTTTAATTAGTTTTTGTAAATTTATCTATAAACGAATCAAGGATCGTTCTATATAGTGATGGTTTATTTTACCTACCACGAAACGAGTCCCCGATAAGCGGTAAAATAAGTTACATATAAAGCTGCTCCTTGCATGAAATTTAACTTATCCGGTAAGTGATAACAGCGAGATGCATTACCGACCGCGTATTCCGCGTAGCCGCCTTCTTCAACTCCGCAAAATACTCTGTCGCCTACCTGCGATATAAAATTAATCCTTTCAGTCGAACGTGGTTAAAATTAAGATATGGTAAAACTATATTAACGAAATAAATATCAAACGGTTATACCGATAAGTAATTGAACAGATGAACAATATTTTAAGTTTACATTTTCGTTTCTACAGCATTAGTGAAATAAATTCGATTCGATTCGATTCGATTCGATTCGATTATTATTATTATAAATAAAAGTCGTTACTTCGAATTCGTCGACAGACACGTCTCGGTATTCCACTATGCCGCTTATTTCTTTACCCAAAATCATGGGCAATTTCAACAGCTGATACGATCTCCCCGATCTTAAATGACCGTCGATCGGGTTAATTCCAGCCGCCTTCACCTGTACTAATATCTAATAATAATAATAATAATGATAATAAACTTTTTTATAAATTCGTTGGCTTCCAACTTTATTCTCGTTAACCGAATTAAATTATCGGAAAAATTTCACATTACGCATGATGTTATATTTAAAATTTTCTACTTATCAAAATTTTGTTAAATTCATCATTTTTCTCCGAATTAATTCGACGACATTTTAAACTACGAAAAAAAAAATACTTATGAAGAAATTACGGTAATGCCGAATCGAGCTTTCATCTCGTCAAACTGCGCTAATTGATAAGGAATGAACGATGTAAAGAACATATATTAACCCTTTCATCCTCACTCATAAATCACAGGACGATAAAAATTTTTCGGGAACTCTAGATAATTAAAAGTGTTCCAATTAAAATATTTTTGATTTTTTTTTAAAAACCGACTTAATACGTAATAGGATAATTATCGCGCATCCAAACGTATAGAATGGGCGAATGTAAATAGTAAGTTATGACGACATTATTTATAAAATCAATTTTAATTCACAACATCGGGCATATAGTTTCGAGTTAGAAAATAGTGTACTCGAAAGTATACGTTGGGCATGAAAGTATAAAGAAATGATTTGAAAAATAATTATTTTTCTAGCGGGTTTCTAACAAGCTATAATTCTCTACAAATATTAAGCACGTACAGTTATCATTATAATTACTACACCAGACTAGTGTATGTCACGACCAACTCACACTCACGATATTTCCTCTACACACGGACAAAAAACTAGACATTATTTCGCGATAACGCAATCTCGTTAGAATCCACATAATTTCTAGCTTCTGTAAAATTTATATTAGTAATCCGCATAAATAATCTATAGCTTTCAATTGTGTACGTACATTTTTTCACACACCCTATTACATCATTATCATTTTAGGCCTTTATTGTACAGTGTAACGTACAAGGCAATTATAATATGGTGTTAGCGCAGATAGACAAACACACACCCCGGAGAATTGATAGTAATCACTTTGTTGTCGCGATACAATGCAATCCCACGTGTTTTTGCATAGTGTACTGTGTTATTACTAGCGCGCCCATATGGTGTTGTGCGTGGTGGTTTGCATTGCCTTCCGCGCCAGAATATTAGGATTATTTATATTTTTATTTTCTGATGATAATTTTTCGTGTGGTTATTTATAGATTATTAGGTATACGCTGAGTGGTTGAATGTGTTGTTTACCATATTCACTGTCAGGTTAGATTATTGACATACCTCAGTTTTTAATCAGAGTTTTTTTTTTTTTTTTTAAGGTGCCGTGTACCACAACTCAGGTTAGAGGCACCGAAGCTATTTTAATTAAATCAAAGGATATATGTTTGTAACTTTTAAAAACTTAATGGTTTTTTCAAGTTCCGCTGGATTATCAGAGAGTGCCGTGTGAATTGAAATATTGCCATCAGGATGGTATTTTTGAAGTGGCCTACACTTTGTAAGCATGTGTTCGACTGTTAGAGGCTCCCGTCCGCAGTAGCAACATATCGGTTGGTTTTTTTTTTCTATTAAGTAATTATGGGTTAATGACGTATGTCAAATTCTGAGCCGAGTTAGTACAACATCATCACGTCGCGATGGGATGATTGTTCTCCATGGATCTGTGTTTAACTTGACGTTTCGAAGTTTGTTGGTTGTGGGAATACGCTTCCAGTGTAAGTTCCATGCCTCGTGAAATTGGTTTTTGATATTGTGTATTTCGTCTTGTATTGGGATTGAAATTTTTGGTACTGGGAACATCTCCGCCGCTTCTTTCGCAGCGATGTCAGCTTCTTCATTTTCCTTTATGTTGGAGTGTGAAGGGATCCAGCATATGATGGTTTCTTGTACGTGTTGGTTAGCTGCCAGGTGAATATCTTGGGCTATTGGGTGGTTAGATTTTGTGGGATCGAAATTAATGCTTTGAACGGCGTAAAGTGCGTCGGTAAAAATAACTATTTTTGGTAAGCGTAAGTCTCTAGCCAAATTAATAGCTAAGTTGATTGCCATTAGTTCAGCGGATAGTACTGAGAATTCGGTTGGTAGAACGTATCTTACGGTGATATCTCGATGTATGATCGTGTAATATTGTATACTATTTTTATCTACTTGAAAATGACTCTAGCTTTGTGTTCATTAATACATTAAATTTAGTGATTTTAAATACTTTTTTATTGTTTATCTTTAAAAAATCACTGCATTCCACACCAATTGTGTATGTATGTGTGTATGAATTTGATGTAAAATGGGCGAATTGTTCAAATCATAAAAATATATACTTACTTCGTTGGTAGTCGCATTGGGAACAGGAACCCATTTAACTCGTAAAACATCCGGCTTGCCTTGTTCGTCCATAACAACAGCTCTCATAACTCTTGGTGTCGTATTGCTACACATACATACACACACGTATATATTATATATATATATTAATTACTCCGTTTTAGAATGAAAGTAATTATTCGTAAAGATCAGTTATGTAGAATGCATTTTAAAAAAATGTACCATAGGTCTCTTCCGCTCCTACGTAGTTCAAAATTGCTACCATGTAATTTTTGTTACTAAATTTTATAATCGTTCGATTGATATTTCACCCTATGATTTATATATATATAAAATTTGTGTGTGTGTGTGTGTATGTGGAATAAGATAGATATTACAATTAACTATACGATTAATTGTGTTATTATTCATTACAACACTATATAACAAATGTTGAAAATATATAAATTTCCAACAACCTTACCATTTATATAACGACATATGGAAAAGAAAATATAAAAAAGTATTAGCCAATTTTAAACGAAACCCGAACTGGTAGCGAACGTGATTGAATGCCATAATAGTAGTTGTTGGAATATTGTTCTTTAAATAAATCGAATCGATCTAAGTACTGTTTCATTTTGTCCAAGTGTGCGAATCAAATTGCAATCATGATTCTGTTTGTTCCCGAGAAATATTTGATTACATAGGGGCACAATATTTTTCAACCTGATCTCGCTGTAAGGTTAATATGTCTTTGAGATAAAGGAATTATATACACCAGATAAGAAATTAACGATGGTTAAATTTTAAGTAATTTCCCGTCATAAATTATGCAAGTAAATATATATATATATATATATATATATATATATATATATATATATATATATATATATGTGTGTGTGTCCATATTCGTTTCTTCGGTCTGAGTATCGTGAGATTACAGATTCCTTTCCGTAGAACTTCATTTCTTCTACCTTGCGCCACTCTATATTGAAGAGACGCAGCTTTTGTTGTTCTATTTTGCCCGTATATCGTATTTCCACTCTTACTCGTTTCCATCAAACTTATACCGTCCACCCAAAATTAATTTTTTCACGCCATTTCGCTATACTACATGACTAAAATAATCAGCTATTCGTCGTATTACTAAATCCCGCAGGTGTACAACTGGTGTCCAATTTCACGTAAAGGAAAACTCATCATAATATTCATCTCCAATAGTACATTTCGAAAGGATCGACTTGCCGAAATTTTGCTTTTAAAGTCCAGCACTCTACGTACACCCATTTATATATTTATAATAAAGAAAAACCCTTAGTATCTTTTTAATATTTTTTTTATATAATATTATGTAAATCAATTAAAAACACTTATCGATGGCTACCTAAAAATTCGTAATTTCTAAATAATAAATAATTAAAATCTGGTAAATATTTAACATTAGTCAGAAGGTTATCTAAAACTTAATATTACGTATATATTGTTACTCCCAGTTTTATATCCTAAATGTTATTTAAAAAATTAATGTTTTAATTAATTATATTTACTATATATATATATATATATATATATATATATATATATATATATATATATATATATATATATATAATCATCATCATCGGTGGCTCGTTTCGAGCATCGTGACCCTATGAATCCTCATAAACGAACGTTTTTAACCGCCATGTAGTTCGATCTGCTGCCCGGTCCATCATTTCTCGTATTGATGCGGTGCCTGCGATTCTTTTAATTCTGTCTATATATCTTGTTGGTGGCCTGCCTCTTTTCCTACGACCTTCTACCATACCCGTCATAATCATTTTTTCCAATCCATTCTGTCGTATGATATGTCCTGTGTATGATGTTATTCGTTTCTGTACCACGGTTTGTAATCTCTGATCCACCTTAATTTCTTGAAGTATTGACAAATTTAGTTTTTTTCGCAGTCCATGGTATCCTTAGCATTCGCCTCCAGCAGTGCATTTCAAACGCATTAATGCGTTGTGTATCGCTCTTTTTCAGTGTCCAGCATTCTGATGCATATAGGAATACAGAGAACACCAGCGAGTTCAAAGACGCATTTTTGTGTGTATTGTTATCTCATGGCTCTTCCATATTTTCGTTAATTGTAATAGCGCCATTTTTGCTATCTTTATTCTCCGTTTAATTTCCTCTGTTGAGCTTCCGTCCTTTGTGATTAGCGTTCCTAAGTATACAAATCTATCAACCACTTGTAAGCCATCTATACTTTGTGGATCCTGTGATTGACTGTTGCCATCTATAATCATTATCTTGGTCTTTTTCCTGTTTATGTATAATCCATGTTCTTTACTTATATTTTCCAATTTTTCAAGGAGGCTGACCATTTTTTGTTCTGATGAGGCGATTATTACAATATCGTCCGCGTATCGCAGGTTATTGATTGCTTTTCCTGCAATTTTTACACCATCTTCCCATTCTTGTAGGACACTTCTCATTATCCACTCACTATAAATGTTGAACAATATCGGGCTTAGTATGCAGCCCTGTCGTACACCTTTTCCTGCTTTGAATTCATCCGACAATTTATCACCTACTTTAACAACTCTGCCTTTGCTAGATGTATATAACGATTTAATGAGACCAATTAGATGACGTATATATATATATATATATATATATATATATATATATATATATATATATATATATATATATGTATGTATGTATGTATTTATATATGTAAGTATGTATGTATATAGGTCAGTTATTCTTTTTATTTCTGAAGTAACATTTATGGAGAAAAGCAAAGCTCCAAATTATCTCTTGAAATTTATAAATAAAAATATTTTTTATCTTCTTTTTGGTAGAATATAAGACAAATATAATTCATATTTATATTTATGGATGGATTTCAGAACTGTAGCGTGCTCCAGGAAAAATAACCCACCTAAGTACAAGGAAATAAAAACATCTGGAAAAAGAGTACACAAATAAAGGAAGAATGGCTGAATACACAGTGCAAAGAGATTGAACAATTACAGAACAAACATGATGAATTTAACATACATAAGAAGGTTAAAGAAATAACACATACATATAGGAAAAGAAATATAACTTTCTTAAAGTCGAAAGATGGACACATTATAACGGATACAGATAAAAAAAAAATAGAAATATGGGAGAAATATATTACGGTTTTATTTATTGACCAAAAAGTAACAGCACCCACCGGAAGAAATGGATATATTGACAATCCTAGAATCCGAGGTGAAGATGGCAATCGAACAAACTAAAACGCGAAAAGCTGTTGGTCCCGATGAAGTGCCGGTGGAACTACTGCAAATGTTCGGACATGTTGGGATTAAGAAAATCACTAAATTTCTAAACGAGATCTATAAAAAAGGGGTACTGCCAGCAAATTGGTTAGAGTTAAAATTTATTACTTTACCAAAAACAAGTCTTACGAGCCATGGTCCTGAAAATATTTTTACGAGTAATTCATAGACGCATAATTAAATTAAGTGAAGAAACCATAAAATGGAATCAGTTTGGTTTCCGTAATGGTATGGATACAAGAGGAGCCCTATTTTATATAAAAACATTAATCCGAAAACAATTGGAGTTCGGAAAATCAGTATAAATCTGCTTTATAGATTATAATAAAGCATTTAATAAAGTTCGACATGTGAAATTATAAAAACAATAAAGGATATAGGCATAAATCAGCAAGATATTAGGATAATACAAACTGTTTGATAACCAACATGCAAGAATACTAATAGACGACAAACTATCAGCACAAGTACCAATAAGACGGGGAGTCAGACAGGGATGCGTCCTATCGCCGATACTGTTCAGTTTGTATTCTGAGGCGATATTTGCACAATCCCTAGAAGCACGTAGTGAAGAAATAAAAATAGGAGGCGAACGTATTTCAGTAATTCGCTTTGCTGATGATACGGCATTCCTAGCAGAAAGTATAGCAGACCAACAAAGACTGCTTGATATAGTGGCATTAGAAAGCAAGAAAAAAGGAATTAGTATAAACACCGAGAAAACTATATTCGTGGTAGTCTCAAGGGAAAACCTAATCTAAACGAAAAGCTATTTTTTGATGTCAAAGAAATTAAAAAGACAAAAAAATATAAACATCTGTGCAGCTGACTGACACAAAATCATGGTATGGAAATACGAACTCGTATTAAACCAGCTAGAAATAGATTTATGAAATTAAGAAGCACCCTTTGCGATAGGAAATTAAGCTTACAGATCAAACATAAGCTACTGAAATGCTACGTATGGTCGGTGCTCTTATACTGGACTAGAAAAGAAAATATGAAGAAGCGGATATCATCATTTGAAACGTGGTGTTACCGAAGAATGTAAAAGATCAGGGTGAATGGCATTTAACTTACAAATGTACTAAAGACCCAAACCCACCAACTTGTGGGCTGTGCGGTGGAAATTGTTTTTAAATTCAAATTCCATAGAGTTACGCTCCTTGCAAAAACCTCAACTTCACTGACGATTACTTTAAAATTAAAGATTACATCACGTTGCACATATCCATCAGGTAGAACCCAGGGTGGTTCAGATATACTGGTTAAGGCTAATATCCAACATCACGAACTCACACATTTCAAAGAGGAATATCTGCAAGGGACTAATATTAGCATACAGACAACATGCGGTCAGCTTGTGGTATCAGCTGCCTCGATATAAAGTAACAACAGAACTTTTTAGTAATTACATTCAGTCTTTAGGTAGCAGATTTCTCTCAGGTGTAGACTGGAACTCTAAGAATACAACGTAGGGATCTAGGGTCACTACAGTCAGAGGTCGTGTGCTCAAGGAAGCACTGGAGTGTAATAATGCTAATTATATATCAACTGCTGAACTAACATACTGGCCAACTGATAATAATAAATTGCCCGATCTTTTAGATTTCTTTGTTTCTAAAGGAATTTCGTCTTACTATACTGATATAAAATCCTGGTTCTATCTTTTCTCTGATCATTCCGCAATTATTCTTATTTTTGGAGATTCTGTGATATATAATGAGGAATCTGTATGATCATAAAACAGACTGTGAATCTGAATATCTCGACAACCAAGCTAAATCTTTCTATTTCGCAAAAAACCCTGGCGATATCGGCGATGCTGTACAGTATCTAACGCGAGAAATTCAAAGTGCGGCAACACTTAGTACTTTTGATTTATTAACCGCCGAATTACTATGTAAACTTCCGAGGAAAGCTACAGTGTTGGTAATCGTTATATGCAACGCGGTATTCCGATTATACTACATCTCGAAACAGTGGAAGTTTGCGGAAATTATTATGGTTCTGAAACCAGGTAAAGATCCGCACTCTGTCACCTCGTATCGCCCGATTTCTCTGTTGCCAATTTTGTCGAAGGTTATGGAGAAGTTAATTTTTGAGTAGGTTACTCCCATATATCCGTTCGAATAATATTATACCTAACCACCAGTTCGGGTTTTTGCAACAACACTCCAAAATTGATCAGCCGCATAGAGTAGTTAGCAAATAATAAAAAATTCACTAGATACTAAAAAGATCAGTACAGCAGCCTTTCTTGATGTTCAACAGGCATTTGATAAGGTCTGGCATGTTGGCTTGTTATATAAATTGAAACTACTACTACCTGCAGATCTTTATCTCTTATTATAATCGTACATTAGTGATAGATATTTTCATATACGCTTTGTTCACGCGTCCTTTGAGCTGTATCCCATCTGTGCTGGTGTACCTCAAGGCTCAGTGCTTGGACCCACATTTTATTTAGTTTACACAACCAATTTTCATATGACTGATAGTGTTCAGGTAGCCACATTTGCCGATGACATGGCACTTCTTTCTTCTGATACCGAACCAAATACAGCGAGTAGTAATCTTCAAAGCTAAATCTCTCCAGTAAGAATCAATAACGCAGAAATACCAATCAGAGCAAGCGTGAAATATCTGGGCATACACTTGGATAGCCGACTAACATATCGAAATATTCAAATAAAGAAAGAAATAGATGTACGTATTAAAAAACTATTTTGGTTAATGCGCAGAAATTACGCTTAAGACGTGGAAAACCCCTAGACCTAATCTGAGGTCGCGGTTATCGAGTGTGTACCACAGTAGGTACTATACCCTTCCTGTTATGCTCTCCTCCCAAATACTACTAAATGATCTTGTTGGTCAGTTGGCAGTAATAAAAAAGAGAAATATATATATATAAAATAATATATATATAAAATAATATATATATAAAATAATATATATATAAAATAATATATATATAAAATAATATATATATAAAATAAAATATTATATATATATATATCTGTGTGTGTGTGTGTTACAACATTTAGACTACATTTGGATCGGAAGCTAACAATTTTCTTAAATGTTATAAAAGGCCATTTAATAAGTTTTAATTTCCCATTTTATCTAAAAAAAAAATCGTATTTGCCACCCTGATAAAATGTAAATTTTTGACGATTAATGAATTACTTTTGCGGTCGAATAAAATATGATCTAATCGATCTATCGTAACTTGTTGTATATTATATTAATGTGAACATTCGATGAATTATATGACAACTTCCTATATAAATAAGAAATTTATTTTAATATAAATGACCCTTATTTCCTACTCTAGTATCCCACAGCGTATATTTACGGTTGTGCATCCGTATGACAATTAATATTTATTAATTGTATACAATTCTGATTTATAGCGAGCCCTACGTATAATCTCTTTATAGCTGTAAATGTCGATGAAATATAAAATATATAGATCAGTTGGAAAAACTTTAGAAACAATATAATGTGTGTATCTAATGGCGAGATCAAAATTAATTATGATAACCCGGGAAATATATAACATATACACACGATATATTAAGGAACAAAATAAATACTTGATAGACAGATAATGAATATACATATATTGTTAAGATGAATTCGATCAGGGTAACTATTTTATGCGAATAAATTTAAATATACACAGACATTACAGACGTAATACGTGCCTACGTTGAAATGAGAGATAATTTGATCCTCAGAGTAATACATAATACATTATCACACTAAGAACACACATGTATATATATATATATATATATATATATTAACCTATATCGTTCCACTGCTGGACGTAGGTCCCTCCAATCAATTAATTGATCGTACGTTTAATATTTTTCGAATTTTCCACGTAATTGTTAACAAATGAATAATTTTTGATACACGCTTACATAATCAGAAACATTACACACACGACGCATTATTATTATTATTATTAATCTTTAAAACAAATTTAGATAACTTATTATTGAGCTGAAATAAAAAACGAATGGCGCATATTCCGATCAAATGTCTCCTTCTGCCAACCTCCATTCATTACAGTACTGCGTTTCTGTATCATATTATGTAGGGAAATTTACCTCGAAACCTGTTTACCGCGCTTCATATTTTATCAATGGCATCCGCATATTATGCCCGGTCTAATTCAATTTTTCATTACAAATGTTATTGTATCTTTTATTTGTCGTTGATAAATATGTTTTCTTTATACTTTCGTCCTATATTCAGTACAGACCTAAACTAAATAGTCTGCTTCTAACAACTCTCAATTTTCTTTCCGCGCATTATTCGGGTGCCTAACGTTTATCTTCGATTCCAAACGAACCGTTAAATCTTTTTTCGAATATTTTCATCCTTATTTTTACCCATTTCTAATTTATATTATTCGATCTAAGTAAATTATTTAATCTCTATATTGTCCGCTAATTTCAATTTATTCGCGAGTGTTCGCAATAATTTTTTTTTCTTCAATTTAACTCGTCTTTTAACTGAAATAAGTTTTTAACTAACTTATTTTCAATTTAGTTTTTACATATTCTTCGAACGCGCTTACAAGTAATAATGGTGATTAAAAAATTTCCTCGTTTTACTCCGTTATTACTTAATATAAAAATATTCTCCTGTTTTTCTGTATTATCTACATTTACGTATACGTCGTTACTATATGCTTCGATCGATACCGACGAAATGTATATAAAATGGCACACTGTATAAATGCATAAATGTAGGTGTTATCTTAGACAAAGGAATGAGTTTTGAAAGTCATATTAATTGTAATATAAACAATGCGAGAGAAACAAATTTTTCCCTATTTACCCTATTCAATAAAAAATAATAATAATAATAAACTAAACATTTTTTCCACGTCTAATGCTAATTTATAACTAACCAGTTGAGAGGATATCTAATAAATAGTATCTATTAATAATCACGTATGTAAATTCAGCGATACTTAAACCTTACAAATTACGAAACTATAAAATTAGATCCTTTGTCCTTTTTAGTCGAATAGACTTCACATCCGTATGTACAAGTGACGCTGTGAGCTGATTTAAATGGATGCGTAATCGGCTGAAGTGCTTCTGAGCTTGCTTATTGATAGTTTCTTCAACCGTATCTACGATGTATTTCACTGGACACATACTGGTATTCGGTAAATTAAACGTAACGTCTTGTTCGGGAAGCGTTAGATATTTCTTTGCACATCTCCCAATTTGTACGCCATAACTCCAGATTGTTTTCAATACAACTTTGTTACACCTGTAAGGATAATTCAAAATTGTATCCAACGAGCCGGCATAACTTTTTAAATTTCAAGTCCAGTTCTGTTCTTTTCTTTTGTGTATGAATTTTCCACGTTAGTTCTTTATCTAGATGTATCGCTTGGTACTTCTTTATATAATGATGTTTCCTATCGATACTTCTTTATCGTGATCTCTTCTTATTTATATTCAGTTTCCACTTTCGGGTCCATCGACACTGTCTGTCTAGGTTTGATAACAACTTCAGCATTTTAATTCGATGCCATCAGTAACATATCATCTGCGAACGTTACTATCGGCATCATCTGTGGACAGATGCGCTGTGTACAGTGTGTATAAGAGAGGTCCTAAAACGCTTCCTTGTGGAAAACCAGCCATAATAGGATATATCTCATTTACTACTTAGGTATGATTTAAACAGTAAGAAGTATTCTATCTAGGCAACATTTGTTTGATTTTGTGTAACAAATCGTCGGGTCAAATCTTGTCAAATGCCTTAGTAATATTAATGAATTCACATTGTATTATTTACTATCGAGGACGTCTTCAATAATTTTTATTACTCCGTGTATTTGTTGCTCGGTAGAACACCTATTTCTGAAGCCGAATTGATGCTGAGGGATAGCCGACGGATAAATAATGATTTCATTTAGTCGTACAATAATTAATTTTTTTAATCATTTTGCTATCATAGGTAGTAGCGAGATCGGCTTGTATTGTCCTAGGTTTGTGCCATCTTTGCTCGGTTTTAGTATCATTAATATTTGCGATAGTTTCCACTGGTTTGGAAAGTGCGATGTTCGCAGTATACGTAATCATCATGATTACCCTCTTAGGTAGTTCTTTTAACATTTCTGCTGCTATCATATCAAATCCGGGAGATGATCTAATATTTAGGAGTTTTATAAACCTCAGCGGGGGGAAACATTTTAATACCATTTCGATATGGGCTGTACTTAGTGTTACCTTGTAAGTCACGTTATATTTGGTTTAAATGTGTCGCTTCGATATTTTGCAAATGCATAACCTTGTTGCCTACCACTTCTTGCCTATTCGTCTTAATGGAAGATTAAATATTTTCTTTATTCGTCTTGCGTGGAAGATAAGTTAAACACGTACGCTTTGAATTCTTTAAATTATTCTGTAATGTAGTTTTTTCCTTACGGTATTTAGCTGACTTTTAATTCATTTTTGCCATAATCTACGTAATCCTCTTTTTTTTTTCGCGTATTAACTTCCCTTATATGTTTCTCGTAGTTATTTCGATGTACACATTTTTTTTCTGGTGTGGTGTTCTAACTGCCATCTGCATTTGCTCGGTAAAATTACGAAGACTCATTTCAATGCACTTTCTCAGTAGAATTACGAACAGTCGGCTGTTCTATGTTTAATTCGATTGAAAAATTCATGTTTTCCTCGAGATGTGTTCTATACCAGTCTGTACTTTTATTGTGTAATATTTTCTACAGATAAAAAAATTATCTTACATAAATCCTTTATTCGCTCAATACTTATATATTCGTGTCCTGTTTGGAATCTTATATATCTAAAACTTTATATAAAGAACTTAAATTAGTCATAACTGTTACTAAATTTATTAAATAAGATATACCAAAGTTAAAAAAAAAAGAGATATATTACATTTATCCTGTATACAAGATACAGTGTATATATAGTCCAAAAATTTCTACAAAAGACGCTCCGGTAATCCGCTTATGACTGTCAGATATAAAAAATATAAACGTAAAAAAGTGAAGCCCGTTTCATTTATTGTACTTTACATTAACTCCATTACAGGCTTCCTCCTATCAAGCTGCGGTGCTGTATACCACACGAAACATATAGTTAAAATACTATGGACACATGCATAGACAAATAGGAAAAATATCACCTGTTCTATCTTGTAGAATACGGTGAAATTATTGGCCATAGAAACCTTGGTAGGCGAAAACTTTCTTGGGAAGCAAATATGAGAAGAAGAACATCAACTGCAAGAGGCGTCCAGGGTTATTTACTAGTTATGATGATCGCCGACCTTCGACTTGTGATGGCGTAACAAGAAGAAGAAGATTTCTACAAATTGTTTATATTTTTATAAATTGTATATATTTTTATATTTTATTTTTTACATTTCCTCGATGAAGGTTTAACATGCAAAAAGTTTTGTAACTTTTGTATAAAAGTTTAGTCGCTTTAACTAGTTTTTCGTTGTTCAAAAATTATTAGTTTCCGGCTACTTCTATGTTTTTTTCCTCTCTTATATGGAAATTATTGTAATTTTATTACAACCTCGAAAATATTTTTTTTTTCGATATTCGTCGCGTAAAATGAGAAGACAGTGGCATTATAGCATGATATGCGCGCGCATGTGCGTCGCATATAATTAGTGCCTTGATAGTTCATTTTGTCCGTAAAAATAAACGTACAATAGCTAGTCACGACAGCGAACAATACGATGACGATGATGACTATAAAAATACGTACAAAATTAAAAGTCGACAAACTAAAATGTTTAATCGACAAAAAGTAACTTTTATCTATTAGCGATCGTAATTGGTGTCATTTTTTTTTTCAAAAAACTATTTAAAATATTTATAAAAAAAAGCTAAATAAAATTCCGACGAATAACTAAATGACGTTCTTTCCTTAAGAGTTGAACCTGTTTTCTCTCCTCGGTGTTAGGACTAATTTTCCGCTACTTCCTGCACCATAGAACAGTTCCTTGTGAGCTTTCCAAGCTTCCTCTAATTTGTATTCCCTGGCGATTGCCGGATTTATATTTCCGCGTTCTATCGCTTTCAGTAAGTACTCGGCTGCAGCTTCTTGCTCTCTCTGTGTAAAAATAATATTTATATTTTCAATTTTCGTAACTTAATAATCGCGACAAATCTCGTTAGAACGTCTAGTCGAAAATTTAATCGAATCGTTGCAAATTTCAATATTACGCCGATAATTTGAAATGAAAATATATACTTTTTATTTAAACCGAATAAATACCTGCGTATATCTGAAAAAACTGACAGTCCGTACGATACTTTCACCGGTCCATAAATGTTGTCGTCCAGTGTCGACAGCTACGCTTTTACCCATTAACTAAAGTTAATAAAACATCTCGGATAACATTATAACGTATATATTTCTTTTTAAATTAACACAAAAAATAATTATTAACAACTCGTTCAATTACTTCCATATGTCCCCGGTCATTTGATTAAGTTTCGTACTCGCATTCGTTAAATTCCGGGTAAATAGAGGCTTAACTCTATGGCGGATATATCAATTAAATAAATAATCAATCTAGTTATTTCAAACCTTTAAATATTCGATAGGCGGTCATTAAAATTGTATCGAAAAAATATTAATTTAAAACAAAAACTAGTACGCCGTTCAATAAGAATCATTCATTATAAAATTTTGGCGCGAAATTATAAATTTTATGACACAGGGTGTTTTTTTTACACGGTGTATCTTAATTATTTCAAATTCAAATTTATTTCAAATTAAAATACGAGATTACAAAGAAAATATGTATAACGTGTAAATCCCGACGCATATTGCGCGAACGCCGGATTATACAAATAAATAAAGATAAATTTAACATCCGTTCCATCGCACTAAAAAAACGTAACGTTATATAATTCAATGAAATAATACAGTTTCGTAACCAAAACATTCTTTAAAAATATACGTAAACACACACAAACACCCAGACACCGCCAATCAAATAAGTATTAAACTATAATTACAAATCCGCAGAAATATACCTAACGCGCGAAAGTAAATATACAACACAGAAATATATACATAAATAAATACTAAAAACCGTCTATACATAAAGGCATAACAGGAAATAACTCATAATCATATAATAATTAATAATAATAAAAAGTTGAAGTAGAACTTAATTTACAAATAAAAAATTTAATTTACAAAATAAAATCATCAATCTAACAATACCGAATACTTTTAAACCAGTTAGCAACTTCAATTATTGTAATGAAAATCTCGTTACCTATTTACACATTACAAATGCAACTAACTTACGCCGTCGTTTATAATTTTTAAGATCAATTTTTAGTTGACGCGGCAAAGAGTTAAACAAAGTGGCACCCATGTAAACAGCTTGGATTCGGGTATGAAATTTATTAAATTTAGGCAACTTTCCTAACTCGTGTGAGGATAACCTTATTTTACCACCATGCAACTCAATCGAAAAAAAGAGAGGACGTATTTACTTTTCATATTTACAATTTAATAAGGAAGACAGAGACACTCATAAAACAATCTCCAGACCGAAATATTCAGAGATTGTACATAATACCAAATCAATAATTAAATAAAAATATATAACATTATCGAATAAAAGAAGAAAAATTTACTGAACAATTCGCGCAAAACGTGTAAAATAAAAACGGTAGAATTATCGAAAGAATTCAAAAATATATTCGTCTTCTTCGGTGGATTTAAAAAACGTAGAGGCCAAATTGTGACGCTAGACTAACAGGTTCGAACATGGTAAAAGATCATCAGTCTATGAATTGAGGACAAGAAGATAGGTAGAAGAAGAAAAGAGACATATAAAATAGTAACAGACATAACAAAAGTTTTATAGCCATCTTAAAAGTACGTAATCAGAAAAGTAAGTAAAATAATATTCCATTTGTGTTTTTTTTTTCGATCAAAACAAAAATACGCGAATAGGTCGTTTTGTGAAAAAACTAATTGAATAATGTTTGAAATAATCTTTAAACAAATCCATCCAACCTAACCTCCTTTCCACAATCCATTCTCGCTCTTACGCCTCCTAAAAATCTCCCAGCTCGACTTTTCTTTTCAATCCTGGTCGGACTTCGTTCCAACCACAATTGCCTTCCTAGCCATTCGTACTCTATCAATCTTACTCCATCTGTATACTGCCCTGTGCATGCGGGAAATATAGCCGACGCTAATCATGTGATTTTTGTTTGTGATTTATATAAAAGAAGTTTACTAAGAAAATGTTACAATTAAATATTCCCCCCTACTCGGTTGCCTACTTATTGGCCCTGAATAATAATGATATCCTCGCGGTTCTGGCCACCTACATCTTTATATTTAAAATTAGTCTTTAATTTTTTCTTTTTTTATTTGTTTTTTTTTTTTTTTTTAATTTTTGAACAGTGCACACAATGGGTAATTTTGGTTATTAAACTTAAGCCCAATTATTGTAAAAAATAAATAAATAAATAAATAAATAAATAAATATTCTGGAAAAATATTATATACAGAAAAAAAATAAAAATTATACGTAAATAAATTAATCAAACAGAACACGCGTAACAAAATAATTTTAATTAATAATATAATAATCATAATGTTAATAGTAATAAAATTAACTACCGAACCTATACCGACATTGAATATCGATGCTTTGAAAGAATCTTTCGTCATTTTGGATCTCGATGATGGAAGGTAAACATTTAAACAGAGTTTTTATCAAAAAAGTAAAATAGTACGTAATTTAACAAGCCAAATAATTTAACCTTAAAAATATACAACGCGAACGATCAACCGGCGGTTACTTACGATAATTCGTCCTCTTTGAGCTAAGAATTTTTTATCGCGTTTTAAATTGACAGATTTTAGAATTTCCAATATGATGTCAAAACCTTCTCTATCAGCGTGTCTCAACGCATCCTCCAAGTAAACATCTTCTTCCGGCCTACATACATTTTTAGAATAAAACTTAATTTTTCTTTTATCGAAATAAAACGCGATATAAAAATAAAATTAAATCTTTCGTTCGTACGATCGAATTAACTGTCGGAAGGCAAATCATTTTATATGCCGCTCTACAAACATAAAAACTCTTAAGAAACAAGAGAAGGAAAAAATATAAAGCATATTACACACACACACACACATATATATATATATATATATATATGTATATATATCAGCAGTACAGTAAATGTAAATTTGATACAAATATATACACCCGCAGCCGATAGTGATGAAGAACAAATAGAATCATTCTATAACGCGTTGACAATGACTTTGAAGTCCACGAAAAGCAAGGATGTCAATATCATCTTAGGAGATTTTAATACTAAAGTTAGTAGGGAACTATGGTCTGTCAATGAAAGAGGTGAAAGGTTAATTGAATTTTGTCAAGACCAATAATTTATAATTACTAACACATTTTTCAAGCTTCCAAAACGTAGACTATACACATGGAAGGCTCCTGGAGACTCGCCGGAAACACAGAACGTTTGATACACTCCGCATATGATAGAGGACATTATCATTATATGGTTGAGGCTTCGCTGGATGGCCACCCATAACCGAGATCGGTTGTGACTATGAAGAACATATATATGTTATATATATATATATAACATATACGTCTAACAAGTCTGGGAAGTTAAATTAGATTTATGAAAAAAGTAAAAATTAAACAAAACAAAAAATAGAAAAGTAAAAATTAAAAATGGAACAAAATCTTTAATTATTATTATTAAATAATGTTGTTATTAATTGATATTATTGATATTATTGACAGACAAGATTTGTACGATGGCCTGATCGAATATAAGTCCCTACCTAGGAATTAATCAATTTAATAATTTATTGAACGAGGTCGTAGGAAATTGTTAATAACATAATTCACCTTTCACGATTGTATCTTACTACATTAGGGAAATTCTGTCCTCCTATATATTACATTATCAATCCTAATAACGTGTTAAACATTTCTCTTTTTGTTCATCTAACCGCAGAATAATGATTTAAATAATCAACTTTATTGTATTTCACGAACATTAATTACGATCGTAATTTCTTTATTATGCGAAAATCTATGTATACATCTATTACCGTTACGTATCATCATAATATGAATGTGGGTTTGCCTTAGTTTTTTTACATGAATTTATAGAATTCTCATCGAACTTACCCGGTCTTTATATTATAACATAATAAACCGTATTCGAAATTTTTACATGTTTCTGTTCAATAATACGCTAGTTTTAATGTTCGTCGTATAAAAATATTACGTTACGTTTAAACGGGGTTTTGTACGTACATATAAATGAGTGCAACGTGTTCGTGACGCGAGCGAACAAAATCGTTCGCGCATTACATAGACGTTTTATTTTATGTATCTAAATACTATTATTATTATAATTATTTTTTGTTCTATGTAATATGGGAAATCTTTTGATAAGATCGGATTTTTAATCGTTATTTTTAGAGTTCTTTTACACGCCGCGGACTGCTGCAAGCTTCGAGGTATGTTCTAAAAGTATACTGAAGTCGACTGAACAATAAACTTTATCAGGACACTTAATGATTTCGAACTCCACATTTTAATCTGTATAATTTACACAGTCGAGAAGCATACGCTTCCTCGTTGCCGGAACATCGTGAAGGATTCTTTCAATGTAGGCTCTATTTGACGACAAGCATGATTTGATAACAGAACTTGACACAGGTATTTAGGTAGTTCGATACGTTAGCTATATTTACTTAGCTACTACATAATATACGTTCTCACTTATTTTTATACAGGACAACGGATAGGAGACTCCGAAGTTAAGATTTTAAAACTTCATAAGCCAAAGTTTTAAACAAAACCCCCGTTCAAATAACCGGAGTAACATATTATCGTAACTTTTTTTTAGCATATTTACTCGTGTTCTTCTTAACCCCTTCAGTCGAACATTATAAATTCTGACACAAAATTATAAATTTTATAGTACGAGGTATTTATTATACAATATCGCTTCCTAGGTGAACTGTAGGTAATTTTAAACGTATTTACGTTTAAATATATTTAATATACAAAATAAAAAGTTTCGTTAGCATTAAAATTTCACGAACCACGCTGAAAGGGTTAAACAAATTTACATAACTATTCGATACAACTGTATTACCATTACACTCGTTATCCGATATAGTAAAGTGAGAACGCCGGAATAAAGATTACTCACGATGACCATATTTCACAATATAAATACATGATATATAATAAGATAAACTTACTCGTGATAAACGACGTAATCAGCTCCAGCCTCATACATAAGGTTCTCAGTTTGCTTATCTTTCACCGACACAATCACCTTAGCACCTGTTAATTCAAATTCAAACTTAAATAACTATATAACTGTCATTCGCAAACACTCGCGCGTATATAATAAAATATAATATATAATATAATATAAATACGATACGACTAGTAAACTTAAAGGTGCTATTTCAAACTTTTAGAAATAAGAAAATTATAACTTATCTCTAAAAATCAGTTTATGTAACATAAATTGCTATATATATATATATATATAAAAATATAAGTATAAAACGCTTAAAATATATTTGAAATAAACAATTATATAATTATTTCGTAAAGATATGTCATATATTTCTTAAAACTTTCGCGGCTATTTTGATTATTTAAACATTTTTCTTTAATTAACAAAAAGAACACGTCTCATTTATCAATGAACACGTACACTACTCACACTCATCGTTGAAAGAGACAGTTATCGCGAGTTTGTTATATATGAAAAATATAACAAAAAAAAAAGTTTAACTTATATTTCGAAATAAACCATTATATAATTGTTTAATATAAAACTTTCGCGGTTGTTTTCTATATTTAAAAACTTTACTTTAGTAAAAACTAAAGACCGACCGAAGGTTCGGTTTCGGCTAGTTTCGGCCAAATATTAGCCGAAACTTCGGCCGCGCCGAAACTTAGTGTAATTGTGACTCATTAATTGTCGCGCGTCGTTCGGCTAACTTCCGGTTATAACTTGTGTTTAATTACCAATTATACTTATGGTAAAATTGATACTCTTTTATGTAATGAATGGAATGTTTTAACGAACCTCACAGCCTGTTTGAAATTTTTCTATGAGGCCACACTTGATTTATCATTTGATGTCGCGTGTATATCAATAGTAATACCTTTGATATCATTATTAAAGCGCAAGCTACAAGTTCGATCCGAAAAGGAAGATGAGATGCTGACAAATATGAAAAACTCATTGTACGAGTCATTGAATACCAAATTTTCTTTTATAAAAAGGCACCCTTCATTGATGGCTGCGACAATGCTGGACCCAAGATTTAAATCGAAATATTCCAATGAAGTGGATGCTGCAATGAGAGAAATAATATCTTTTTTGATAGAATAGAGAGTCTTTGTGATATACACGATAATATTCCTAAATAGATGCAGGCAACCATATCTGAAGATCAAAAAACTGTTTTGGAAAAAATAATTCAATCTTATCTGTCGAAGCCATTATTGCAACGCAATACTGACATATATTGTTATTGGAACAGTAGTCCATATCCTACTCTGAGAAAATCCGTTTTAAAGTATCTTTCTGCTCCACCTACTAGTGTTCCCAGCGAGCAGTTGTTTAGTGCCGCTGGACAAATATACACACAGATCGTCGGAGTAACCTGCTTGGCGAAAACGAAGAAAAATTACTTTTCTTAGCGTACAATATAAGACTTTTTAATTACAAATATTAAATCTAATTTCAATTTATTATTTAATGTCAAATTGTGAATATAACATAAATAATAACTATCTTTGTTAAATATTGCAACTATTACTTTTTATTGTATTTTACATAAGTTAATTATCTGTATTTGTGTATAAAATACACCAGATTTTAATATGCAATAGAAAGTTTAACATGTCTAAATAAGTTTCGGTTTCGGTTTCGGCCGAAAATCTTGTTTCGGTCGGACACTAGTAAAAACAAAATCTCATCTGTTATGTAACTTAAAGTTTCAAATGGACATACACCACTCATCATCGGAATTGAACGAAATATATAAATTGACGGACAGAATTATCGTTCACAACTAACAGCTATGTCTATACTACTTAGTCAATTCCAAAAATAGATTATGTTAGTTCGTGTCTATCCTATGAAATATAATTAAACAGGGGATACGTTCAATTGTTATCATTAACATATCCAGAGTACACGATAAATTGTAAAACTTAAATATAACTGAAGTATTCAAATATGTCAATGACGCAGATGTCAATATTTTTTTGCGCGGTTTATCTACATTTCGTTTCCTAATCAGTGAACGCTTAATGATTAGGAAATGACTAGTCACGAATACTACGGTAACCTAACCTATAACGTTTTTAATAAATTAAATAAACGCGCTCTCGTTAATATAATCTTTTACCGAACTTTTCATTTTGGATATTCTTCGGAAGTTATCACGGTACTTACCGTCAATTTGCAACCAATTGGGTTTACAAAAACTTTCGCACGATGATGTTCGATTTCGAACCTTCAGAGAAGATAAATTTCAATAGTCTTTCAAGAAATGGTATATCTCGCCGATGGTCAGAAAGTTGTAACACATGACAGGACAGACAGATTCTCACATTATATATCTGCATCCTATTCGCCTGCCCCGGTAATTGCTTATTTGACGTAATATTATTGTTACATATCTACAGACCTATTCGCAGTATGTGGACGCGCCCTTTTCAATTTAGAACAAGGAAAAATTAATAGTAAGTGAACAACGGAGGACAAATTCTAAATCGATACGTGGTCCGGATAAAGATTATTTGTGGAGTTGATATCAGTAGATCGTGAAGCCCGACAGCAAATAGTAAAAAGTCGTGTATACACGGTTTCCACAATAAACGAACAAGGAAAATATTGTTAATATAAATTCGATTAACTGAAAATTAAGTATATCCGGTTCTACAGGAATCATCGATACCAGTCGAATTAATCGAGTTCAGCCTTTACACGTACATAACTCATCATAGTTAATTTCTCGAACATATTGAAGCTGTTTATTCCGTCTAATTTTTACATGATTTCTTTCTGTCAATAGCTCTCTCTCTCTCTCTCTAATTAGAAAGACGCGGCGTAAGTTGTTTTCTTATAAAAGCATTTAATATTCACTGATTTATCTTGAAGCACCGTATAAGATCTCCTTTCGAATATAAACATTGCAATTGCGACATATCTGCATATCTTCTCTCTAATGGTCGTAAACTGACGTTAACAAAATTCACTCTTCTTGATTGAAAGATAGAAATCTACATGTAAAAATCGTTTTAAAAAAATACATATTGTTTTAATTGTGTAATTTTATAAGCAGGTGTGCGATATATATATATCTAATAGACGTTGAATTGTATAAGCGCATATACTTAACTTACCCCGATCTCTAGCTACTTGAATAACCGCAATACCGAGAGAACCGCTCGCCCCGTGCACAAACAATAGTTCGTCCATTCTTAATCCTCCCCTAGTGACATAATTCACCACTAGAAACATTTTCATTTTACAATAATTCTAATATTACTGAAATATAACATTATCGCGATTGTAAGCCTGAGGACGATTATTATTGGTGATGCTAAATATAATGTAGTATAGAAAAAATAATATGGTGTAAATGAAGAGTAAATAAGATTAAAAAACCACAATAAAATACATTCGAAAGGAGAACAGAAAGGAGTAAGTGGATTAAATAAAAAACTATGATATATATATATATATATATATATATATATATATATAATCATCTTCAGTCGTAATGTGACCATTTTCATGCTACAGCCTCTTCAATTTTTCTTCTCCATTTTATCCGGTTTGCAGCTTCCCGTTTACAATCAGCCATTGACTTTGCAAGTGCTTTTGTGATCGTGTCTGTCCATTTGATGATATATATATATATATATATATATATATATATATATATATATATATATATATATATATATATATATATATATATATATATAATTTGACGAATATAGAATGCAGTGATTTAAAAAAAAAAAAACAGAAATAAGTCAAAATCATTAAATGCTTGTAAAAATCACATCGTTTTTCGGTTATTAAGCTATTTTCAAGCGAATATAAAATAAAATATAAAAAACGTATAAATATATGCAATATATAAGAAATATAAATACTAATTTAAAATATACAATTTATAAAAGTTAACAAAATGAAAAATGATCTGATGTTGAATGTGGTACAATAACACAATTTAATGTATCAGAAATATAAAACGTAAAAATACTAATTTATAAAAACCAACAAAATGAAAAACAGTATTTATCAAATAATCCGATAGGATTGTAGATGGTGCTGATTAACGGATCCGCTATCAGGTTATTTTATAAATACTACGTTTTTCATTTCATTCCGTAAACTGTATATCTAAATTAATATTTTTGACGTTCTATATTTCTGATAGGTAGATTGTTTTCTATTTTTCATTTCATTAATTTTTATAAAGCGTATATTCTAAATTAATATTTTTACAATTTACATTTCTTATATATCGCGTATAGTTGTATGTTTTTTTTTATATTTTATTTGATGTTCGCTTGAAAATAGCTTAATATTCGAAAAGCCTCATGATTTTTAGAAACATTTAGTGAGATTTTAACTCATTTCTGTTGTTTATCACCTACATATATATATATGACACTAAACCTCGAAGAAGCTATAAAGACCAAATTGCAGTAATATTTACATATACAAGACGACTGGTAAACGATTCGAAAGAAATTGTTGGAAAACTTCACCTGCGTACAGTCGTAGGAAACCGACAGAATATGACTACAGTGCTACTAAGAGCAACGTGGACTTATTCCACGCATGAAAATTTATCTATCGCTAATTCGGATACGAACGTCCGACCAATAATAATAATTAATAATTAATAAATAATGATAATTTTTGTACGTTTTATTTTATATACAATCTATGGCCATTTAGCGATATTTTTTGTTGTCCGCCATGAGATGAAGTCTGCACCCACTGGTGTTCGTCGTCGAAATAATAATATGAGAAAATGAAAATATTGTCAATTTAACGATAAACATGTTTAAATATACTCCGACAAAGTTGTTTATCAACGTGGATATTCTGACGTAACGTTAAGCGGGTCGACAAACTCTCACACCGCACTCAGGCGATAATAGTACCGGTATCGATAAAAAAATGTCATTAATCTAAATTAATCGAGAGATTTTTATTTTTTTAAAACAATACAAAATAAAACGGATAACGTCTGTTTCGAAGGCAGTTCGAAAGTATTAGAAGTAACAGAAGTGTCTTAAGTCATCATATATAAGTCTCAGTGGTAAAAAATCAACGCAAATGTTTCGCCACAAAAATACTCGTTTATTTTTATAGGCTATATAATCTTTTCACGCGAATCTAACTACAACTGCCCCCCCCAACAAAAAATATATATATATATATATTTAAAAACATTGTTCGACGATCGAATCTGGGTTACCGGTGTCTCGGTATCTGTCCGAGTAGCTACTCCGTTTGTTACCGGGTACGTTTGATCGTAGTAGCGATGTGAACGGCATCTATCAACTAGTCGATCGAATATAATACGTATTAAGAAATAGTTAAGATAAACTTTCGTTTACCTACTTGGTAATCAAAGCTCGATGAATTAAGAAGTAAACAAAGTACAAAGATGCTCCTTGACTGAAGGTTAATTTTTCAGACAACGGATAACAATTGGACGCGTTCGCTACAGCGAATTCCGCATAACCGCCCACATCGATTCCGCAAAAAACTCGATCGTCTTTCTAGAGACAAAATAGTAGTAATAATAATAATAAATCGATCAATCAATATATTTTGGGAAAATAAAGCTACGAAAGTAAACATTTAGATATGCAAAAATGCGCACTATATGCGAAATTCAAATTAGTCAAAGTTGTATAACGGAAGATTAATTTGAAATATAAATTACAGACATAACACTTTCCGGCAGTAGAATTTAAAACTCGCATATGAATATAAACGATAATAAGTCTCTATATATAATATAGATAGGTGTACAAATAAATACATAGCCAGTATGTGCCAACTTGTAAATAACAAGGGCGTGAATGTACTGATTTTCATTTTAAATATATCACGCGAAATTAAACAGAGTAATTGAAAAATACCGTAAAAATCAATAATAATAACCATAGGAATAATAATAATAATAATTTATTTCTACTTTTTTTTGGCGTTTATTTATTTAGTAATTTAAATTATTTCCACCTTTTTCTTTTCTCTATACCGATATAGTTACAACTTGATCCAGAATTTTTCTAATACAGTTGGACCCCTGTATCCCAGCGCGTATAATCTGATACTCCTCTTTTCGCCCCTTATTTTCCCATTTGCTGCTTAGTTTATATATATAATATATGTATGTGTTTTGTTTTTATCGGAAGCAAGTATGTAAAAAATACCGATGCGTTATTAGGTGAGATAATAAGATTATGTTGAGAAGATGAAAATAAAAAATTGAAACAGATCATAAACTGCGAAACACATTCGCACCGAAGTCACCGTGAATCGTAAAATTTATCGCAAAAGAAATACAAGATTAAGTACATTGCTCATCTTCAAGAACGCCAATTTTACGGTTACGTACAATTAATTATGACAAAATTCTCGCAATTTAGATCATAAAATTATCTAATTCTTAAGAAAAATTATGAAAATAAAGCGATACGATTTCTTGTTAAAAAATGAAGACAATTACAACGGTTAGCAATCTACTATATCTTTAATGTAGAATAAATGGCTTTATACGTTTTATCATATGCTAATTATACGATTATACATATGAAGAATAACATTTTTATTTAAATAATTCCTATTCGGAAAATTAAATTATACACAAGGGCTAAATACTATTACCTTGAAGCCGGTAACATCTTCATCAATGTGGCGAACTGTACCGGCTATTTCTTTACCCAACACAACTGGAAGTTTTACTTTAGTATACGAAGTACCCGATCTTAAATGCGCATCCACCGGATTTACTCCGGCAGCCATCACTTTTACTAATATCTGTTTAAAATAAGTAAATTTCATAAAACGTGCGAATTTTCATTTTTCTTAAAAATAAATAAATTATATATATATATATATATATATATATATATATATATATATATATATATATATATATATAATTTCGCAAGTGTTTAACATAACGTCAAATGACTGACTAATAAGAAATTATATTACATTACACTTCTTTCTTTTTTTTTAATACAAACAATTAATACATTTATTCGAGAATGTACGCCGGCAAATTTTCATTCAAATTTACTAAATGAATATAATTACAACTTTACAATGTCAAAAGTTAATTTTTAGATGAAATACCGCAGTTCCGATGAAGCACTCGGACTAAATTATGCATGTTCATGTTAAACCGTCTCCCATTATTTACTAAAACTTTTCTAAAGCACATTTATAATCGAATATACAGGATAATGCAGACTGTTGGAAGTTAGCCACAATAATTTCTATTTAAAGAACGAATCAAAGTTCCATATTCTCAGCGAAACCTACAAGCTTTTTAAGTATCATTGCCAAAATCCTAGAAAAAATGGTAAACAGGAGCCGTCTCTTCATTCTAAAGAATAACAATATCGCTTCCTCTACTAAAGTCGGAGAGCCGTAAAGCATTATGTCAGTTTTGAAAATTTACTAAACCTTTAAAGACTAACAAGTTTTCAGAATCAAGTACACCACTATACCCTTTCATTCGGTATTTGAAAAGCTTTTAACCAATTAGACGACGTGGACTATTAAAAAAGCCTAATATTCGTCCTTTATAACTGTTACTCGCAACGTTTTTTGTACAATCGCACATTTAATGTTAGAATCTGCCCGTCGATACTACAAAACTTTCATCAAACAATAGAATTTCACGAGACAATGTCTCTATCGCAACTTTCTTCTTTGGTTGAAATATTGGACACTTTTTTTTTTTTATTAAAAAGAAATTAAATATTTTGAAATATAAGTAAAAAAACTCTGTCCCCGAGGGAAAAGTAAAACTTAAAGACATTTTCCCAAAAAGATACTTATTTAATAAACTCGCGATTCCGAAAAAATTACTGTTCGCAATGCTTAACCTTGATATGGCGATGACTCAAATGTTTTCGCTCTCAAATTTACGTCGTACATACATCCTTTGCACAGCGAAAATTTGAATGAAATAACGGATAGCCGTGCGCGCATAATAGGAAAATTTTTTTGCGCGTATATATATATATATATATATATATATATATATATATATATATATATATATATATATATATATTAAGCGCACAGACTTCTGTACAGAAAAGGTACCGGGTTCGAATACCCTAATAGAAGAAGTAGAAGAAATATCACTCATTTAAATTGTAAACATAAAGTACAACACATAAGTACACCGAATTACCACCCTTAGTAGCTAATACAATAATAATGATAATATACAGGAAAATTTGAAAAAATCTGCTACAAAAAATAGAGAAAAAGAAATGCAAATAGCGTAAATTAAATTTTTTTAAATTAATTACAGTTAATTTACTTAATAAATAAATAAATAAATATATAAAATAACATAATTATGTTTAAAATCGGTGTTTTAGTCGGCGGTATTTGTAGCGCGTATATTACGTAAGCTGGCCATATTTATCCCCTATAACCCTAATTAATTCATTTTCGTGAATTTTACAATTTTCATAAAATTTTTTAGCAAGCTTGTTGATATAGAAAAATACCAGCTCGAAGTTTAGTTTAGAATACATATAATCCTGGCAAACCTGGTGGCATTGAGATTCTGCAAAAACGGTTTTGTAATAATTGTAATTTACAATATGTACTGTTAGAAACTGAACACCAAACGGGACATTCATATGTTAACCGGGGACGAATATGTATATAGTAGTTTTTTATTTGTAACAGTAAGGTGGAACCTTCGATGAAATATAGGTGAAAGAATTCGAATATAAGCATTATCGATATTAATATGATTACTGAACGACAAACGCGAGTCCAGAGTGACGCCTAAATACCTGTAACATATTTAACCCGTTTAATACTTTAACCGTTAATTACAATTTCTGGCAAGCGTAATGGTTACCTTCTGGAAAAAAGAATGGCTTCCGTTTCCTCGGTGTTCAGTTTCAGTTTCCAACGTTTATAGTACTTACAGAGAGTGAAGGCGGCCTTTGGTAATTCTCTCTTAGAAGGCAATTACAAACCACCACGCACAACACCATATGCACGCTAGTAATAATATAGTATGCTACAAAAACGAGGTTCTATTATTCATTAGTTCGTTTGAAATGAAACGATCATAATATCTCGAATGAAATATTCTATTGCGTGTTTTTACTTACGATTTCATAATAAAGAGTTTAACAGTAAGTAATTATAATTTGATTTAAGTAATTTAAAGATATGGAACGCGGAAAATATCGACATTAGTAGGTTTTGTTAGAACCGATTGAAAAGTAGTCGTCGGATGTATATCGATATTAATCTAGAACCGACTGAAAATTAGTCGGTTTTTGAAAACGGTGATTCTTAGTTATATTTCTCCTAGAATAAATTATTGATTTTGTAAAACATCGATTATATATAATCGTGCTGCATTAAAATATATTTTATTTATTGATAAGGTTCTAAAATTTGTATGATTGCATAATTAATTTTTAAAAAAAATTCAAACAATTCTATATTATCTTACATTAGTAGATTTTGCTAAACCTACCGGAAAATATGTATATGTATATTGATATTATTTCACTAGAACCGATTGAAAATTAATAATCGTATTTCGAATAGGCTGATTGTTAGTTATATTTTTAGTCGAATAAATTATTAATTTTGTAAAACATCGATTATATATAATCGTGTTGAATAAAAATATGTTTTATTCATTGACGGAGTTCTAAAATCTGTATGATTACGTGATTTACTTCAGAAAGTTCACACATTTCTAGATTATCCGTTAATTACTCTTCAACTGAGATATATTTTTAAAATTTTAAATACATTTAGTTTATTTGATATCTTTTATTCGTTATATAACTTATCATTTATTCGTTTACTATACTGTGTTTACATTGTACTAGTAAAGAATTAAAGTAAATCTGACTAAATAAAAAACCGAATAATTGTTGTTTTTATGTTACTAGTTAGTCGGTTATGTTCACATGTCGGTTATGCCCATCATTAATATAGGTATTGAACCAACTTGAAAACAAGTTCAATGCAATTTTGAACATATAGAGGTAATTTAAACTCGTCTGAATGGTAATTGCAAATTTTAAACTTCCCGAATGCAACCTATAAAATTTCGTAATGCACCCTATAAAATTTCGAACATTTTGATATTTTTATTCGTTTTCTCGATACTTATCTAAGTGTATGTTGAAAATTTCAGCTCGATCGCAATAACCGTCCGAATGTCACAAGGTTGTAAATTTGCTTTCTTCCGAAGATATTTTTTAATATATGGAAAAATATTTCAAAGAAAAAAAAAAAAAAACGATCGACAATCCCAAAATTCATTTCCAAAAAACCACCAAGAGTGCTCCCTCCTGGTATTTGTCAAAACTGAAATTTTTGGTTATAACTTCGAAAATTTATGAAACTAAATTCTACACTGTTAAAGTTATAGTTTCTATGTAGCGTTTTTTAACGCTGTATAATTCGTTTAAATGTATTTTTCAAAAATACAAAAAATTGTACAAAAAATAAAGTAATCCCGGTCGTTCGGGTACTATATAAATAAATACAAATTTACGAAATTCGACAAATTTCTTAGTCTCTTACCTGATTTTTCGAAGCTGTTGGTATAGGAATATGATGAACCCTAAGAACATTAGGATGACCGACAGTGTTTAACACCACCGCTTTCATCATATCCTTACCGATAGGTCTCTCTTTAAATCCGCGGCGTTCGAATCGTTTTCTCGTGTACTGACCGCCGCCGGACGCGGTATCTTCTACCACTACTCGCTGTTCGTCATCATCGCTGTCTTCTTCTTTTTCAAATTCTGCTTCTTTTCCAATACCGTCATACGATTTAAACGAACCGGTTTTAGCAGGTTTTTTCCATTTTCCGGTGTCTCGCTCGTCACTGAATTCTTCAGTGGATTCGATAGAGTCGTCCAATTGTTCGCGATCTGCGGACGATACATCTTCGCTTTTGTCGTAACTATCGTCACCTCCGTAGCGAGCTCCGTACGAGCCTGACGAACCACCGCCGTACTTTTTCACTTTCTGCACACGGGAACTTTTCATCTTCGTATTTGCGAACTTTTTCGATCTACCTTTGATTCGTACGTTTACTTCGTCATCGTCGCCGTAATCGATTCTCGCTCTAAATTGCACGCCGATAAAATGACGTAACAGAATTTTTCTATACTCGATTAACCGGAAGTTGCATATGTGCGTGTCAGTGTTCGTGTTTTGTGCGAATTCGATTCGATTCTATTCTTCTTATAAATTTAACGCTTTGTCGATGCGGACGATACTTATAGAAATGTATAGAGAGTAGAGTCTTTTAATAGTTATACGATGGCTAAAAACATTACGTCGCGATCTGGAATCAAATTCTCGGCTACCGGTTAACAATCGAGCGCTCTAACAATTACGACACCACCGTGTATTACTACGTAGAAAAATGAGCAGAAAATTGACTAGAACGATATACTCCTTGTTTCTTCAAACTTACTTAAGAAATGAACTAAATTTTGGCGCAGCACATACACAACTTTAGTCTCTAATATAAAAAGGGATTATTATAAATGAATTTTAACGTTTAATATTTTAATATTGGAATAATTGAAATATTTTTTTTTTATTAAACTTCACAAACCGTGAGCTCAATAAGTTACGCCCATTACTGCACCGCACAATGCAAGAAAAATAATTTTTACACGTATGTAAAATTTATTTTAAAAATGGCTAATTAAAAGTGTACATACTCAATACATAAATGTACTACGATAATATTACTCTATATATATATATATATATATATATATATATATATATATATATATATACAATAATTTATTTGAATACACTCACATACGTGTATATGAACCAGATACACGTTAACATACCGCAGCAAAAAAAATATATTATTTAGAGTAGACGCGATAATTGAACGTTGCGTCTCTTAAGCCCTGAACAATTTTTCAGAATGACTGTGAAAAACATTTAATTCTGGGTGTTTCACCTATTAATTTTTTGTATAACATGAATAATAAACACAGATGCATCTCGATAAAGCTAACTTTATAATCCAGTCAGGAGCTTTCGGAATATTCCTTCATAAATTACTTCCATCCGCTATCCCATCCTCTTCGAGATCACCTGAATCGATTACAATCATCTTTAACAACATCTTATCAGAAATAAACATTCTAAAATGGAAAATATTTAAACATTTAATCGTTGTGCCGTCACAGTGGGTGAAAAGTCCAATGAAGCTGAATCTCTCAGTAATCAGTTTGAGGGCTATCAGTAAAAAAATCCTTTCCTATACGGCGGGTTTATCGATATTACACACTGACGCATTTGTCTATTACGACTCTCTCCCAACTTCAAACTCCTTATGCGACGTATTCAGCAATGATCAACATTCTATAGCAAAAGAAGTGACACGGCTGTTATTAGTCAAACCGAGTCAATTAGTCTCGTTCTTGTGGATTCTAGCTTCTGCCGGGATTCCGTGGAATGAACTGTCAAACAGATTGTTCCCGATCCGAAACGTCCCAGTTCTAGCGACTGATCTACAGAATTATGTTAAATCAAGATTTTTTGCTTCGTGACAACAAAAGTGGTAGTCGACCTCCTCATTAAATATGCTTCGCCAAATCAAGAATTCCTTTTTATCTTGGAAGACTTCGCTTCCAAACTACAAATACGGCATGGTCCTAAACTACAGACACGAGATTGTCATCAGTTATTGCGGTTGAGTCATTCAATACTCACCAATTCATACCTGATCAAGAGAATTCCGGCTCGAAAGTTCACCGTACGTATCGTCACGCGTTCCATCCCCCATATCTGTACTCTTCACTCAAATTGTCTCTCAACCCCGTCACTTCCTCTTCTGTTCAAATATTAACACTTCTCTCTAATTAACCTAATCACATTCTTAATGTCCCATCTCTACTCCTTGATTTAACTTCCTCACCATCGTGCCTCTAGTCTTAGTTGCTGTACACGGTACGTTAATTTAATAATAATCTTTGATTTTGTACAACTGCTCGGTCAGTTTAATACGGGACAATTGTTAAATTTACTAACGTCTGAAATGTCCAATAAGATACAAACGTCCATAAATTACATCCGTTGAAAATATGGAAATTCGAATAGTATTTAAAATATTTACGGGTCGCTTGAAAATTTTATTTCGGTATCACGTGGTATAAGCGATGAAAAAATACGAAATTTACTTTTAAAAATTGCTTACTCGGCAAAAAAAATTGCGCAACAAAAAATTCCTATCGATATCGGGAACCAACGTCTACATATAAAAAATTCCATGGCGACGACGGCTCGGAAATTATTTAACCCTTAAACGGGTTACCGGTTTATACATTTAATATATATATATATATATATATATATATATATATATATATATATATATATATATATATATATATATATATATATATGAAATAAACACGTAACAATAAAGAACACACGCGTGTGACGACGACAACTTATAAATGTGCTAATCGTCTATTATCATCTTTTATCGTAATAAACGTAAGAATCGCTATATCGCGTTATCGTGTATCGAACGTAATAAAATTACTTTTCGATATACAAAAATCGATAAATCGATAATACGTAATGATCGGAATAATGCACATTGTATTATTCCTTTGTTGCAGGGTAGTCCAAAGGTGTTGTTGTATAATGCGTTAATTTTGTAGTAATCTGTTTTAATTTTGTTTAACACGTAGCTGACGTGTGCGCTGAATTTTAAGTTTTCATCCATTATTATCCCGAGATATTTCAGTTCTTTATTAAATGTTATCGTATTATTGTTTACATTTAATAAATGTTCTATTTTTTTTCTTTATGTAATTTTTTCGAAATCAATATTGCGTTAGTTTAGATTGGTGGATAACCTTTATAACTCATGATCCTAGCGAGTTCAACTAAAACTGTCTTTTTTCTGTCCTTCTTTTAATCTGCGCACAACTTGTTGCTCCCGTATCTTCTATTATTTGATCTAGATATTTATTCCTTAGCATTCCTCTGTATCGTCTTTCTTCCATTTTACCTTCAATTAGTTGTACGAAACTTTGTGTCGACATAAGTGACCTATCCATTTAATTATTCTACTTTATAGCTTCTGAATTAAGCTTCTCGATTCGTTTATGTTTTTAAAAACTTTTTCCCTTGTCACTTTTTCTGTCCGACTAATTTTCTATAATGTACACCAGGAATTTCGAAGCCTCCATTTTTTTATAATTGGCAATTGATCGTCCAAGTTTCCGATCCACATACATCAGTATGCTCTATACGTACGATTTAACAAAGCGCTTCCTAGTTCCAACTTTTAAATTTCTAGACGTTAGTAAAGACCTCTTTTTATTGAAAATAATTTTTACTAGACTAATTCTAGTCGATATCACTTTGTCACTTCTTCGATTTTGAGTGATTATGCTACTTCTAAAATAAAATTACAAAAAAATTTTAAAAATCTGAGAAACGGTAAGTTGGTATACATTATATAATTATAATACCTCAATTCAACCGATATTATTTATAAACAATTACGTTCTTATAAACAAATATATTTCAAATTTAAATCGAAATGACATAAATAAGTAATCAACGTAAAAAGTGACAGAAGAATGTACAAACAGCCTTCCCTGAATCCGCATTACGTTTCATCTAAATGATTATCTATAATTTTTGAGGCATGAGAGACCAAGCTAATAGCGCGATAAATCTGTATACATTTTGGGGATTTTGTTCTTTAGGATGGGTTATCATAACCGATATATAATGATGGTTTACTTGAGAATTATACAGCGGTAGTTTTTCCTTGTCTTCCGCCGGATTTTCTGTCACTCCCTTAGCCTTTAGATAAACATCCTACCCGCAAGGCAGCGGGTTGTTACTGAGAAAGTAATGGCGTAGGGTTTTTATGGCGACCCAAACTCGCCGAGGAAGAGACAGTCATAGGATTTATGCAGACTTTTCGTAGACAATTCCTCAAGCTGTCCATCTGCATCCGCGTGTTTCCTTACCCTGTCACTACTGGAATTGCCTACATGAGGCTTTCCACCAGTAGCCGCTGTTGGTCTGTGACTGTTTATTCGACTGACGTCTTATTCGCAGCTAACCTACATATCTGTAGGCCGTTCCACTATCCGCAACCTGTGGACGCACCCCGTTCCGGTTGCAGCTCAGGATCCTTGTGAGAGCACCTGTACAAGTACGCGTGCACCCATATATATATATATATATATATAAATTCGTCATCATTAACGATTGCCGAACATCGTAATTAGCCAGTGTTCGATACATATACACCGTATATACATATTTTAAATATATAGTTTATATATGTTTAGGCAAGTTATTTTTTCTTCCTTCATAATATCACTTTCTTGATCCTTTCCTGTTCTATATATATTATTATCATTATTATTTCTATTGTTAATATTATTACCATCATTACTATTTATTATTTGTCGGTGCTCGAAAACTATTTTAAATTATATCAAGATATACACTTTTAATACGTCTTCGTGACATGCTGTTAACAATTATAAAATTTTTAAAATGTATAATAGTATCAATACATGTACATTCACGTTCATTTTGCACGCATGATAGTTTAAAACTCTATTAAAGATTTTATAATAGTATCAATACATGTACACTCGCATTCGCTTTCACGCATTGGGAGTACAAACTCATTATTAAAAATATCTGATAGTTAACATTTTAGTACAAACAAATTTTGAACATTAGTAAACATTTAAATTAGACTTTAAACATTCATTAATTGAACGTATTTATAATTGTATACACTTCCTAAATATTCAAATAAAATAAATCTCTGATAGTTAAGAGTTTAATAAGAGAGGATTATGAACGTTCATTTTCCCCACATTATATTTAAAATCTCTGATACATTTTAATACGAAAGTATTTTGTAAATTAGTAAACATTTAAATTGCACCTTAAAACGTTTTTTGTGTAAACTTTCAACGTTCATAATTAATTGAATGCATTTATAATTGAATATTTCCTAAATATTCCAATAATATAAGTATGTAATTTATGCTATTTCGCGTATAAAACTATTAATTCTCACGCATTAAACTTCTATAAAAGTGTTGAGTAATTTTGTAAGTTGTAAATAAAAATTCAATACTTACTTAAATCTTTTGTTTCAGTTAACTACCTCCTTTTTTTTTTTAGACTCAATTATAAACAATTTTAGCAATTTTGTATAAACAAGGTTACAAGTGAAAATTTAATACTCAACACGAAGCAACATAAAAAATTATAAATAAGAATTCAATATGCAACGCCAAACAACATGAATAACAACATAAAATACTGACTACATTAGTTCTGACAATGTGTAGATGGCGCTAGTAGATAATGTAAAAAATTTTAGTTTAAAAAATAATATACTGATGATACGAAACACATTTAAACGTGCTTTTAAATAGCTATGTTAAATTCAAATATGGAAGTGCAATAGTTTTTTTGCACAACTTAGAACAAAAATATAAAATTGTTGTTGCATAGTAGGACTCGATACGCTCCCCCTAATTATTATTACTATCACCATTGTTACTTAGCCTTTCAGTGGCACATTATTTATTTTGGCATACGATCAGGTGCGCCCTCTTGAAAAAAAATACTTTGGGACGGGCGAAAGAATATTTTTTTTATGTTTCATATACATGACTCATTAATAAAATTATTTCCTTACATATAAAAATCATATATATATATATATATATATATAACATGTTGATATATCGGAGAGTAGTGATTTTATGAATTATAAACAAAACAAAATCGTCGAATCACTATAAAAGTTTTATATTTCAAAGTTTTTCGATAGTTACGTCATACAAACCTTACATATAAATTACCTGAAATATGTATTCATATAACGACAACGTTTTATATATTTTTATGTCTGACTTATGGTACTGAAAGTGTTATAATTCTTGAATAATAAACATTGAAGGGCAAAGTCTTTCATTAATAACTGTTGAGGGGACAAGACTCCGGTATAATAACTTCGAGGGGCAACTGTCCCCCTGATCGCCAAGAAATTATACCAATCACTTAACTTTTTACATAATAAAAATTTTCTTTTTGTTACTATACAAAATTTTTTTTCAACTTGCCTCATCGCATAACGTAATCTTTATATTTGAAAGTATTCTACTTAATTCCAATTCACTATTATATAATTTATGTATGTATCGTCACTGAGTGTCGCAAGATAGGTTTATTGTATACTCTGTAAACGTGAAATCGATTAATTCTTTTCTAAAAATCATTCAAAATTATATTTTACATCCAGTTTTTGGTTGGTTTGATTCCTCTTTTAAATTTTTCAGTCACTAATATAATATCTTATTTTAAATATATAGGAGCCCCTTTATAAAGACTCCTCAATTTTAAAAGCAGATAGAAAAAGTTAAAAAACGATAAACATCACCCCCCATGAGAAATACATACACGTATATATATATAAAGTTCTATAATCTGAAGAATTGGCAGACGACGTCCTTTAAGCAATCTTTGTTAATCCGGAGATCCAAACAAGAAGTCGATAAGTGTAGTTCACCACCCCTCTTTCTCCGTCTATAGATTAATGGACACTCGAATTCAGATGACAAAGTTTTAGTTTCGTTTTGTACTGATGAAGTGATGATCATGTTAACCCTTGCACACGAAATTTTGACATAAAATAATAAAATTTATACAAGGTGTTTAATATAGAGTGCTGCTCCTGAGAGATGGCTCTTGATAATTTTTGATGCGTTTAAATGAATTTTGTTAGTAATCAAATTTCATGTACCATATAATGAACATTGTGGATTATGATTATATATATATATATATATATATATATATATATATATATATATATATATATATATACGTGCTGAATTGTCTTATAGAAAAAAAGTGGAATATATATATATATATTTTTTAAAGAGTAAAGTACTTATTTCTAAAAATTGTTTTAATCGATCGTCAGTAATTTTATAAACGACAACGCTGTTCGACAAGATATAAAGTAACCGACGGAACCGAATAAAATATAATTATTTTAAATACGTTGAAACGAGTACGTGAATTTAAAATGCGAACATTTAATGTGTAAATATAATTTATAGTTTAATAATTAAATTAGGTCTGGCGGGGATATTTAATGATTTACTGTCATACTAGTAAAACTAATTTTCCTTTACAGGCTTGGGTCACACCCATATCGATATGAGCCTGTTGAATTTGATCTAGTCTGTACTCTTTAGCTATGATCGGTTTAATAGCGCCGCGTTCAATAGCACCTAGTACGTAATCAACTGCTCTTTCTTGTTCCTCCTACACATTGAAGATAAGATTGTATATATATATATATATATATAATATAAAATCAAAGTTAATAGCTACTGCTCAATATGTATCGTACCTTCGTATATCTGAAAAAACTAGCAGTATATACGTAGCCTTGACCATTTCTTAATCTTTGACGACCGGCATTCAATGATATACTCTTACCTAAAATCTATTACAAAACAAATCGTAACGATAATAACAAATAAAAACAATAACAACAATTAGCTTCGAATGTATTACATCTAATTAAAACTTTAATCAATGATTACACAGATTAATGATAATTATTTACCTTCGTTATCGATTCGAAACATAATACCACGAACAGTGACGTCATCCAGCAAGGAAAGATATATATACAGACTCGTTGAAAAATGTAAACGATAACCATTATAACCCCCCCAGGAAAAAAACAAGTAAACAGGAAATGTCTTATATCAGACAAGTGTAAATTCTGGAAATACTTTAGGAACTCCAAACAATAATTACCGGCTGAAAATTATCTTTAGTATATACAGTATTGGTCTATTTACTCGCTTCGTTCTTTATATAATAAAAGACATTTAAAATCTATCGAACATGTAAAAATTTGTACCAGTCGGGAAAAGGAATGTTTACAATCTGGATATCGTGTTAGTTCGGGACTTAATGAAGCAACCAATCGAACCGAGGACAGAAGATAAAAATGATATTATAAACTCGGTACACAACAATGGCACAATCGAAGTCGCTTCTAGTCAATATAGAAAAACTCGACGGAGATAACAAACCGCGGAATTGGACATACTAAATTAAGTCAATAAAAATATAAATAATCCTAATATTATCGCGTGAAACGACCACGCAAAGCACCATGTGAGCGCTAGCAACAATATTAGGGTGACCCAGAAAAGACAAACGGTTTGGTTTTTTGAATAGCGCAGTTGGTAATAGAACGCAAACTGCGTGCTCCGCAGTTATCATGGCATCCTATATAACGAGAAGGAACTCTGTGTTTATTTTACATATTGCAAGCCTTTTAAAATTGCATATATTTCAACAAAACAAGAAGGATCCAGCATATCGGAGAAATTATACACCCTTGATTTATTTATGCTGTTAGCACGATCAATGTCGTACTATATCGTCGGTTCACGCTATTTATTTATCCGTCATTATTTTTGGTTATATCTGACGATTATTTCTCTTTGAATACGATTCGATGTTGAAGGTCGTTATAGCCGAACATCGTACTAATATCTACACTGTTTACTTAACCCTTCTTAATAATAACCTTAACCGCAAACTGGTACAAATATCTACCAACAGGCCAAAAAAAAAAAGTGAACCCAAATACAATAATAAAATTTGTAAAACAATCTGAACTGATTAATTACATAATGTAAAATATACACGAAAATTAGGGGGAAAAAAGGGATGGGTTAAATTATTCTTCTCGAAGTGGCGTCTTCTATCAAGTAGGTTCTGTCATTTACAACCTCCTTTTTTCCCTCGTCATTGCATTAATTACATCGTACTCTTTATCAATTCCTAAACTGGTCCTAAAACCTCCTCCTTCCTCTGGTTTGTTTTCCCAGTCTTGCACTACCAACATGAATAAGTCTTCCCTCTCGCGTAATTTACGTCCAATATATTTCTTCTCCCTTCGTTCAATATCTTTGAGGATGGATATAATTCGTTTATATATCATCTTATCCGATACATTTCTGTTTATGTTAATGAACGAATTAATATTCAATTAATACGAAATTGTACTACAAATTAAAATATAACAATTAATTTCATCATCGCATGATTCCAAACCTGTCCCAGATAAAACCTACGAGATGAATTGAATTAATTTTCCGCGAAAATAACCCGTTCTTAAATAAAAATTCAATTCTAAATAGAATGTCATAAAAATCAATTAATATCAAGTCGCGGTTAATTTTATTTTTGATCAAACCCTTTATTTATTTATATATATATATATATATATATATATATATATATATATATATATATAATATCGTTATTAAACGATAAAATAGCCGGTAAATAAGAACGCGTTATAACTACACCCGGAGTACCTTCACCACTTAGCGGAATCGCTCTGTGATACATGCTTACGCTTAAATACACGTCAAAACATTGCGCAGTGCTACATATATCTAATCTTATTATATGAAATTGAGGCAGCAACATTAGAGAAAAGACAAATAAATCGATCGGAATCTGTAGAAATGATAGAAGGATGTTGAAAATAGCGCGAATAAGACAACAAATCGAAAAGTCCTATAGATGGCCGAAACTGAGAGAATGTTAATAAAATCAGTTATTCGAAGAAAAATAAAGTATTTCGGCCGTTTAATTAGAGGAAATAAATATAAACTACTGTAACTAAATTATCCGAGGACAAGTGGATGGGAAAAGAAGTCGATGAAGACGAAAAACAACAAGGAATGGACGAATACGAGAACTTATGCAAGGAACCGGACAAAAGAAATTTCGATTGCCGAAGCATAGATGATCCACCAACACTGTTCGTAGAGTAGGGCATCAGAAGAAGATACGTATCGATCCGACGAGATGTACTAATGAAATGACGTTATAAAAATTACTTACGACAATTTTACCATCTTTCGCCAGATATTTCGTATTACGACTGAGATTGATGTGGCTGAGCGTTTCCAAAAATACGTCGTACGCATTTCGTCGCGTAACGTTTAAACCTTCTTCCAAATAGTAATCTGTCTTCATACTGAAAAAGAAGATATTAAAAAAAAAAAAAAATAGCCCTATACATATTATTTAAACTGCACCGATACGAAATTAATTATTAACACTTTTCGAAGTGTTACCTATTAATAAAATGGTACATTTTCTAGTTAACTCGGAATGTCTCAATTCTAAATAAAAATATTTAAAAAATACAAATAATTTCTTTTTCAATCGCGTATTATCACATTTTAACAACAAAATTATACGAATTTTAAATATTCTGTTTATTACGCAATATTGCAACTTGTCATAGAGTCGTCTAAAAAGCCGTATCGTATAGTAAACATCTGTTATAAAATTAATCTTTTTTTTTGACGAAATTTAATAATACGCGACTGAAAACAATTATTAAATATAGTAAGCGAACTTCTTATTAAGAAAACGAATTATGCCCTGCCACGATATTGAATTAGAATGTGCGTATCGTTGGGTAATTTGTAACATACCGGATATTTAACGAAAATAAACGTAAACGAATCTTAACCGTCGCAGTCTCGATGTGTACGGCGCACGAAATTTAAATTGATAACAATTTTTTTTTTGTCCTCCGTTGAAATGTTCCAACTTTCGAAATATTTATATAAATACACAGTCATCGGGATAGCCTAGTGGCTACAGCACGGAATACAAAAGGTAGCGAGTTCGAATACGATCAGCGACGCGAAAATTATCGTCAGAAAAATAATAAATAAACGTAATATTATCGCGTGGAAATGACACTTCACCATATGCCCGCTGATAACAATACAGTACAAAAACACGCGGGCTGCATCGTGAAAACAAAGCGATTACAATCAGTTATGCCGGGTGTCTGTCTATCTACGTTAACGCCGCATTACCATTGCCTCGAACGCTTACTTATACTGTACAGCAAAATATATATATATATATATATATAGGTAAGTAGTCTCCTACCTCCGATACGGAGACGACACTTAATAATGATGACATAAATACACACTGAAAAAGTTATCTACAATTTGCCGAAGAAACGATATTCTATAATAAATATATAATTTATAATTATGTTATCGAGTATAAAATTTTAACGCTAACAAGATTGTATACTTTCGAACTGACACGAAATGTACCAAAAACATTTATACCTCTCGAGTCGTCTATATAAAATCGGCAGTCTGTATAAAATATAATGTACGACTGAAAGATTTAAGAAGAGAATAAAAACTATGATAAAAATAAAAAAAAAAAACATTTGAAGAAAAAAAAAGAAAACATTTGAAGAAAAAAAAAAGAAAACATTTGAAGAAAAAAAAAAGAAAACATTTGAAGAAAAAAAAGAAAACATTTGAAGAAAAAAAAAAAGAAAACGAGTTAAAACGTAGTTGAAAATGGTCTAAAAAAAATTTACGTTTAATAACTGAACGATATAATGTGAAATACAGTTAATCTTCCCCGTTATAACGGATATCGATACAATAAAAAATGATCAAGACGTGTGACAGCAATTTTAGAGTAAATATTTAAACAACAATATCAAAACGGCAAACAATTAAAAATTAAACAATTTTTTCCATCATTTTAACAGTCATTTTTTCGCGTCAGTGATAGTTTTTCCTTCGATACGTACAGCAGGTTCTGTAATAAGTTTGCATAACGTTGTTTGTAAATTTAATTAACAACCTATCGGTTATAGAGCTCTGTTTTAAATTTCCGGTTTTACATCGAGAAAAATTCAAATACATAATACATAAATTTGTATTATTTTTTTTTTTAAGCGCTATTTTGTTCGATTTATAAAGGACCGTATAAATAATTTTCCGATGACAAAGACGAATAGAGTTCGATATGGAAAGTAAGTGAATCTTGAAGTGAAACTTCTATTGGCTCTTTGTATATGGGGAGTGAACCCGTAAAACGAGCGAGCGAAATGATTCGTATTTTTTTTTTGTACATTTAGTATTTTTAATTGAACATCTGTAATAAGACTTAGCAGCCGGTGTACATCTATGCGTGCGAAATTATACAAAATTTTGTATTCGGCGTATTAGTTCGTTCGACGATGTATAATTGCTCGTCACAGACTCCGTAATTTCTTTAAATACGAGGTAATAAATGCTCGGTAATAACGGAAATCCGACAATATTTTGTACATAAAGCAGAATGAGGGTTCTTTATTATACGGAGTACAATGATGAAACACCTTTAATGTTATATACTCATTCTCATGCAATTCGCCATCAACATTATTACACGTATTTAAGAACATCTGAAAATAAATATGGGAAGCCAATTGGATATCACAAACAACTTTTTAGCATCAAATTGACCGCCGTTCCTCGGTGACCACTGGACAGCGTCAGCAGAAAAAACGAGTGCTACGTCATAAATCGTCTGTCGCACTCCTACATCGCATCCAAATTCGATACGCTACATTCTACACCGAACCAATCGTAACATACACTTCGTATAGAACAATAGGTAAAATACGAATCGTAGACACAGTCATCTCCAAAACCCAGCTGGCTCGATAAAATCCTGACAATTACAGAGAGGTAGTAAACTTTAGCAATACAGATATACTGGGTTCCTCTTACACCGTAGTGTTCCTGACACAAAAAATCCTAAAAATATTATTTGTTATTAGAAGTCGTTAACGATCGTACCGAAATTTATAATTTTGCGTCGACGATAATGATGTCAACTGCGGGGTTGTGCTAAACCGAACAACCTACAAAGTATGCGCAACGAATGCAGAATAATATTCTCAAAAAAATAGCAGCCGCTAGATGAAGGAATTCAGTTATCCATCGCGATCTCGGAATTCTAGCGATACCGGAAATGATCGAAATAACGGCTAGAAAACATCGGCAAACAGTACAAACACGTGTAAATACGGAAATAAATAAGTTGAAGTAAACTCGATATTTGGAAATTAAAACGAATAAAATCGCGTGAATTAGCCTAGGAAGATATCGAAGAAAATTAACCTCTGTTGTGAAGATGACTTTATTGCAAGCAAAATACCGGAGTAATAATGCTAAATGTCCTTTACCCGATCACATTTTAATATCACTTTTCTGATGTTTCCTTAAAAAAAAAAAAATGAGCCATCGACATCACGTCTTCTTTCATAAATTCAATCGTCTTCTTTATCATCGTTATCGATTAAATAATGAAAACAAAAAAATAATTTTTTTTTTTTTTTGGGCACTGCTGAGGAGCAATCACAACCCACTAACGTATTGAAAAATAGTTATTATATATTGATATTACAATTGGTTAGGAATTTTTAAAGAAGGAGGAAAACACGGGAGTCATTAGAAAAAATTAAGGAAGTGATAGAGAAAGGAGGACGATAACCGATGGATATTAAGGAATTCAGGAGTGCGAGTTGGTCAGGTGTGTAAAAACTGCAATTAAAAAGGATGTGGTTTTCATCGGCGATAATTTGTGAATCGGCTGGATGGGAACAATATGGGGAACTGGAAATCGCAATACGAAACATGTGAGCCGGAAGACGATTGTGTCCAGAACGTAAACGGGTGATGGTTGTAATAAATTTTCGGAAGTTGAGGTGTATGTTGGACAAATTAAAGTACCAGGGAGTAGGTGATGTGGCCAGATAATACCTAGGGGTGGAAGAACTAACTAGCCACGATGACCACTCGTAGGATATATCCATGTTGGCAAGAGATATCAGGTCTGTGGTGGAAATTGCCGGCACCAGAGAGCCGAAGAAAATGGCTTCCTTGGCCAGAGTGTCGGCAACCTCATTGACATGAATTCCGGAATGACCGGGAATCCAGACGTATGATATTAAGATGTCGCGGCTGAATAGTAAATAAGTCAATTGTCGCACTGCCAAGGGAAGATAGTTGGAATTAGGTTGAAAGGAGGAATTCTTCAATGCGAGGAGAAAACTTAGGGAGTCGGATAAGATTAAGTATAGGGAGGAGGAATGTTGATCTAAACGTGATAAGAATTGCAGAGTTTTAAGGATGCTTAGGCCCTCGGCAGTGAAAATTGAATTGAACTGAGGAAAAATGAATAATTTAGAGATATTATATTGCGGTATATAGAATGCTCCCGTAACGGACCGACCGAGAAATTTGGATCCATCTGAAAATACATGTACATAATTAGGCCAGTAATTTTGTATGAAAGCATTAGATCAGGATGGGAAGATATGATGGAGGAGAAGGAGGAGGTGTCAATGGAGATGTTAAAAAGATTGACAAGATATTTATTACTCGTGGTAGACTGCGTAATCCGCTCCGGCTTTCGTCATCAAACGTTTTACATTTTCATTTCTGACGGAAGTAACCACACATGCTCCTGGTAAAGAAAAAAATCTAACGTAAATATAAACATGATAAAAAAAAAGAAATTAATTTCGATTTAAAAATTGTTAATCTTGTTTTTTTCATTCGCTCACAAATTGTAAATTCCTAGTCCAAATTTATAACCGTATAGATTACAAAATTTTATAACAATGTCGCGAAGTTATTTTTATTCAAAAGCAAACAACATCGGTTCCTGAGGTTCGAAATATAGACGTTTTATAATTTTTTTACGAGTCAGCTGTGTACACATACATACACATACAAATATATTTTTTGCATTTCTTCGGAAAATATATTTAGAGATACGAATCACATAAAAAACCGTCACACACAGAACTATAACTATTTTAATCGTGTAGAATTACATTTCATTAAATTCCGAAGTTATAAGAAACAAATTTTAGTTTTGACCAGATTTCCTCAAAATAATTCTTTCGTAGATTGTACATGGTCAGTAATTTCTATTGCGCACATTCATACTTGTCATTCTTACTTAAATGAAAGTGAAAGGGATAAAACCTAAATTTTCCGCATCCCGACAATAATTGAGTAGTAGAATTTAAGGTTCTGGTGGCTTTGTGGCATTAAACGCTTGCCGTTGAATGAAAAAAAAAACAATATATATATATATATATATATATATATATATATATATATATATATATATATATATCAATAATTGCTCGTTTAAATATACGATACATAGATTTTTTTTCCTTCGCTTCAAATCTAGAACTGATAAGATAATTATTATCAATTATGTGAGCAAAATGAAAGGTTTGAAAATCCGTGATCTGCCCAGCAGCAGACTTATGAAGTAGCTGATTTAGAAAGAATTTATATATAGTTTACGATCCTTTTGCGTTCAAGTCTTCTGCTATTATCCGTTTTTTGACTCGTTTCCAGCGGATATTGTGATTTCGGTCGATGAATTTCTTCGTTTATGTATTCGTGAAGTCTCTGTATAGAGTGTTGTCGGAGACATATCAAGGAGCTCCAGCTATCATTTGTAATAGTTTACTTTAACATGCACGGATTCTTTTTACGTTGCTGTTCCATAACTTAATAGAATAAATAGTATAAAATCGTACCGGCTTCAAGATGATCTTAATACATAGATATAAACGAAAAAAGCGCATTGAAGAGTTAGCGATATTAAAGCAAATTTAAAACTATAAACACACACACGCAAACGTAATATTTACAAAAATCTATATATAATGTATTATATATAACGGCACCCCCCAGAGGGTACTTTGTACCTTCTGGGGACCAGAGCTCTAACAGGTATGGACGCGTCCGCAGGTGGCGGATAGGAAACGGCCTACAGATATGTAGGTTAGCTGCGAATAAGACATTAGGAGCGGCTACTGGTGGAAAGCCTCAGGCAGGTGATTCCAGTAGTGACAGAGTAACAGACACGAGGATGCAAATGGTCAGCTTTGAGTAACTGGCCATAAAAGTCTGCATAAATCTTATGACTGTCTCTCCCTCGGCGTGTTTAGGTCGCCGTAAAGGCCTAACAACGTTACCTCCATGCGGGAATGTGCATCTAACATAGCTCCTAAAAATAAAGCTATATCGAAGAAACTAAGTAATAACACTAAGGCAACATCGTACACTGAAAGTAACAGCAAACAAAAACCTAATAGAGTGGGTAGATTTAAACAAACTACTAAGAAAAGAAATTAGGAATGATATTCGTAAATTTAACACTAACCTTATAAAGAAGACGATTGAAGATCATAAAGGTCCGAAAGTATTTAAAAGAGCATTAATGAATGGTACAAAAATACTAACAAACATAAAAAATACGGAAGGGACACTTATAAAAGAGAGAACAGAAATATTACATGAAATAGAAAAATATTTCACTGAAATATATAACACAAAAGGACAACAGAGAAGCATTAATATTAATCTGGTTAACGATGCGCATGTCCCGGAAATAATGAAAGAAGTCAGACATTCAAATCACTCAAGAGAAATAAAGCACCCGAACTTGACCAAATATTGCCAGAAGTGATACAGTACGGAGGCTCAGTAATGGTAGACATGTTACGTTATTTGTTTAATAATTGCCTAAAACAAAATAAGATACCGGATGCGTGGAAATGTGCGCAAATTATTTTGATCCATAAAAAAGGAGATACATTCGCACTAAGGAATTACAGACCTATCAGTATGTTATCACAGGCGTATAAAGTATTTACTCGGATTATAACAAATCGGTTAACAAAATCAATAGACCACCATCAACCAACAGAAGAGGCCGGATTTCGATAGGGGTTCAGTACAAACGACCGCGTTTTGGTAATTCGAACGTTAATACAAAATTGTGGAGAGTATAATTGGGATGGCCTTTGTTGATTACGAAAAAGCCTTCGACTCGGTGGAAATATGGGCAGTGCTAAATTCACTATACAACTCAGGAATCGATGGCTATTACATTAATATTGTCAGTGAAATGTAGGAATCGGCATCAATGAAGGTTAATCGAATAATACCGATGACATACCATTGAAACGAGGCGTAAGACAAGGTGATAATCGCCAAAACTGTTTATCGCAGTTTTAGAAAGTGTCTTTAGAAAATTAAACTGAAACTCAATGGGCATCCAAATAAATGGAGAAAAATTAAATCACTCGCGCCTCGCCGATGATGTGGTTCTAATAGGGAGCAGTATAGAGGAAATACAATTAATGCTGATCGACCTGAATGCGCAGTATGAAAAGATAGGACTAAAAATAAATTTGGACAAAACGAAGATAAATGACGACAATATCTATAAATATGGTGAACAAATAGAAACTGTAGGAAAATATGTGTATTTGGATTACGGTGGAAAAGAAAATGAGTATGCAACTGGAAGCTAAAAGAGAACATCACTAGCCTGGATTTAGGTAAACTTAAGCAGTGTATTTAAAAATAAACAAATACCGAATAGTTTAAAAAGTAAAAAGTATACAACCAGTGTGTGCTGCCAGTTCTAACATATGGAGCTGAAACGTGGAGTTTTAAAAGACAAATAATTCGACGAATTAGGAAAACTCAAACGGCGCACGAAAGAGTCATGCTGAATATCAGACTCCGAAATCGTAAAAGTATTGCATGGATTAGACGAAATTAGTAGACGCAGTAGAACGCATAGCTAAACTGAAATGGAATTGGGCAGGGCGTATTGCCAGACGAGATGACAACAGATGGACTAAGCGCATTTTGCAGTGGTGGCCGATTAATCATCGTCGCAGGCGAGGAAGACCTATGACAAGGTAGCGTGACGACATTGTGAAAGTAACCGGAATCAATTGCGCGTTGCACAAGATAGGCAGCACCCGGCAGTGGGTTGAGATAGGCATAACGTAATAACGTAATATAATAACGGATGTATCTACATAGATACGGGGCGCGTGTAAACGCAACGAAATATATAAATAAAAATATGTACAATAATTTTCGGAATCATATTTAAACGATTTAAAATAAGAATAATTTAAGTCCGTCTTTTTAACGCGGTGAAAATGTTTATTCTACTTTTTTTTTATTTACAATCAAAACTCGTCTATAATTTTCGACGCGTCTCTTTTATTGTTAAACGAACCGGTTTCAAATCTGTTAAATATCTTATTTTTTTTATGTATATGTCAGTAACAAATTGTTCAGGATGTTTATATATATTTATTTTAACGTTTAGAAATACATTTGATAATCTTTTCAAGCTGTATTCTTATAATTCGTGCCAATTTTCCAATTTTTTAATTTTGCTAATTCTCCTTCTTCTAGTGCCGCATCCTCAATGGATGTTGACGATTATCTCTCATCTGTTGGCTAACTTCCGCAATAAGGTTCCTGTGTCAGGTCCTGTCCATTCTTTTGCATTATGCAACCATGTTTTTCTTCTCCTTCAATTATCGATTGTAACATTTTATATCTGTTGTTCCTCAAGATGTGCCCGAAGTAAGCTATTTTTCTTTTCTTAATAGTTCTTTCTGACTGTAATCTTTTATTCACTCGTTTTAATACGTTATCCGTCCATGGAATCTTTAGCATCCGACGGTATAATGATCTAAATCTATTTAGCATTGATTTTTCTGATCGTTCAGGCTTTCATTCCATATAGTAGTATAGCCCATATGTAACATTTCACAAAACCCCCATCTGGTGTCCCATTTCATCGTTTTGTTCACAAATATACTTTTCATGTTCAGAAACAGGTTTCTTGCATATTCAATTCTCGTTTTAATTATTTCGTAATCAGGGTCCCATGTGCTGTTAATATTATATTCTAGGTATTTAAATGTACTATTTTGTATGATTTTATTATTTTGTTCCTGCTTCTTTACGAAACTAAAATTACTTTCATTTCTTACGTTAGCGATGTATGCAATAATGCTCGAGTGTGCTTAATTCTTCACAGGTGTAACTAATATGCGTAATATGTATGTATATATATATATATGTATATGTCGTATATAAATAATTTTCGCATTTACGCATCTAGTACGCCTAAATTATAGTATTAATATTACCTTATATAAGAGTTATTATCGTACACATTCGATGACTGTGAGTGAAACTGACCTACACACCGACGAAAAAATTGAGTACAATAACTAAGCCTAAACTTGGATGCGGTTTATCGCACCCTTGTAAATGAAACAAACTGTAAAATGTTAACTGGAATAATTAAATAAAGTATGAATATAATTACCGAGATCCTTCGCAATTTGTACGGCTGCTACTCCGAAATTTCCACTTGCCCCGTGTATTATTACAGTTTGATTCGCTTTTAATTTAGCCCTGTATTCAGAACATCGACACTGAATTCGGTTATTACAGCTAATAATAAATAAATTAAGTGATCGGTTGAAAAAAAAAGTTTAAAGTTAAAAGCGAAAAATCGCTGCACGTAAACTTCATCCGTCGAACGTTTGAATATAATCGACGTAGCGCAAACATACTTTACCGTTTACGTTTGTTATCGAGGATTCGTAATGCTGCAATTACATCACTCGTCGATGATCACTTTCCGACTCCATATTATCAACGTTCGATATATGTAAGTAAACTCACCGGTATTGTTCACAACGATGTTGGTACACTTTTCAATGAATTGACATTATTGACCATGTTTCTTATTTGAACTGACACGCAAAAGTCTCATATTATTATAGAGAATTTTTACATCGTAAGTAACTATTTCCGCTAATACATTATCGATTCCTGTCGATTTATTCCGACGCATTATCTAATTTTTCTGGGAATTGCCTTTTCCTATCGATCTCGATTATGTCTTTGTTAATTTTCGACCCTCGTTGGACCATTTATATTAGTTCATATATATATATGTTAACACATCAATATCGTAACCGAATTTTTAATAACTCACGCGTACAAACAAAAGGCAATGCTTGCCTTGGACACTTCTCGCAAAATCCAGATAACGTTATAATCACCATATCCTAAATAAACCGAAAGATAGTATATGTCAACTACGTAAATATCCTTATTAACGATGAATTAAGGCTGATTCAAATCGAATTTGGAAATTAAAATTAGCAATAAAGTAGCGTTTATAGGTGCCACACGAAAAATTGAAAATCATTTTGACAGTCTAAATAACGATTAAAAATTATTTTTTTTTTTTTTACTTTAACGGTGTCACGAATCTGCGGTCACAGATACCGCTGGTGTAATATTTATATTAGAGACAAGAGTGTGTTTAAAAAAAATTGGAATATTTGATGTTAGGATTATCAGAATAAATAAGTGAAAATGAAGAAGACTAGTTTGCGTGATAGATAATAGTTGTAGATTATTAGGATGAAACGACCTTCTAAGATATATTTGTAAGATGTCGATAGAAATCCAAACTGGAAGCGTTTGTTTGCGGCGCGATGGTTGTATCCAGGTTTTCCTTCCGACTTGATAGTTCGCAACCTATTGCTAGTCGATATGTCTCTCCATATTCTCTTCCACATATCACGGAACTGTCGTTTTATGTGATTACTAACATTTACCGCGCGAACCGGAATCATTGTAACTGAAAAAACACTGTAGTAGTCTGTTTCGCTGTTTTGCTATTTAAGTTCTTGCAAGTAACGTCTGAATGATTCGTAATCCAGTAAAAACGGCTTCACGTTGCATCTATAGACGGCAGTGAGAACTTTTCGATTTACACGTGATGATGTTTTATTCTCACGGGCTGTTGATGATCGATACTATTTATCGCTCTAAATGAGTCCGCGAAGATAAACAATTTTCTAGTATTTCACGTCTATCGTTTCGTGTACATATATGATCTTTGCGTCATGTACGATAGAACCATCCAAATTCCTTAGGAAATAAATATATTATATTTCGTTAGAATAAAAATATAAACCTGATTATATTCGACGTTTTTCGTTATGACCAGAAAATTCTTATCGCATTTGCTATTGAGCGAAACATCAATTCAATGCGAATTATTTACTCGATAAATAAAACGAAAATTACTCGAGCCTTTCGATTACTGTATATTAGGGAACGATAGAATTAATATCAATCCATAAAAAAACCTTTTTATTCTTCTTCTTACGCCAACTCTCCGACAGAAATTTAGCGATCAACATAGCTGTTTTGTCTGAACATCTCCGCCAACTCCGTAAATATCTTGTTGTACAATAAGCTCTTTACGATATTTATCTCCTCTTGGCTTCCGATGTCTGTCGATGACACCATTCAGGACAAGTTGGGTTAAATAATATCTTTATAGATATTTATATGACCATAATATTTTTATTTTTCTTGGTATATAGCATTTTTCGCAGTACATCTCTATTACAATATGATCTTTGTATGAAATCTTCGAAATACGACGATATACAACGCTTCGATCTTCTTTTCAAGCATGTATATAAGAATGCAACTTTTTTCCATACTATAACATCGCACCAGCCGTAAACCTACTGTAAATCGATGTTTTTCCGGGTCATCAGATTTTCCCTATTTAAAATAGTCTTCCTCCTCGCATTTTCTACGCGTGATCGGGGAATTATACGATTAATACCCAAGGATACGGCAAAGCGCACGAAAGCCTGGTGAAGTTATAGCAAAAATAATCATATTATGTTTTGGAAAAAAAAAACGAAAAAAAATATTCCGTTTTCCGGTTAAACTGCCTAATTATTTTTAATTTTTAGCGTAATTCTCTTCGAGAATACAAAATTAACTCGTCGGATCGGAAACACGCAGCTCTACGACTAACTTATGAGACATTACAGAATTAAATCATTCTCGTCTGTTGAAATATTTAAGTATTTGGATTTCCACAACCTCACGACTTCTCCATCCGTCCGCATATTCTAACCAGAACCGAGAGCTATAGTTCGACAAATATGTTCTTTAATATTTTCTGTAGCCATATATACGTTTTGGTTTTTTTTTAAATTTATTATCGAATAAATCATACTTTTAAACTTTCATAGTTGATATCGTTACGATTTTTTTCGATGTAAATCGTATCAATATTTTTATCACGTAACGTTTCGAAAACACTTACTAAATGAAAACCGTGTTTTCTAAGTGATAAAAATATGATTATTATTATTCGTCTAACGAGTCTATTATAAACGTTATAGATAACTTTGACGATTAAAAACGATACGAAAAAACCGTCTTACTTCGATGAGAGAGCTCTGTGCGCGACAAAATACGTCATAGGTATGCTGGCTCCTTCGCTAAAGGTCAGCTTTTCCGATAACGGATAACACTGTGTATCGTTAGCAGCCACGTATTCGGCGTAGGCTCCGAATTGAATAACGCAAATCACTCTGTCACCTTTCTGTAACAATGTGAATAATGATCAAATCATTTATTTCGATATAATAAACAAAGAACGATTTATTCGTCAAAATAAATATTAACCTAACGAAATACACCGTCTAGAATAAAATATCTTTATATTTATTTTGTTTTATAGTTGCACTTCTTGGGTTATTTTATTTAGTCTAGTCTTCATGTTTACCTGTAGATTACCTGTAGATTTACGTGCCACGTACTGCACCTAGGCCAGAGGCACGGGAAAGGAGAGAACGTAGGGTTAGTGAGAATCAGTGGAAAGTTGGAAGAATAAATTGCAAGTACGGATTGTTAAATAAGATTATATAAATTGGAGGATTTAAGAAAATTTAATAAACTATTGGAAGTATCTTGCGTGTAGGAAAGAATGTTTAGGAGCTTGAGCGGTTTGTCGAGGATAGAACGTTGGGAGTTGAATTGCACACATTCAAGGAGAATGTGTTCGACGGTAATGAGGACATTACAGGTTGAACAAAGAGGAAGATTTTGTAGGATATAGCTGTGTGAGATATTAGTATGACCTAGGCGCAGACGAGCAAGTACAACATCATCTCTTCTGTTTGCCGGGTGAGATGGAATCTGGAAGCATGTTGTGTCTCGAACTGATCTCAGTTTGTTGGTGAGTGAAAGTGTAGACCACTGGAGGCTACATGACTTGCGCACTGAAGATTTTATGAAAGTCTGGAGATCTTTCATTAGTGTAGGCAGGAGCGGGAATGGTTGAAGCAATGAGCCTTCTCTTGCTGCACTATCCGCTTGATCATTCCCTTGTATATCAACATGTGATAGAATCCATATGAGAACTACATGTTTACTAGAAGTTACGATCAAATGACCAATTTTTTTAGCCAGGAGGTGTAATTTAGGATCATGAAGATCACTAAGGCATTGTAATGATACAAGAGAGTCCTGCATTCATGTTTGTTTTATCATAATTCGAATTTTGATCATGTATTTTTATGTTTGGCTTGACCATTATCTTACATTATTTTTTTAATAACTATTTTAAATTTTACACATATATATATATATATTTGTGTGTGTGTGCGCGTGTATATATATATATATATATATTATTTTGTTTGTATAACATTAATTTTCATATTTATATGCATATTTACACAAACTCATTTTACACACTTTCTTGATGGTAAGAAAAAATGACTGAAACAACTGGCTGCTTTTTTAAAATATAACATTGCGAATTAAATTATCTTGTTAGAACCGTTAACAGCTGTGTTGTATTTGAGAGAATAAGTTTTTGGGGGGGCGGACAAACGTTGAATTAAGGAATAGAAGACGGGGTCTTATTTACGAAATTGAATGTGGAGATTCTGATAGACTATGTTTATTAAATATATGACTACATGGTATTAAAGTTTATCAAACACATGGCAGCTGTCAGCGCGGCTGTAACAAAAATAAACAGTTTTTCAGATTTTTCCTTTGTATTCTGATAAAACTTTTACAAAAATGCATTGTATTGTATCCATTAGCGCGCCGTGTGCTGCAACATTGGCTGGAGGCACGAGTAAATGCAGTTTATAGGAGCTGGATCTTTTGTTTTTTGTCCTCGAGGTGGATTTCCGAAAGAGAACTGTAAAGGTGTATTTGGGACCGGAATAGGTTGAATTTCTTACATTCTACCAGAATTAAGGTTAATGGATAAGGGAACATAGGATAACAGATAGAGGGCTACGGATTATTTAGTAAATAAAAATTAGAAATTTTCGCACAGCCAAAAACGACATAGTGTAACTTCTCCATACCGGCTAGTTCTTGATGAAGCAGTTCAAACTCTAGTGTTTGACCGTATTAAACGCAATTTATCGGTACAGTAGGAACTTCATTCCATATTCTCGATCATTTTTTCTTTAGGAAGGATGTTATTAATTTTGACAAGTACGATAAGTTTTTTTTTATTATCGTATCAATTACGCGCTTATTTAGAGATATCCTGCATTATAAATTCACGTTCGACAGCCAGTCTTCTGCGCCTTCTTCTAGTGAATGTAGCCCAATCAGTCCTTTAGTAAAGCTATTTACTTTACACGAATTTATAAAGTATGACATCGTTTGGATCTCGCCACAGCTGCACAGCTCCGTTTCCGACAGTTTCCATTTGTTCATTAAATATTTGCAACGACCCTGGTTGGTTCTGACGCGATTTAAATTGCACCATGTTGGGGCACGGCAGAGACTCCACGCGGTGCTCCTGGAAACGATATTAACGGTTTACTGTTGATCTCGGCTAACTCTGCCACTACGATTGCGCGCAAGATATTTGAAGAAGTACGATAAGTAATATTAGTTATCATATTAGCAATATTCTTCAAAAGTATAATTATACTGCAGGGTTTTTTTTTAACGCGAATAATCTATCTGATATAAATAGAAAACTTCATGTTAAAAACATTATTGATAATGGCAGCGTATATAAACTTATTTATAGAGATTGTAACTGCATATATATATATATATATATATATATATATATATATATAAGGAAAAACTACTAGGAATTTTAATGTTAAAGAACATACTAAAAAAATAATTGATTTTTCTGACCATCTTCAATGGATTTTGAACACGTAACTTTCAAATCTTACACGTTTCCACAAACAATCGGGTCATTGATTCCCTAGAAATTCTAGAAATAAACGAACTTTGTTCGAATTCCTCTCTGCTGCAGGTGGTTAACAAACAAATTCCCGTATCTAGACCGGTTCTGTCGTTAACCAAAGGTAGAATTTATTACTTTTTATCATTTTTCATTCCGTCCTGATGACGCTGCAATCGGTGAAACTAATAGATTATATTTTTGTTTTATTCGGTTTAGTTCGACTCCGATTAGATAAAGACGTTTCCATGCCATCGCTAAATAACGTCGATCCCAACGCAACTGGAACGTTTCTATTAAGCTGATGAAAAAAAAAACAACGTATCGATCGGCAACGATTAATCGATTAATCATTAAACGTTAGTAAGTCGATAAAGTGCATTTAACGTTTTACCTTAAATCTACCAACACGGTTTCCAACTTGATCCACGATACCGGAAAATTCTTTTCCTAATATATACGGAAACGGAACAGGCCTATATCCTTCGCCAGCTCTTAATTTTACGTCTATATGATTAACTCCGATTGCCTTCACTCGTATTAATATCTTTAAAAAAAAATATCAAATTTATTAATATACTTCGCTCCGTTTAGAAGATGAATAGTTTTCCTTTTTTTCGTATTTATTAATTAATTCTAGCACGGAAAACATTCCTGAAAGTCAAGGACCTATTGCGCAGTCACGGTATTAGTATGGAATTAAAATTGCGCCCTGTGAGATGTTATATATGAGCTACAGTAACGTATGCGGGGCTGAAACATGGACGCTTACGGCAGCTATGTCGAAGAAGATTGAAGTATTTGAAATGCGGATTTATCGACGGCTATTAAGATCAGCTGAACGGAGAAAGTAACTAATGCGGAGCGGCTGCGGCTTTTGCCAAAGTCCCAGGAACTGTTAACCATAATTTAACAAACAAAAGGAACGCACTGCCCGCTATGATTAACTTACGTGGCGATGAATAAAATATTTTCGTTCTCAAATCTACGTCATATACACAACGAAATAACGTATATGCGTGCATGCGTAAGAGAAAGAATAGGAACGCGTAAAAAATTTGTACGCGTATATATATATATATATATATATATATATATATATATATATATATATATGCTCGTGTATATATATATATATATATATATATATGCTCGTATATATATATATAAATTAGATAAGAGTCAAATTAAAAACGATTAAGGAACAAATGGGTGATAATAGGGATGCCATAACTTCACTCCGCGCGCTGAAATGGAAGTGGGATGTCATACAGGGATCAGTGGTGGACGAAGAAAATAACGGAATGGTTCCTGGCGTAACGCATGAGAAAAAAGTCGCGACCGTTTACACGTTGGGATGACGACTTCAAAAAATTCATGGGATCCAGAAGCGCTCTATAGATTGGCACACAAGAAACGCAACTGGCAAAAATTGGGAGAGACATTCGCTCGAAAGGGCCTAGTATGACTACATTCGAAATTAATTTTAGAAATTGATTGTAGCTGTAACAGATATTTATAAATTGTTAATTTAGTTATGCTAAATAAAGATTATTATTATTGTTATATATACATATATATACGCATAAAAATTTGTTGTATGTTCGTAGCACGGCTATTTATTATTTCAAAGCTTCGCTACTAAATGGCCTACGTGTATAAGCCTTTGACTAGCTCGCTCGTTTTACGGATTAACTCCCCATATACAACGCGCCAATAGAAGTTTCACTTCAAAACCAAGGAAAATTTTAGTCATAAAATGTATTCGACCGATCAAAGAGCGTTCTACGAAATAGCAACATAAATACTGAGGAAATAAAAAAGGGAGGTGAAATTTTGGTTAAAAGAAAATATAATGGATAAAATAAATAACATCGATTAGAAATTAAGTGTACATTAATGCGCAGAATTACTGTCTTACAAATGTATATATATATATATATATATATATATATATATATATATATATATATATATATATATAAGAAAAACATGCAAATATTGACGGGATGGAGTAGTAATTTTTGAGTTTGGTTCTAAAGCATATCATGCAGCCGGGAGGGAGTAGAAATAAGTTATTTCTATTCAATTCGTTTAGTGGGTAGTACAGCTATATTTACCGGAATTAATGTATTTATTTACTATAACTACCGGAATATTCAATTTGAACGTACAATAGTATATTTTTTGTTAATAAACGAGAACACCCTTTCGCTGGTTAACCGTCCCGTAGAAGTACTTAAATATAGCCTACACGCAGCACAAGACACGTACTAATTACAAAAACACAACCCACGAATTACACGAATGGCATTTAACAATAATATATAACCCCAAACGAAATAAACACTAGCAATGACACGTACATAAGCTTTGTATATAACAGAGTCGTCAAGTTGTAAAAAGGTTGGACTAGATGTTGGACGAAAACAGAAAATAAGACTAATAAAAAATATGGACAACGCTAAATCGTCTTTCATTTGCGCTATCGCGAGTACTTAATTCGATATAAACTAAAAGTATACCTGCCTGCGAGTGTATAACGGTATGGGTACATCTTGAATATTAAGAACGTTTGGTAATCCGTACGACGTTATAACAGCGGCTTTCATAGTCTGCGAATTTCTAAAAATTCAACGATTTACCATTAACTATAATATCATTATTTATAAACATTCTAACAGATACACAAAAATTTTATATATATATATATATATATATATATTCTAAACTGATAGAAGTACTCTTAAAATGATAAAAATTCAAACTATGTCAAACTGTCCACTTCCCCTCGTGATTGCCGATATATCGGCCGCGCGAATAAATTGACATTGTCGTTCCGTATTTCTAACCGCCATTACGTTATTAAAAACAGCAATAAATATCTTAAACCTCAAATTTGAGATTTCCAAATCTCAAATTAAGATAATATATCCGGTCGAGTTAAAAACTTCGATCAAACAACATTAAACTAAATAATCGTACGTTCAGTTTTGCTGATCACGTAAAATATTCAGCCTTCGTTATAGATTTTTTTTTTTTTTTTTTTTGATTAATACTTTATTATGCAAATTAATAATGTACAACTTGTTGCATTTACAGAGGAGCAATACACTGCACCACCGCTTAGGCTTAATCAGTGTATTGCTCCTCTTTACAATACTCTATAGTTAACAATAATATAGTAACCACTTTTACACTCGCATTTGCGCGGGCTGTGCGTCAGTTTCACTCACAGTCTCATAGTATACATGTATTCCCTTATAACTTCTTATACTAGTTAATAATTAAAATTATAACTTAGGTATACTAGATGCATAAATGTACGAATTGTCCATAATGACACATACATACACACATACATATACAGAACTTAAACATTATATGCATAAATTCCTCGCAAACACCCCGTACATATATGTACGCGTGCAGAAATACACTCGTTATACATATTACTGTAAACGTTTTATCACGGATTCACAACGCAAAAACTTCAGTGACCATGGAATTTCTTATGCATTACATTGAATGCGAATAATTGGAATTGTCGAGCAGTGTATTTGTCTTGTAGGTTAAAGTTATTTTTATTGTAAAATCTTAAATGGTCCACAGTGGGGCATACAAATAGTACATGGTTCGCAGTTTCTACTGCACCGCATTCACACCTGTCATCATTACTTAACTTAAGAAGAAATAAATAAGACCCAAATTTTCCATGCCCCGTTAATAATTGGGTAGTGTAGAAATCAGGAGTAATTTTAATATTGTGTCTATTTAATATATTGGGGATTAGGCTGTGGGTGTGTCGGCCAGTATTATCTTGTTCCCATCTTTTTTGCCAAATTTCTAAGTAGTGTCGTTTTATAGCTTTCAGAGTATAGATATATTGAGTTCTGGTTTCACTGCGAGAATTTAAGTTGAATTTTGAGATTATGGCGTTTGTTTCTTTTATTAACTGCTCATTAAGATATGGAAAGAAGTCCACGTTTTTTATGGCAAACATGACTGCCCTTCTGAGCATAAGAAGATCGACAGGAAGTATACATTAGCAATAACTACAGATGAGCTGTGTGAAATTGTTTTATATCCCCTGCAAGCGTTTATTAGATATTTTCTTTGCATACCAAAAAGTTTTTTCTTTACTGTTTTAACTTTTAGCCGGTTTAGTAGGACAGTGGAGCAGTATGCTACAGTGTTTTCAATCAGTGATTTGTATAATACAATTCTGTACTTGTAACTGAAGCCCCATGTATTTTGACAGGCTCGTAACATTTTGCAATATTTGGTATCCATTTTCAATATTATGTTATCAAGGTGGTATTTGAAAGTTAATTTGTTATCTATGATAATACCTAAGTATTTAAAGTATTCAACTACCTTAAGAATAGAGTTCTTGAATCTTACTTTAATGTTGTTTCTCTTCAGTTTAAATGAATTTGTGAAAAGTGTGACAAAACTTTTTTCAATTGACAATTTTAGTTTGACACTATCTAACCAATTTCCTAATTTTATTAAGGTATCACTCGCTATATTTTCTAGTTCCACTTTTGAGCTTCCAGAAATTATAAAAATGAGATCATCTGCATATGCACAGAGTTTTACATTTTTATTGTAGCATAATTTCAAGGCTCCATTAAAAAGTATGTTCCAGAATAGTGGACCCAGAACACTACCCTGTGGACAGCCCATATTGGTTTCTTTTCCTGCAGACGCATTACCTACTTGTAAAGAGATCTTCCTGTTACTTATGTAATGGTAGATGATGTTCAATAATCTTTTATTTCCAGCTAGTAATATCTCTAGAGAATTAAACAGAGCGGGGTACCAGCAATTGTCAAAGGCTCCTTTTATGTCCACCGTTATAGTGATTACCTTATTTTTACATTTGAGATTTTTTTGGATATTGTGTATTACATAGTTTACTGCATGTTCAGTTGACAGGCCTTGCGTAAACCCAAATTGCCTACTGTCTAGAAAATTTGTTCGCTTAATTTGACCCACAATTTCAATTTTTAATAGCTTTTCAAAAATTTTCCCAAATGTGTTTAGAAGACATATTGGGCGGTATGAATGAATATTGTTAGAATCTTTCCCCGGTTTTTGTATAAGAATCACACTAGCTTCACGCCAAGCTTTTGGGTAATAAGCTATTGAAAAAATTTTTTTTTTGTACATGTTTTCAAAAATTATTGGATGGTGTTTGTGAATCAATTTTATTATTTTATTATTAATTTTATCAGGACCGGCAGCTTTATTATTTTTGAGATTTTTAATAGTCATTGTTAGTTGTTCATTATTAATGAATGAGGGTTCTTCCATATTTGTTTGTCTAAAATCAGGCTTAAAATTATCAAATTTATTTCGCAATGACTTATGATAGCTATTGTCAGCGTCTGTGTTATCGCTAGGAAATAATGTGGAGAGACAGTATTTTAGATTGTCGTTTGTATTAGTTATTTGATCATTGTCTTCATTTTTAAAAAGGGGAATGTCATTGGTTTTCTTTAGCTTGCTGAAGGCGATTTTATAACTTAGACCCCATGGTTTTACATTATCTGTGCAAAAAGATTTCCATGACTTTAATTTGGCAGATTTTATTTTATAATTTAAAGTTTTTTTGTAACTTTTGTAAACTAGTTCCCGGATTTTTCTCATATTTGGATCCTTTGTTCTTTGGAAGATACAACGATATTTTTTTGTGAGTCGGCTATGATATTGGATTTCATCATTCCACCAGTAGTTTGTTTTAGATACAGGTATGTAAGTACTATTTGATTCAATTTGTTGTTGTATATACTTTGAAAGATAATTTATCCATTCTTCACAGGACTCATAGTTATTTATGAAGTTGCAGCTTTGTACTAAGTTATTTCTTTCCTGTTCAAAATTGTTAAGAATATTGTTGTAATTTACTTTTCGAATAAGACTTCTTCTTGATATTTCCATACAGCACTTGAATGTTACATATTCATGAACTGAATATTCGTTATAGATAATAGATTAAATATGTGCCCTGTCTTCCAAGGACTTGCTCGATTTTCTCAACGACCTAATTTAAAATTTCGATCTCGTCTATTTTAAACCACTTCTTCAAATCATTATCCGCATTGTTCTCGGTTACTATTTATTATTTTAGCTCGTATACACGAAGACTTTTTTTATTCGGTATTTCTTCTCATACGGCTAATATATTTCAATTTGTTTTTCCTGGCAGTATTAAGAATTTCCGTTTGCTCGTTCGCACGATGTAATACTTCAGAATTAGTTATTTTCATTCGTATAAACGCCAATGGATTTCTAATAACGAAGTAAGCCTCAGTGAATATTTATATCGTTATAAATTAAGTAATAATAATAATAATAACTCGTGTTGCGCGTAGGCGATTCTATTGTTTCCAAAATCGCCACTTCTATTCGGCAGCCTTTATCGACATCAGTCAGGCGCTTGATCGTGTATAGCACGCTGGTTTACTGCTTAAGATTAAACGCACGTTACCGCACACATATTTAGGTTTATCCCGGTCACATCTAGAGGACAGGTATTTTCAAATTAAACACAGCGAGAAAACATTCAACCTTCACTCCAATTATGCAGGCGTGCCACAGGCATCTGCTTCTTTACCTCATATACGCCCACACGTCATGACACTTCAGGAGGATGTTGAGGTAGCTACGCGGATGATAGAGTTTTCCTATCAAAAATTCTGTGCGCAACAAAAACATCGACTGGTTGCAATTTAGCTTAAACTCTTTCATCCGCAAATGGAGAATCAAGATCAATACTTCTAAATCGGTGCAGGTAACCTTTCACTATTAGACAAGATATCTATGCTCCTGTATACTTTTGTAGACCTCTACCACAAGACAGAAAAGTAAAGTACTTTGGAATGTGGTTAGACCGCTGTTTGTGCTGGTAAGATCATATTCTGAAGAAAAGTAAGGAACTAAGGCTCAGGTTCAACAAGATGTATTGGTTTTTAGGTAGTAAATCTGAGCTTTCTCAGTTCTAAGTTGGTACTTTACAACACCATGCTTAAGCTGGTGTGAACTTATGGATTATAATTATGGGGAACTGCTCGCGATTCAAGAATTAAAATTATTCAGCGATTCCAATCTAAAGTACAGAGATCACTAGTATGGTGCACTTGAAATGATCAACTTCACAGAGATCTGATGGCAACAGAGGTCAAAGATGAAAAACGACTGGATAATAGTGACGAAGTCAGGCGAATCAATCGGCTAACTCCCCCTATTGCCCACACCATATTCATTGACTAGTAGTGGTATTACGGAATGTCGCCAGCGGGCTGTCATTCCACAGGCGTTATGATCCGTTTTATTATTTCTCACATCTCAATTGCGTGTTGGCTGTTTCGCTAGATTGCAATTCATGTGAAAGTGAAAAAAATTTCAAATATTTTGTCGTTTACTCCTGCGTTTTTCTCCATTGTTCCGGTAATCCCCTATATTATGTTAATATATTAATTGCAAATTTACCCGGTATTCGCACGTTTATGCACATAATCGTCTTTATTATTATTATTATTATTATTATTGTAATTTACCTTTTTTCTAGTATCACGTTTGTAAAATGTAATTTTAACTTTTTATCGGTCTATATATCATATTATATATATATATATATATATATATATATATATATATATACATGCCTTTTAATGAAATATGAAAATAAATCGAATTAAATCGAGATTTGATTATAAATAATTATCCGTTGGAATTTTAAAACGTCGATTAATATATAAATAAAAGATGATAATTTACTCACCCTAATTCGTTGGTAATCAACACCGTAAAAATTCGAATAAAAAGCGTTATACGACCGAAATTTATAAAACGTATCATGGCCGAACACGTTGATTTATAAAACGAACAATAACAAAGAAGGACTAAATGTTATACCGCATATTTAATTTTCGCCTACAACGTTTACTAAAGAAAAAATAAATAAACAAAAAACTAACAGATAAATATAAATAAATAAATAAAAAATTAAGAAATCACTATAACAATAATAATAATATAATAAATAATAATAATAATAACAATTTGCGATTTGTAATAATAACGACGACGAAATTATTGTCACTTATTCGAATAAAATTTAACCGATTAACATTCCTTTTAACCTATTTAGAATATTCTTTTCGGAATACGGTCGATAAAAATATTAAGAAGACACCTACACACCAATACGTAGGTACGTAAAATGTGTAGAGTCGTACGCGATGATTCTGTGTAAATTTAAAAATTACCGAACCGATAAGAAAGATAATTAATTTTTGTTTTATTATCGAACGATTTTAAAGAAATAACCGGATGATCGATCTTTACGATACGTAATTATTTCGATTCGTAAAATCGTTATACTTTTTATTTTGTACCAAAATTAAATCTCGTCGGTCGATAGGAAAATCGGAATATCCGTCCAATGAAATTTTTAAAATTTACATCGTAATAGTTAGTAATCTAACTATAATTCAGAATTGGTTTTATTCCGTGCAGTTTCATTATCATCGTCACCATCAATTGATCAAACAAAAACTTTCGGCGATAATATCGCCACCAAATCAATTTAAAGCGACGTAATAATCTATTTACAAAATTTTTCTCTATTAGAACGCATTACTGTAATGCTTCCTTCACGATATATCATCATATTTTTAAAGTAAAATTAAATACTCGTTATTACTCGGAGTAAAACTATGAAGGTTTAAATTATACAGCTAATTTTATATAAAGGACTAAAACGGTCGCTATATTCATATTGCGCTAGTACATATTACCCTACTTTAAATAAACGATATATTCGTAATATTAATTCTGATTGCAGAAAATTTCTCTAATAGATGTAACATCTTCCTACATTACTGTATCTAATATTTCTCTACTAGTTTTATAGCGCGTGTATTGCCAATGGACTTGTATACTGAAAATAAAAATCCCTCATCATCAAAAACAAACTCAATATGGTAGACTGAATAACAGTAATTTCAAATATATCAATAATTTAATTCTTACCTAATTAAAATCTAGATATGGTACGGAAGCCGAGAGTAAATTAATTAAAAGGTTTTTTTCCTGATATCTCAGCTCGTTTTTAAAAAAAAAAATTTAATATGAACTTTTACATGTCTCAGATATTAACTGGACCTGGTTCTATCGCGTACTATTTAAACAAATTAAAGATTATTAATAATAGTATATGTTTTAACTGTTACAGTAATTATACAGAAGATGTTCATATCATTTTGTATGTTCGAAATATAATGAATTATGATTAATGCATAATATAGACTGCTCATTGCCTTCCAATGGACAGTTCTATTGAAATATTTTCCAACATTTATACATGAAGTATTTAAGTTCAAGTATATATATATATATATATATATATATATATATATATATATATATATATATATATATATATATATATATATATTAAAGCTCTAGGTTACTTTATAATTATGATGTTTATATTTAATAATTCTTCTTGTCTTGCCTTATCCGCTTAGCGAACGTTGGCGACCAATATGCTTAATAATCTTCTGTTGCGTGATGCGTCGGTTAAATCTCTTATATTTTAAATGCCTATCCAGCTTTTTATATTGTCTAACCGAGATATCCTGGGTCTGCCGCGCTTTCGTACTCCTTCTATTTTCCCTTGTAATATTAACTGTATTAGTTCGTATTTATCTCCCCTCATCATATGATCCAGATATGTGATCTTCCTCTTTTTAATCATGGTTAACAGTTCTTGGGGTTTTCGCAAGCGTCGCAGCACCACCGCGTTAGTTACTTTCTCCGTCCAGCTGATCTTCAAAAGCCGTCGATAAATCCACATTTCAAATGGTTCAATTTTCTTCGACGCGGCTGTCGTGAGCGTCCATGTCTCAGCCGCATATGTTACAGTTGCCCATATATAACATCTAATTTTAGTTCCATACTAATATTGTGACTACACAATAGGCTCTTAAGTTTCATTAATGACTTCCGTGCTATCTCTATCCTACACCTAACTTCGATATCCGAATTTGTCCTTTCAGAAATCCAGCTTCCTAGGTATTTGGATGATGATACTTTTTCTATAATTTTTCCATCAATTGTAATTTCTTCACGTTTCTCCCGATTATCTTTAGATATATTCATATATTTTGTTTTACTAAAGTTGATATTAATTCCAAAATTATTTGCGCGTGTATGTACATCTTTAATTAGATTTGTTAGTCCGGGAACTAGCGATAACTGCAACATCATCAGCACATCTTACATTATTTATAAGTACTCCGTTTACACGAATTCCCTCCGCAGATTCACGGGTAATTGGTTCAAAAATATGTTCCGAGTATACATTGAACAGCATCGGTGATAATATGCACCAATAATAGTAATTATATATATATATATATATATATATATATATATATATATATATATATATATATATATATAAAATCGAAACAGTGATGCTGTAACCAGTGAAACTGGTAGACTGTTTTAATTAATAATTGTGATACGGTGTAAAAGTATTTTTATTTTATTTTATTTTAAATCTATTTTTTTTTTACTATTTAATTTTTTGGTTTTGCGTTACCGTTATAACTATTTTATCATCAATTTATTTATTTTGATTTTTTTTTACATAAAATTATACAATTCCATGCAGGAAATAATTGAAAGAAATCGAGTCGAACGGGTGAAAATATAAAGTAACATTCGTGTACAATATCGTTTTTTATCTAGATAATTTTTAACCTTTCTATATAAATATTTTTAAAATTTAATCAAATTATTATAACGAAAATATTACACATGGTCTAACTTCAGCTGAAGTTATTCGTATCGGAGTCGAAAAAATACTAACATCCTGTCATGCTTTCACAACATTTAGAATCCAGCACAACCTTCCTCCTTCCTTACCTCAACTGTTATCTGAATCTGCTGACCACCACATTCATAATGTTTTCCTGTTCCTGGATTCATTGAACCTTTTAAATCAGATCTAGGACTACAGTAGGTTAATGGGTGCGTACCGCTAATACAGTCGGCGCCCGTATTATCAAATAATAATAATAAAGAAAATATATTAATTTTTTTAACTTCAAAATTTGATGTACCTTTTAGAGAATACTGTGCGATACACACTGTCATAGTTTATACGGTAAACGAACTTTTTTTAATATTAAAAAAGGTTATATCGTTATAAGGGACATTTAGTATAAAATATTTTAGTTCTAGAAATATTTATATGACGCGCTAAAAATTATGGACAATCTCCGCGAAAGCGGTATTATACGCAAAATATTATTTTACATTTTCAACTCTTCCAGTCGATTTACACTTCACTATCCTGCATCTTAAAAACGGAAGTATTTATTAAAATACGATCGACTGTATTTTATTTGGAGTTTTTAACTATTTCGTGTAACAAAATTTATAATTTTGAGTAAAAAACTGAAAATGCGTGACCCCCAAGTGTCAAACATTATTATTATTATAAAATATCCTACTAAATAATATCTGTACCGATTCTGACACTATATGTAAAATTGTTTATATGTAAAAATACTTACCATTTCATTGTTTATACACTATTCTTGAATTACATATACAAAAACGAATTATCCTTCAACATTGTTGTCTATGATGGTATCGCTAGGGATGTAAAAACACATTCCAAATTTCTGTATACATTTTGCGAGGATTCAGTCCCTTTATGCTGGAATTCACTTTAATTCGTATCAAGATTGACTTAAAAAACTATAATTACACGTAAGGTAATAATACAATATGTTTCATCTCGAACAAAATTATAACCTAACTGTTATCGTTTATTAATATCCACTTGGGTGTCTCGTCAACGTGCAAAATTTAAGTTATTAAACTAAGATCGTGCGATTTTTGCGAGTTTTCTGAAGTCGCAGGTCTATGCCAATAAGTTGCAGCCGACCTATGCCTTTAAAGTCGACATTATCAATGTTAACGCTCAAATTCAGCCAATTATTTGAAGATCCGTACTACCGATTCGTTGAGTATTGATAATTTTTTTCTTTTCTGTTTCCTTCACTGTTCAACATGTGGAGAGTAATAGCAGTTTAATGAGACGTACTTTGATGATGGTGATGGTTACATCATGGCTTTTCCAGATACATCTTCGATAAGTTAAACAGCGAATGTCGTTATTCGTCTTTTAGTTTCGATTATTCAGCTTCAAATTTTTGATATTAGTGATAACGAATTAATCGAATACTTAAAGATCACCTAAACTTTGTTTCGTCTTTGCCATCATCAACGATCATTATTTGGGTGTTATCTTTATTGATTAATAAACTCGCTCTCAGTTTTTGAAATAGATGGAAAAAATTTTCGCACAATGAAGCAGTTATTATAATAACACCATCATTCCATCCTTCCATTGCTTTACTCAATATTCACTCATTAGTCATTATATATATATTGAAAAGAATAGGATTTAATATGTATTTTTGACGGACTGATTTAAATTAATCCGTCAATACAATTCCAAATTCACTAAGTATTTTTGCTATTCTACGAAACTAAATGCTTCCGCATAACATATAAAACAGAAACGTATTTTAACATTAACTTCGCTCTACACTTTTAGATTATTTGCTTCGTGTTCAGAATTCGTTCTCGTGTTCCTCTTCTAGAGACAAAATAGTACTGGAGGTAATAAATATATTTTTGGAGGTAATAAATATATTTTCAACCGTATAAGGAGCATTATCTTACTATCACGATGTGATAACAATGCTATCGTTCTACAATTATAACGTATGGCATTCCTTTTTGGGAAATTGCCGCACAAAGATGTACATAGCTTGCGTTCAATAATTCGGTCGCATGTTTATATCCAAATTCTCTGACAGCGTGTATTATTATTATTATTATTATCCGCAATCTTCACAGTCGTACTGGTTTGAGTTTGTAATACGGCTTCTAATTAGCGAGCATTACAAACTTCCTTCATCTTGATGGTTAAAGAAGGTTCTTATATTGGAAACAGTGTTCAATAATACTGATTTTTGAATTTTTTCAATCGTATATGGTGATAGTCCTAGGTTCTTTATGCTGTTACCTTTAGATTAACGTGCCATGTGCAGTTAGTAATGGCTAGAGACACGAAAGGAAGAAGACATGAGATTGCGTAGTAAAGGTCTGTTTTACGTAGGAAAATAATTAGATTATAGGAAGGTATTGAAGAATAAGTGGAAGATGAATCCCGGAAGGTTCAATAAGGATCTGTGGAAGAAATATTCTACCAGCGTATATATTTGCTTCCGACGTTTTGAGGTGCAAGATGTATTATCCGTGCTTATAATTAATTTTACTGATTTAGAACAATTTTTAAGTTATCACGTTTTGTAGATGCCGAAATTATTACAAACAATAATTATCGATCGTGATACACCGAATAATATGCACATGTACGAATATATATATATATAAACATTAATTACATCTGCTATTCGGTTTTTCTATTATCAAAACTATCCTAAAAATCCAATGGACGGGAAAGAGTAATAAGATGGGTTCACGTAATACCGTCGATAATATATAAACGTAATACCGTCGATAATATATAAACGTAATACCGTCGATAATACATAAACGTAATGCCGTCGATAATATATAAGTAATACCGTCGATAATATATAGGCAATGAATAAGTTGCGTTCTGAAATAAAACTGTTCGATTTCTAGTAAGTCGTTCCTTAGTGTAGCGAACAGTAGTTTAAGCTTCGAACTGAAATATATCTCGTATACGTCGTACACACGATACGAGTGTTCCGGTTCGAATTAGCGCCATTTACTCATGAGCTTTAAGTTGATAATCGTGCAAATAACTGTTAATTGATACTTTATTATGGCAATGGTAAGCTATATGACCAAAATCGGTTTTTGAGAATCCTGCGATAAATGTCGGTTCTATTAAAGAAAATAAAAATAGATAAATTAGACTTATTAAACTATTTATTCATATTTCGTAATTTCGGTGCAATTGTCATTTTTAAAAAACAATTGTATCGATTAATTTGCTTAAATTTTTTTCAGCGACCCGGCTGTTTTCGAGGTTTTATTTTTATCTTTGAAATTAACTATAACTAATAAGCTTCTGGAAACTCCGAAACGGAAGTAAAAGTCAGAAAGGGTGTAAGACAGGAGTGTCGTTAAGCATCACTGTTTTTTAATATATATATATAAAACAGGACGTTCAAAGAATAGGAAGAAATTACTAACAACGGAATTAAGATAGGCGGAATGAATATAAAACCGCAGATTTATGGATGACGTCGCCGTAATGGCGCAAAGTGAAAATTCCCTATAGTTGCCTTGATAAAACTAGACTTTACAACGAAACGCTACAATATGTCAGTAAACGAGGAAAAAAATGTGGTCATTAGGTGCAGTAAAATGGAAGTCGATAAAGAAATAAAAATAAAATTAAATAAAGAAAGACTGAAACACGTAAAAGGACATAAATACCTTGATTCATTAAAATAGCGGATGATGTAAGATGCGATCGAGAAATATAGTCTAGAATAACACAGGCCGAGGCAGCTTTTATTAACGATCTGTTAACGTTCAAAAATGTAAATACAGAGCTCAGGTAACGTTTGAAGCGTACTCCTGTATGGCTTAGAAACTTAACGAATAAAGGAACACAAAAATAACCGGAGGAGTTCAAAAATTTGGTGTTATAGAAAAATAAAAGAAAAAATTAAACGAATTTGCTCTTATAGAAAATACAACAAATTAAACGAGCAGACTGAATAAAAAAAAATACGCAAGTACTTCAAAAAATCTATGAAGGAAGATGCTTAATGAGCATCATAACAAAAAGGATATGTGGCTGGATAGTATTAAAAAATAACGGATATTTGACAACAATAATGGAAAAACTAATAAATAGCAGGATAACACGAAGAAGACAACGGCGAAAATTTGATAATGAAGCATACAAGCATGTAGAGGCGTACCGAGTATTGAAAGAGAAGGCTCGGAGCAAAGCGTTAAGAGTGTTATGCTTTTCTCGTTGACCACCAATCGGTAAGAATAAGCTTCAACTAAAAAATTAAATTTTTTTCATATAGAATACTTATAATTAAGTTTTTAATTTACTCTGTTCAATTTTTTCTTTAACTTTGCAATTTTCAGTTTCAAAATCTGAATTACAAATATGCCAACTTCTACAAAAAATCGTTCGTTATTTTAAAAATAATATTTTCCACGAATACTTCTTTTTCTTCTACCCCGATACCAATATCGTGTAATCGTCGTGTACATCGGATGATCAGTTGCAATCGTATCCGATCTCCGGTTATTCTGACTAAATCCATTCTGTTTTTCAATTCCGGTCCATTTTTTTTTTAATATCGTCTATCAGAGAAACCATTTTTCTTTTTGGATTTCTTCTCCCTTCCACGATGTCCGTCAACGGTTATCGTCTGCAGTAACGTTTGCATTATTTAAATATTATCTTTGTTCTTTTTTTTTATCATTGTATTGAATTGATTATTTCCAACCCACTTTCTTCTGTCTCTGTCAGTTTATATAATGTTATCAAACGTAGTGGCATTGAGATTTAAAATAGATTAACTGGATAAAGGATTAAACTGGCCAAATGGCGCAAGCTGGGCCAAAAAAAAAAAAAAAAATTAATATTCCGTCAGTTTCCCGTCACTTTTCTCGTTGTTCATCTTTTTTTGAACAGAGTATATTTTCCACGTTTTTCGGCAACATATTTCGAACAACGATGTACCCGTATTTTCTTGACTATTCACGTCTCGCTTCTACATAGAAACACTAATCCCGTATGTACCATTGCGATATCTTATTTTTGACACCTTAGCATAACATCTATCAAAAAGGGTATTTTTCAATTTCAACTAATTCTATACGAGAACGTATCTCCATGTCCTAATCCTAATTTTACGTAACTACGATCGTATATTTATATCCGTCGGTCATTTCAATTTATTTCCGGTCGAAAAATAATTTCCCATTAAGATAGATGCTTGTTGAAACTATCACGAATTTTGTGTGATTCTTTAAAAGTATTTATACTAACTCCTTTTCAAAGCTACAAGGAAGTTTTACGTGAAAATAAAAAACCATAAATCTAACATGAGATTTATTAAAGCTGGGGTACCTCGAGGGAGCATCCTAGGTCCTTTCCTTTTTATACTCTATTTGAATGACTTGCCAACCATTCCGGGAGTAGACATAAACCTTTATGCTGATGATACTTCTTTAATGGTATCCTCTTATAGAATTGACACAATCAGTAACAGACTAACAAGTGCAATTGATAAAGTATCAAAATTTTTCTACAAATGGAAAATTAAATGATGAAAAAACTGAATCAATCATTTTTACTAGACGTAGGCCTTTACTTAATCACTTCGTTCGAGTCAAAAACAATTACCTCGATTGGAAGAAAAATATAAGATATTTAGGCATAACTATGGATAGACGACTTACATTTACGAGGCATATTAATGATTATGTAAATAGAACGATATTGGGTTGTCTATTTCAAATATTTAACAAAAAATCTGCATTATCGGTGCAAAACAAATTCCTCATTTACAAAAAAGTTATTCTACCAAAATTATTGTATGCGAGCCCGGTCTGGAGCTATGCTAGCAATAGCAGTATAAGTCAGATGCAAAGACTACAAAATCATTGTTTAACAATTATCTCGAATAAACCAAGATTTACTAAAATTAAATCTATGCATGATATTTTAACGTTTCCTTACATACAGGAAATCATTAAAAATACAGCGAAGCAGCTCATCTGATAATGTACTAATACATTCGATAGGAGATTAACCAGTCTCTGCGACACAGATATAAGAGGTACAAGCACAGACGTATGAAACATATCTGTTTATAATAAGCCGGCTATTAAATTCTAGTTCTAGTATCAGCAAATAGACTAAGATATTTTTAAGATATTATATTGTGATAAAGTTATAATTTTATTCTAATATATTGGAGCAGGTTTTTTATACAAATTTTTCCTGTAATTTATACATTTGATATTTATAATATAAGCTTTTCTATTTTTTGTTTGCCTGGGAAGAATTTTTGTTTTATATTTCGGTACGGGTAAATTGTTCATTTTTAAAATTTAATATGCTTATGTGCATGTAACTTAATAATAAGAAATACAGTGCTTCTTCTTCTTCTTCTACACGAGTATATATATATATATATATATATATATATATATATATATATATATATATATATATAAATAGTTAACGAACTTTTGGGTTTAAAAAATAAAAATAAAAATAAAAAAGGAAAAAGTAAATAACGAATAAAATTGTTTAACTTTATTTAAAAGGAAAAATATCGCCGCCGTATTCTAAATCTCGATCGATATAGAAAACGATTAATTTTTGCAAAATCGATATTTTAATTTTTATAAAAATATAAAAGAACAAAATCGATTACAATACGAATACAGATTTCCCTTCGTCGACGCTATCCTGCGACATATCGAAATGAGCTTGAGCCGCTTGTTCCAGACTATACTCGTGTTTAACGATCGGTTTTATACGACCTTTCTTTATTTCGTCCGTTATAAATTCCACCCCGGCTAATTGGTCCGTCTACGAAATTATTATCATTATTATTATTATTATTATTATTAATGATGATGATATAATGAAAAGAAAACTTTAATCGATACACCCAGGACTCGGAAAACTTAAATTTTTGACGAATTTTCCGTCCAATATTTTCGTAAACAATCGTATTAAGTCCCGTCAATTCGGAAAGACGTACTTCCCGAGAAAACCAATACGAAATGTATTAATATTTGCAATTACTTAAATACGTATAACGAAATCAGTGGAGGAGATAACGGTGAAAATCTTTTCATCGGTATAAAAATGGATTTGAAAAATATATTGATGGCGTAGCTGAAGGTCGGTACACCAAGCGTAGTACGGTGGTCGTGCTTTTTGAGCCGCACTTAGTTGAAAATAATTGACGGTTTTATTCCGAGTCGATCTTCAAAATATGAATGATGGTAAGTTGTTTAAAGCATCGCACGAACTAATGATACCGATACAGATCCAAGGTTGTAAAGGAATAGTAGGAAGCGAAGCGGTGGATATAGTTTCCAACAACCTATAAAGCCAGACCATCACCACTATTAAACGCAGCCTTTGAATATTTTCACTATAGCAAGGCTTTGCCTCATCTATTCCAACGTGTCCATCCCCCTGATTTTTGCCCTTTTCTTTTAGTGCCAACCTGCTTTCTTATTCGCCATATTTTACGATATTGCTTTACCTTCTAAATCGACCCGGTATCCGCGCGCATACCTTATCTGGCTCCAACAGTTCTTGAGCTATTCCCTCAGTTATACAATTCTTTTCCTCCTCTGACCTCATTTACTATATCTAACTACTAAATCATCAATGTGTCGTAATAGTCTCGGTCATTATACATATGGCACTGTATAAAAATTAAAATAAAATAGTGATACATTTTTATTCTTATATCATCAACCAATTTTGGACATATATTAGAAAATACGTTAGTGATACATCAATTTTTAGTAACGTTCTCGAAATTCCAATAGCTGCAAAACTATTTTTAACATTGCCTGTCGCAGTGGCGAAGGCAGAAGGATCGTTTTCTAAACCGTGAACAATCTAAAATTATTTGCGTAATAAACAAAATGCTTGGTTTAGCTTTGATTTTAAAACGGCTAAGAACCTCGAAATCTTGAACTGATCGACGAATTAATAACAAAATATTCGCAATGCTTCCATATAACAATATTTATCTTAAATAATTTCCGATGAAAGAGTTGTAGATACGAATAAAATTATTTTTATTTTTACATCGATATTTATAATAGTTTAAATTATATTTACTTTACCTCCGTAAATTTCTATTAAATACGTTAATAAATTTAATAAAAATTATCTTTCGAATAAATTATTTCTATCGAATATAATTTATCGTTTTTTTTTTATTTATGTATTTTTTTTAATTTACTTTCATTTTTAACCGGAAAAATAATAATTTAATTACGAAAATTAGTTAAAATTACTAATTATTTTCTTAAAAATCACAAAGCTTTTCGGCAATTACGCCATTATCAAGTGATATTTAAATTAAAATAAAAATAACGGTTTAAAAAATGAAAACACAAAAATATATTAAACGTTTAGTGATTTTAACTAATTTAAAATTATAAAAAATCACTACATTCCATAATCTAAAAGAATAATAATAATAATAATAAGTGTTAAAAATAAAGGAAAACGTTTTTGTTTTTTTAAGACCTCATGTGGTTGGTTTCCGAGGTTTCAGCTACGGTCACTAACCAGAATAATCTTATTATTATATGTTCGTTGTTTTTTTTTAGTTTGTTCCCCAATCCGGATTTACCCGGTGGGGCTAGTTTGTTGCTTAAAATCTAGGTGTTATTACAAAGGCCAGGGGGACTAGTGTGCTTAAAGCTAAATAATTATAGAAGTGCATATAAGTATAGTGTGTAGCTGAAAAGTAAGTAAAGCATGTAATAGTCCCCTGTTTGTGTACTTAATCTAAGGGCAGTAATGGGATGAAAAACATAGTCCCATCGACTACCTGTGTGCATGAAGAAAGAAGTCATAATAAAAATAAATACATAATATTGAAAACAAAGATACCAAAATATATCTTACCGATAACGAAATACGCAATTTCAAAAATAAAAATCTTAGAATATTCAACAAAATAAATAAAACTTAAGAAAAACCGTACGTTACCCGATTATATTTAGTGAAACTGGTTTGATATAAACTTCCTTCACCGGGTCTGAAGAGAAAATCGTTCATTTGATCGGACACCTTTTTCCCCATCACCTGCAGCACCGAAAATATTTATTAAATCGATTTTACACGAATAATTCGCTAAACACGGGTTCTTAATTAAGACCGACGTATAAAGTACGAATTACGAGTTGGTCAATTGCATATGCTTTTAGCAGCCTCGTCTTCTGAAACATTTTTCGTTTAATCTGTTAAATCTCTAACGAAATTCTACTCGACATTAAACATCGCGTATATATTATTATGTTAGCTTCGCAGCGGACTTGACTTTTATCCCAGGTCATTTTAGCATTATTACGGGTGTTGAAATGTCGATTATTACGAGACAGATACGTTGAACTGGCGAAGATGACGATATCCAAATCGATGCATCGACCTAAATTGCGTAAAATAACGGTTTCGTGTTATGTATTGATATTCGGATTCGAATAAATTTTCGACTTAGTATTTATCGAACGGTCTTTTCCGGGTTCAATAAAATAAAAAAAGGGTGTCGATCGAAAAATTGATATATGTGTAGAAAACCTACAGGAACGGACGCATTAATACCTGCAGATTCATTTCACCCAAAAATGCAATAAATTAGTCAGCTCGAATAATCTTATCGATGAAGCAAATTTTAACAGATAGTGGCAATAAAACGAACAACAATTAATAATAAATAAAAACCTACTATAGTTGATGAAATATTGAAAAAAAAAATCATACAGTAAAAATATAGAAACAGATAAAAAGAATTAAGTTCTATCGTGTAAAAAGTCGTACCTGTAAAAGAATAAAAATATTTAATATAACATATGTTTTTAGCGATGAAAAATAATAACATTATTAAAATGTATTAGTAACGACGAAATAGAAAAATATTTAAAAATACCGAATACACGGCGGTATATAAATTAAATTGTAATCAATGCGAAAAAGAATAGATAGGAGAAATAGATAAACAATTATGATGAAAATTCATTATTAACATTGTAAAAAATTAAAACGCGAAATCGATAAAAATCATAAAATTTTACCTTAACATTATAAAAAAGGAAAACTACTAGAAAAAAAAAAAATTAAATGTTGAATATATTGGAGAGTAGTTATTTTAAAAATTATACACCAAACAAAATCATAACAGTTTAATCACTAGTAAGTTCTTTATTGCAAAACTTTTCGACAATTACGTCATTTTCAAGCGTACAAAATAAATATTATACATGAATTACCAAAATTATTTATATAACGACAACTTAAAATTTGTTATACATATTTCACTAGCCAGACGTAATTTCATTTTTAGATTTATTTACAATAAATTTTATTTATAAAACAGATTTTGAAAAATAATTCTTCATTAAAATTGATGTATATCTCCAAACCTGTTTCAGGTTCCATTAAATCTGTTTTATAAATAAATCTAAAAATGATGGCTAATGAAATATGTATATCAAATTTTAAGTTGTCTTTATATAAATATTTTTGGTAATTCATCATCATATTGTAATCCTAAGATTGGTTTGTCATTGATTTCCATTTCTGTCGATTCTGTGTCATCCGTTTCATTCCTTCATACGATGATGCCGTCACATCTTCGAGTATCTGTGAAGTGTAATGCATTCGCGGCCTTCCAATCACATTCTTTCCCGGATGCATTCCTTCTATTAGATTAGCCCTTCGTGTTGCCAATCATTTGGATTCTTCATTTTAATTTTTAACAACGTCGGTTTTTCATTAATTCTTCTCAAAACTTCTTCGTTGGTTACCTTATCTGTCCATTTTATTTTCGATAATCTTCTGTAACACCAGAGTTCTAACGCCATCAGTCTTCTCGTCTTTCGTCATTATCCATCGCACCCATATAGGACAATGCTGAATACACATATACGTGCAGCAGTCTTTTCCTAACGGCTAGATCTATGTTTCTCGATGTCAATAAGCTTTTCTTATTATAAAACGCCGCTTTAGGTAATTCTGTTTTTTATATCCCTTTTACTCAGACCATCTTTGGTAATTCATATGTAATGTTTATTGTGTATGCTTGAAAATGACGTAATTGTCGAAAAGCTTTGTAATAAAAAAAAAAAGTTACTAGTGATTAAACTGTGTTATGATTTTGTTTGGTTTATAATCGACGGTAAATATTGAGTTAATTTTAAGAAATACATTATAAATTCAATCAATTTTTGTATTAGAAGTTTTAATTTTTTCTGGCTATTTAGCGTAATTATTTACGTACAAATTTTATATCGCTGATTTGTTCGCTCTGTCGTTTATTCGCTATCGCATTATTTTATAGCTGTTTTTCATATTTTTGCTATTTTTTTTTTTTTAATTAAATTAAGTATATTTTTAAAAATTTAATTTTTTGTTTCTTTTTACATATTTCTCATAAATAGTATACTTTTTAATTATTTTGTTAATAATAAGCGAAAATCGTTGTGGTTTTTTTTTTTAATAAAATTTAACGACTCTAGTTACATTTTTGTCGTTATTTATTTCATTAGAAAACTTACCCCCACCATATCGGATCGAAGATTTACATTTACATTTTATTCAGGAGGTGAGGATTCCAAATAAATAATTTATTTCGCGTAGGTAAACTTAAATTGAAATCAATATTATTAATTTGGTCGATTCCGTAGCTAATTATAAAGTGGAAATTTCAATTAAAAATAGACACTTACGACGATGCGTCCGCCGCGAGTTAAGAATTTTTTATCGCGGTGTAAATTTAAATCGCGTAAAGCGTCCACGATAATGTCATAACTGGTTTTGTTTATCGCATCCAAAGCGTCCTGTAAATAATTATCGAACCTCGGCCTGCAACAAATAAAAATTTCAAACTGCACTTTTATAGAAAAACAAGCAAAAAAAATTTTATATATATATATCATTTTTAAATTCAATTTTTCCAACAAATTGTTTTCGATATATCGCGTCGGTACTATATCGTATCGTGGAAATTTTAATGTTCCTTCATCTATATCAGAATACGATTTATACGCACCAAACGTGTCGAATAGGCGGCAATTGAATAAACGCTCGTTATTCTGCACCAAGTTCGTCCGCTTTTTTCCATTTAAGTATTGTACTTGTTTCGTGCCACTCTGCTTATAATTCCATAAAGTAAAATTTAAATCGTTCCCTGTTTTGGAAGTAATTCCCTTACATTACTAGGCACTTTAATTCCCCTAACCTTTTAGTCTCTCCAACTTTGCCTAGTTTTCCAGCTGTTATTCCCCTAAAAGGCTACGTCTAGATTTTAATCTTCCGCTAGCGAGTCTTGTATAGTTATTTAATGGGTGGCGCTCGTTGTTTATTTTCCATCGGGTTTTTTTTTTTTTTATGAAATGCGACAAATTCGGAACGAAATATTTACGCGATAAAAAACGTTTAAATAAATAATAACATATTCTAAAACTAACGCATTAAATCCTAACGTCTCTATAAGTATAGACCAGCAGCGTGTAAAACTTGAAATACTTTTAGTGGTTATAGTGTAAAGTTATCAATTATAACAGTTCGATAGTACCGGTTAATGACGTAATTAAACATCCTAAATTACTGAGTATTTAGCTAACGTAGTTTCTGAAAAATTATTAATAGATATTTACGGAGCGAAAATAAACGTTTTTAATATTAACTAAATATTTTCACATCGGTTCGATATGTAATGTTCGAAGTTTAATATTATTATTAATATTAGTATAGTGTTATTATTATTATCATTATTAGGAGTAGTTAACAAATAGTTCCTTCGAATTTTCTATAATTACGTTGCTTCTTTTTCATGATTTACTAACAATTGTCTTTAGAATGAACAGCGTGGTCGCTCGAACGTAATTTTAAAGGCCCTTCGTAGTCTTCTTTTTCTTATCTTTTAGCGTCGCAATATTATATGTACGCACTAATTAAATAAAATAATCAATAATTAACTGAATAAATTATAATAAAACAATAATAAATTATAAATCGAATTTTAAATTTTTCAACCAACTTATAGCTTCGTTCTGTATGCTGTGTAATTCCTTCATTTCGAGTCCCGGGCGAGAGTATACTAAACACTCTTCTACAAAGCGATTTGATGCGTTTTTCCGTATTCACAGTCGGAAGAAGCTGTCATGCCCCACTTCTCCATCCAATATCCGCACCTGCCGTGTTCGGTTCTAAATCTGTTTAAATTTCGCCAGGTCCGTCTTTGTAGATTCATTCCAGGTGGCTCTTTTGTTTGATTTTCCACCAAATTTCCCTTATCAATTTTATTTTTAACTGCGTCCCAGTGATTCTTCCATCTTTTATTAAGACTGATTTTTTCCACATTATTCTTGTTTCAAGGTAATTTTCTGGATTTTAAACGTTGTCTCGGTGCGTTAACTATTTCCGTATATATTAGTATATCCGAACGTAAAACGGGAAATTGCCTACTCTGTCGTACGCTTGTATGCACTTTCAAATAGTATCAATCGTTGCCAAAATGCATTTTAAAAATTCGTCGTCGTAATTAAATTAAAAGAGATACAATGAACGTAAAAAAAGAATTAAAAATAAAATTTAAAAAAAAAATTGGATTGCAAATGTCATATAAAAAAAATAACACAGATCGGATTATTTGCGAGAAGACGAAAAAAAAAAGGTAAGACTTTAAAGGGGATGAGTGAACGATATGTTTAAAAATCCAAAACGTAAACAGTATCACCGTGTAGCTTATTGACAGACTATATAGAGTGGGCTGTGTCGAGGAAGAACGCTTTCAGTCGATGTTTTATTTTCTAGATGACGTGAAATGTCTCAATTTTAAAAATATTTATATAAATACATCGAAATTACCGACAGTTCAACTAAGAAGGGGTATTGTATAATAAACATCTGTATAAAAGTTATACTTTTATCGTCAAAATATTATAATGTACGACTGGAAGCGTTAAATAATACGTTATTTGAAATTTATTTAAATTAATCGATTTAGCATAACTACATTATATAGTTATAAAACTAACAAATCCACCTTTGTGCGATCATTGCGTCCGGACGACCTTAACATTACAACACTTATTTTTTAACTGTTCACGACATTCCGTATACCGTCCCCAAAACTTCAGTTGTAATTCATTCAAAACAGTTTTATCTGATGATCCAACTGCCGTGGAAGCAACACTTCAGTTTGTTGAAACTATAAATATGATCAATCTCATCTAACATCTCACATCTCATATTTACTTTCGGGCGCTTCTGGCCATACCCGACCAAAAAAAAAAACCGTTTAATTTGTACGGGTTGTTTCTAAAAAAAAAAAAGTAAATACGAAGTTAAGTTCGAGTGTAATAACCTTATCTGTAATCCCCCCAATTATATTAAAACTGGCGCAATCAAATATAAGGGATTTCTCATTTTTTCCGCAATCATCTTTAAGATTTCAAACAATAAGGAGTAACTCTAATTAAAGTACGATCGAAACATTACGGTTAACTACTCGTTAATTTAAATCGTCGATTAAAACGCCATATAAAAGAAATTTACGATACGTTTCAAAACAACGAAGCGGAATAAAAATTTTTTATTCGTTAAAATTTTTATTTTTTTCCACACTTTATTATAAGATCTAATGCCGTAAAGTCCACTCAACAAAGCCACCTCCTTTCTATTAAAGCCTAATCGGTTATCTCATTATTACCTTTATCCTTGTCAGACTTCGAACAGTCCCACTCAAATCGTATTCATTCCTATCTTCTTCAATGCTTCTCTCTATCCCTTTTGCCGAATGACACAACTGTTTATTCCTCGCATATTAACATCTTGTCGTGTTGTCATAACGTACTTACAACCCAACGCAACATTCCCGACTCTCCCTGCCATATCCGTTTTCCATTTCCAGCATTCACTGAACCTTCAAAATCAGATAACTTCAAACGTTTCTGTGGTACATTTTCTGTTTTTGTATAAATTTCCATATTACTTTGAAATACGAAAATAAAATATAATTCGATTACTACTTTCGTTTCCTGGACGCAGTGTATTTCCGTATAGGGTCAAAAACGACTGAAAAATAAAATTAAAAAAATAAAACATAATTTTCCTATATTTCATTTAGGGTTAAATTATCAATTTTTGACATGAAGTTATATACATTTCGGTTTATGAAATAATTTTATCGTGTATAATATCGGTTTTTAGGATAATTTTTTTTAACGCGCTATATAAATATGTCTAGAATTGAAACATTATACGGCACACCGATCAAAATAAATTGCTGGGATCAATCATGGATGAAATATTAGATTACGTAAAAGCTAGATGCACAAAAGCTCTTAATTTACTGAAAACTCCGACAAATAGCGGGGCTCCGACAGAAGAACGTTACTGCGTCTATATGGTACACACGTTAGAACACGTTAGATCTTTATTAGACTACGGTTCGATTGTTTATGGTACAGAAACGCCGAAAGTGATACATAAATTAGATGTAATTCAAAATCAGGCACTTCGCATTTCGGAGCCTTAACTAATATAACAACACTCAAAGATTGAAAAATCCTGTTAGCATTGAAATATTATTTCGAACTGAGTATGAAGAAACCCGATCCTAACTATTACAAAACCTTTCATTCAAATTTAGAAAACACAGTAAAAATAACGAAGCATTTTACGTTGTAAACATTTCATACGGTACCTTAATTTAACAACGGTTGATTGTACCACAAAACCTCGTACCCACTATGGCAAAAGCCAACTCCACGGACTAGAAATCCCGGCGCACGGATAAGCAACCAATTAAAATGCAAGATAAACGAATTACGGTGAAACAAACCGCGAATAGAACAGTGGACGACGTCGTACCGAGCGAACAGACACGAACAGATGAGCCCGATTACGACTCGACCACACTAGGTTAAGCGAGGAGAATGTGTCTTAAGTAACGTGCAAGTTTAAGGTTCAGCGCTTATGTCGTTACGGAATGTCCGAACAACAACGTAATCTTAATAACTGGACTAGATTGAAGTGAAACACTACAATGAAGATGTAATAAAGCCAGTAATATGTATTTTCTAAGGAAATAACCGATTTAAAAAAATTAATATAAACTAAACAAATAGTATTAAGTAGTAAATAATTTTTCTGTAATTTATTGTATCTAATTTCTGTGGACGCAAATAACCATTGTAGTCGAGCGTCCTAAAATAAAAATATAATAAAAAAAAATTTTCGTCAGCAAAAATTTCACGTATCGCGTAGTAGAAAAAATTTAACACTTATTTTAGCGCAAATTCTACTCGCGTTAGGATTGATTTCTAGATGTTTAATTTGTGAAACCTAACTCGTTTCGCAAGTGACCAGATCGAAGAATATTTCTCTTTACCGATGTGTAAACATCTAAGCGCTCGTCAATAAATGAAATATCTCGACGAAACCAACTGAAATAGATCGTGGTTACAAGAACAAAAAATTTTAACAAAATTATAGATGATCGATTTTCTCAAAACGATAACATCGAATTTTTGAAATATTAACATTAATTTTTATAAATATAATGTGCACGTCGGTATAAAAAATAATATTTGGAGAATTGTAGTTTAAACGACCATATCAAAAAAAGTTTATTTTTCAAAAATCACATTCTGATGAAGCAGTTTTTCTTAACGGAAAATGCAATCTTTCAAGAAAATCAAAATTTCGCAAAACTAGATCCTAATTGGAAATTTTGACGCTTATTTATGAAAATAATACGAAACTTACTTTAATGATTTTATCTTCCCCGAGTAGAAAATTTATCATTACCAATTAAATGTATCAAATGTTATTTTTGAATAACTTACCAAATAAATTTTTTCATTATAATCTCTAAGCGATGGCTGCACTTCTCTGTATGCAGAGTTGTATGGAATTATGTACTGTATTCAGTACATCAGATCAGCTGTACTTCCGCATCGTAAAACATTGGTTATAACAGACTCCTTCTCCTCGCTATAACTAATATGCCTTCAAGACAATAAGAACACCATAATAATATTTGAAATCCAACACGATCTACACACGCTGCGTAAGAAAGGATGGAAAATCTGCTTTCTGTGGATCCCAAGTCACATTGGAATGCACGGTAGAGATAAAGTAGACCTTGAAGCTCGGTCTATTTTCACCAGTACCAAAATATTCACACCACCTCCATCAACATTAGCACACGTACTCATGAACAGCAGTAAACAGGAATGGACCACCGACTGGACCTCACAAACAACCTTTCTGAGGAGCATAAAATCAACCATAGAACCTTGGTGGCCTCCCTCCAGATGGCACAAGCAGAAAAGAATATGGTACCGCCGTCTACGCGTGGGTCATACAGCCGTATCACACAATTATCTGTATACCAAAAGCCCTCCACCAACAAACTGCTCCTTATGCGGACATTTAACCGAACCAACAGTCACACACTTAATCTACAACTGCCAAACACTCACACTACACAGGTCAAAACACAAAATTCATGGCCCGATACACAAAATACTCTCAAACAACCCTCAATCAATAGGTAGCATACTAGTTTTTGTAAGAGAAAGTGACTCCTAGTATACATATAAGCTAGACACATGTCTCCTTATGGTGTAATAACCATGGTAGTTAAAAACGGCATATGGAAATTTACATAATATTAAAAAAAAGACATACATGAACGTCTTAATTATCGACGAGTACCCATCATAGGAATCAAGAAAAATTCGTGAGTCCAATCTAACTTGCGATTTTCACTACTAGTCATTTCTATCAAAATGTGATTTTTGCCGATTTTTGACATGGTCGGGTGGTGCGCTATTCTCCTTTTTTTAAATCATACTTTTAACTAACCTAACCTAACACATAGCCTAACCTAACTAAACCTATCCACAAATAAAATAGCTAAAAACAATTTATTAATGATACACATATTTTAAACAACTAATTCAATAAATATATTTTAAAAGAACTAAAATAATAAATAAATTAAATGACCAAATTGAAGCATAGAAAACAGAACAACTGTTAGACCAACAATGGCGAATTTTAACAGTCTCACCCATCGATGAATCGAAACATGCAACCAAGACGAAATAACAAAATTCAAACAATAGTATTTTTTTTAAATATAAAAATGCCTATAATAACCTAATATCGTTATAACAGAGGAAGTTTTCTAATCGGCACTATAACCGAGAAACTTTTATCTATTTCATGTTTGTAAGCATACTTGTAAATAATTAAAAATGTGTAATTTACTGTTAAATCGTTATTTACGAAATGTAACAATTGTTCGCGCATCTCAATAAGTAACATTTATCTTTTTTTAAACATAAATTTTCAATGGTTTTCAAAAAATAAGACAATTTCCGATGGTCATCTAAACTGCAATCTAGCCAATAGAATTTTGTAAAACACGCGCATTCATTCACGTGCGAGGGGGTTAAAGCTTTTCTCGCAGCAGCAGCAGCAGCTATCAGCTCATAAGTTTAAAAGTTTTATTTTAAAATAATAATAATAATAACGGGAGGGGACGTATATTTTATAATTAGGTTTTTTCAGCTATTAAGCGATTTTCAAGTGTACATAAATAAAAATTAATAGTATAATAATTAAAAATTAATAGTATAATTAATAAAAAAATAAAGTATAAGAAAATACTTTACAATATTACAATGATAAGTAATGTGAAATAACAGATTTGATTATAAAATAACGTAATGGTGAATGTGGTAAATAACACAATCAACTAAGCAGCAATATAAACCACATGAACTAACCAGCCAGAAAAATTCAAACTATACGTCCAATATAACAAATAAAAAAAAAAAGTTTAAATTTATAATATACCTTTAATAACTAATTTCTTCATTGAATTTAACAAATTATTTTTATCTCTTTCTTTATTTCCATTTCTTTTAGTAATTTTCTAACGACTCTTACCAGGGCTTTCCATGACGGTCATCTCGATCAATGTCGAAGCCCTAACCAGTATAAACAAAATAATTTACAATCGACCGAAAATCCACGGTATAAAGATAGCAGCAGAAATACCAAACGATAAGTACGATAGCGCTATTTTTGTTAGACCAGTATCTAATCTCCTGTCAATAGACAGTAAAAATCACGATATGGTAGAAATTACAATAGAACTGTCAAGCTGCACCGTCACCTCTGCATATAAATCACATCATACGCTTTTCCACCGACCAATAACTTCAAACTATGACAATTATGCAGAAATAAAATTGTAATTGGTAATTATAATAGCGGATATAATCAGTCAAATATTAACGGTGATACGGTAGAACATTGGACTGAAGCGGAGAATGTGCAAATGATCCAAAATTACCGCCATCATTTAACTGCGCTCGATGGAAACGTGGCGGCCACTACCAGACCATGTTTTTTCTAAAATCGCTCGCTACCGAGAACCGAACTCTCAACACCATCCCGTGGTCATACAATTTAAACCTACGGTTAGATGGAAAAGTAAATAATCTGTCACCAGGATATTTCCATGTGGCGACACTTCTCGCGTGATGTTGAACCATAGTGTTTGCTAGTAACGAAATGAAGTATCGGTTTTCCTTTTTCATTACATATGCCTAAGCCACGTCTTTCATGCGTTGTTTGTTATCATTTATTCTAATCTTCGCACTAATCTTCGCATTTGTGTCTCAGATTATAACGAACATTTCTTGATTCGTAATTTCATTTATTTCACTCCTAATTCTTTAGAAAATGCTTCTACTACTACATCCGAGTCTGAGCTGGTTTCTGCATATATCTGAATAAAGTTTAGAGATACCGGTTTGAGTTTAATTCGGATTCTAATTATTACGCCACTTTTTGGTTTGTATACAGTCGCCAGGTATTGCTACTCCATTCATCGCTAGATTCTCCATCGACAGAACAATATATCACATTGTTGTCGGTTGTGAAATGACCTGATTTGAGTTTTACATATACCAGGTATACCATACTTATTTAGTTTCATTTCTACAATGCTAAATTTATCTGCTTCGAGCAGGCCTCCAACATTAAAATTAATCAGTAATTTCACTCCCTTATTTTCCATGTTATATTCATAAACGAAGGTCCCACTTCACATTCAGATGCACCGGTTAATGAATATAAAAATAAAAAGATGATTTTAAGGAAATTTTAAAAGCGAAAGGAATATAACGAACTACGAGAAGATTTATTATGCAACTTCGAACGAAAAACCACGAGTGAAATATATATATATATATGTGTGTGTATATTTAAAATTTAAAAATATTATAGTATTTACGAAACGAAATGATTATTAATTTCTGAAGATCAGCTGGTTAATATGTTAACGCGTACAGATTAGCATCGTAATAAATTGGATTACTTCGATTATGTAATAATGCAACATCCTACTGGTATGTAACTAATTAGACGTAAACTAACGAATGCGCAAGATGTTTACACACAAGTACGTGCAAGAGAAATAGTGTATTAATTTTTAACTCACTCATTCCTTTTTCTAAAAAACGCGAGATACTTTGTATCGTTCCTCTTCTTTCTTAAGTATTCTCTGGAAAACAAAAATAAAAATAAATAGAAAATAATAAACGAAGCTTTACGATTTTTTTTTTAAACCAATAAATAAATAAATAAATAAATAAATAAATAAATAAATAATAATAAGTGAATCTGACGGTCGTAACATATTCAAAATATGAAAAAAGAAACTTAATATTTTTATCAGTTCATAGGAATATTATCGATGTATATAAAAGGATTAATGTCGCTATTTTTAACTTTTATATATGTCATATTAATCATATTTGTGAAGGTAATATTTACACGAGTATATTTATACATAAATTGTAAACTTGTGTCTGTGTGTGTACGTATGTATATATGTGTGTACATGTATAGGTTAGAAAATATGTGTTTTATTTCTATTTGGAGATTAGCGAGAATTCTATAGAAAATTTTTGTTAGTTCATTATTTAGCGTGAGTGCGCCCGTGCTGATTTAAAATTAAATATCGTTTAAAATAATAAAAATAACTAATAGTGTATTATTTTTTATAAATTAATTATTCTTTAAATTACCATTAAAAAATTATGTTTAATCGACTTGCGGGTAATTTAAAATAAGGAATTACATTAAGAATCGATTTCGAAACAATATCAATAACATTTATCGCATATATTACGTTCGATAAATCAATACAGAAACTCGCGTAATAATCCATATATGTAGTCGCGAAATTTATATAGTGCTATTTGGAAGCGTAATTTTAAATAAATCGAAATTAAAATTATATCACATAATTTTTTAAACCATAGTTACCCCGTACCCATCGACAGACATTTACTACTGTGCTTGCCTTTTTTACTATCGGGTGAAACTTCATAAAACTTGTTAACCTACGTAAGTAGATTTTTATCGAAAGTAAATTATTTTATAACTATAAAATTATATTGTTTACTATTATCATTATTATGTTCTTTTTCTATTCAATTTGAAGGTATTTAATTAACATTGTTACGATTTTGTATAACTAAAAAAAAGCGTAAGCGGACAATGTGACAATATCCGCGATAAGGGATTTATGCATTTTTGGCGGCATTTCTACGATATCCAAACGTTCCACCTGTGTCACAAGTGATCTAGGTAATATTCCAGCTGCTGACACGACCAATACGTATATCTTTTTCGACTTTCTAAATTGACTCCATTTCGATGTGTATTTATGTTTTTCTGTATAGTTTTTTCAGGATAGCTACGTCAATTAATTATATTATTTTTTTATTTCGGCTTTTTAATACGGTATAATAATATTCCGATCTATTAGCCGTCGATATTATCTGTTCGTATTTCTCGATTTCGGTATGATTGCTTAGAATGTTGTTTTCGATCGCATAATTTAAAAAATTACCTATTTCATTAGATTAAGATTATATTTATTTTGTCGAAATGATTATAAATTTTTGTTAATTTATTATAATATTGATGCTCGTTCACTGTTTTGTTCATTACGTACATTTTGCAATATAGTATAAGTGTAATATTGAAATAAATTGAAATTGAAATTTTCATTGTAGTAGTTGTTTCGAAGGTAATTTGCGAAACTTTTAAACATGTAGTACCTCACGCTCCAGTGTATTTTAGTGATCGGTGAGAGTTTTAAAATTCGATCGAGTCGAAATATCTCTCGTTTCGATAGTTGACTACGAAACGTAAATTACTATCCGATCAAAACGATTTAAATCGGATATATTAATTCAAAGAAAATAAAAAATATCACTCGAAGAAAATCTAAATTGATAACGTTAAAATAAAAAAAAATTATAGACCAATTTGACGCTATTTACTCGTGATAAGCGATATAATCAGCTCCAGCTTCTTTCATTACTTGATCCATTCGATCATCTCTTACCGTCGCGACAACCACGGCTCCTAACCCCAAAAACAACGACAATACGAATTTAATATATTTACGTACAGAGTTCTAATACTTTTTTTTTTTTTTTTAATGTAGCTCCAAGAAAGGACAGCTACTTCCTTTCTGCAATCTTAAACTTTAGTTTAAATAAGCAGCAATCATGATTATTCAACATGTGCAGAGGTTTAACACAATGGTTAAGCTCTGTTACACGTATATTACTTAGTAACAACCAAGTCAGTAGGTTTGAAACGTTCAAGCCTTCTTAAGTCTCTGTGGGAAAAAGTGTCAAGACGTCGGGATTTTAAGAGAAAAAATACGCCAAATGTACTGGCTCGTTGGACGACACTCTAAAACGAAGCTGCAGAATAAATTGTTAATACATAACATCATCATAATATATGGTAATATGGGATACAAATATGAGGATGTACTAAAATAATTCAGACAGTTCGGAACAAGTTTTTTCGACTAATTACCAATGCTCGCTGGTTCCAACGAAACGATGCACTCCATGGAGATTTACAGATCAAATGGATCACGCGAAGTAATACAGGATTATGCTGACCAACGCCACGGAAGACTTCTTAATAATTTTATTATTACCTTATTAAGCGGTGAAACAAACGGTGTAGGTAATTAATAAAATATAATAATACACGTATGGAAAAATTTACAAATCTACGAGCATTTTAACTTCAATGCGAAAATCCTAAAATAAGGTATTATATAATATTATAAGTCTGGGGAAAAAAATTAATGTAAATAGCTAGACACAGTTTTGGAGTTATGTATGGTCCGCGCATGGAAATACTTCTTACAATCTACGTGGAAGGCGTGAAAATGTTTAGACTTCGAAATGCGGATACGACCACTTATGTGATTAATCAAAACGTACATCAATTATCGACGAAGATATTAAGAAAGAAAAAGAGATCATATATATCGAACGTAAAATATGAGAAGACATTTTGATATTAGCAGTCCTCTGGGAAAGGCAACGAGATAAAAATAAAATATATAACGACGAATTAATAGAAATTGACTATTCGTTCGCGAATCGATTCAAAGAACTGGTTAACATCAAAGAATGAATGAGCAGTGGCTCGTGAAATTATTTACACCACGAGTCACGAATGAACTGATCGACATACGAACTAGACAATCTGTTCTCGAGTCGACAAATAGATTCACTTAAAGAGCGAGCGGTGAATAATGAACAATGAACGGCGATTCTTTCCTGATCAACGTAGTGAATCGTAACTTTCGGAACGCTCTCGTTCGATGAACAAGCTCTTTTGATTCCCTGTTCCGTTAATGGAGTACATGTTTGCGATAAATCCTCCGATTTTTCATATATTTCCTCTGCAAACTCGGTAATCGAATGGATTTGTTCATAGTCTTAAACTTAATTAATTGATAATAATCAATCCTATCTATAATTTCGACATTTAAAATATGTCCGCTCGTATAATTTTAAATTTGATTAGTTGTTCATTTTTTATTGTTAAATGTTATTGAAACTGTAATTATTCTCTTCGTAATACGCGTACATTTGTGAACATTTAATGAATGCCTTTTTTTTTTATTTTCTATTTTAAATTTTGCGACTTTAGAATTGATTTATATTTTTGTCGATAATTTATAATTATATCTCGTCATTTTTTCACACGTTAATTTTTAGTCATTTCGAATAGCCATGCTAGCGCGTAATTTTAAAAAAAAAGTTCACCGTAAATAATGTTTTCTTCGTTGATAACGCGATTAACCGAGTCCGTACTTACTACCGAGAGATGAATGAATGAATCGTTAAAAAGAGCTAGTTCGATTTAGCGAATGAACGATTTTCATCTGAACCGCACCAAAATGAACAGTTTTGTCTACCTGTAGCGATAAATGCGGCTAGATGTGTAAAATACGAGACGATTAATCGATGCGCGACTTTCGGGAGGAGAAATAGATAAATGATGATGATGTTATTTGGGTATCGTCAAAATATTGCAGATTTAATACGATGCAATATATTCGATTAAACTTAGTGTAGCCCGTAATCGATTTAATTAAGAAACTTTTTCTTTAAAAAAAAAAAATAATAATTTAACCTCATAATAATAATAATAATAAAGTTAAAAAGTATTAAACAACGCTCCTGTCGAACGAATATTTATCAGAGAAATCAGCTACTACGGCATAACACGATCGGATAACTATTTCAAACATATTTGAATATTTTTTGTTTATTTTCTACTTTTACTTTAATTTTGTATCGTCATAAAATTTTAATTATATAATTTAAAATTACTCGTAAGGAGACTATTCGTGAGCGTAGGTGCTGTAAAGTAAATGTGAGTTGCTTCTAAAAAAATAAAGTATACCATATACCAGGATACGAATGTATACGACAGCCTTATCTGTAATAGGGAGCCTCCCTCGTAATATCGTAATATATGCATTGTAGAGACTTTTTAATATATGCGCAAAAAAACCCTTTTAAAAGAGAAAGGTAACTGGGACATCAAAGTAATCGAAGATGTTGATGTTCCATTTTGCGTATGATATAGCGTTCGTGGGAAGTAACGAAAAAGAACTCGAAGAATCGGTAATATAGCGACTGTAACGAAAAACTATTAAGTTACGGAATGTGCTAAAAAAACAATATATAATAGATGTAAAAATTAATGAAAAAAGATTAAAACAAGTAAATTAGTATAGATGCAATCACTTCAGATGGAATAAGTTACAGGTATCGACTAGAATTAGTGTAGCAAAAATAGTTTTAAATAAAATGAGATCTTTTATTGTAGTCGAGAAATTTAAAAGTAAAAACTAGAAATCACTTTTTTCAATCGTACGTGCAGGGAGATCATCAGGGACGATAAACCGCTAAACGTATCAAAATAGAGGCCTTCAAAAGTTGGCGCCGGCGTAAATTACAGAAAATGACAGAAAAAGTCACAAACGAAAAAGTTTTTAAAAAAGGTTAAACGAATCGAGTATCTTAATTCAGGAGCTAAAAAGTAGAAGAATTAAGTCCACACTTATATAGACACCGTATAATTGAAGGGAAAATGGAAGTTGGACGATACAGAGGAAGGCCAAGAAATAAATATATATATAGATGAAATAATAGAAGACGCGGGAGCAACAAGTTATCCTTAAAAGAAGGGCAGAAAAAGGGCAATTTTGTTGAACTCGCTAGGATCATAAGTCATAAAGGTTTTCCATCAATCTACGGTTTGAATTGATACGGTTGAAACAGGATCTATTTCCAATAATTTCTTGTTAACAATGTAAATGTAATTTTAGATTAATAACGAACAATATTGACACACTCTTGCGTAATTTTAATTAAATGCCACCGGCGACAGTAGTAGAAATCGCATAAATTAAAAGAAATAATAATAAATACATGAAACTATTTTTACCTATAGCCTTGGCTATTTGGATTACTGCACCGCCTAGACTTCCACTTGCACCGTGAATCAATAATGTTTCATCGCTCGTTAGATTTCCCCTTAAGAAATATAAGAAAAATTACGATATAACCTTCGTAATGTTGCTTTGCACGAAAGAATGTTAAAAAAATTATTTTTAATAATAATTTCAAAAATATAATTAATTACCTAAATCGAGTATTAATGCGTGGAATTTACGAATAAACCATTCTTTATTACGACAATCTCTCACGTTCGCACTTATATCGAAAGTAAATCTTCCGTAATATAATTTAACAAAGAAAAAAGTGATGAAAATACAAAAAGTCTCCGCAACAATTTTAAATAATATTCTTAGCATCATTAACCGGACGAATGAAATTAAAAATATCAGGAAGTTTCGCACGGAATATAGAGAAAGAAGACGTTCTTATACAGATAATGCTATTAATATGGATAGGTCGCTGGAATCCAGCTTAAAATCAATATAAATAAAAAATTTCACGGAGATTTCTTCCCGCTGCTTCTCCGATTGATCGTTCATTTGATTCGCCAATAATAAAAAATTATTCATTATTGCGCAATGAGATGACACAGCCATCTTGGCTACGGATACAGATCCTAAAGCAGCCTCACAAAAACTACAAACCTACTTAAATCGGATTCACGAGAATAAATCTCGGCAAATTACATTTTCCACGCGCAAACTTAATTATCCTCCAGTTTAATTAAACAACAAAATACTTTCTCAAGATAACTCGGTCAAATATCTTGATTTGACCATAGACAGAAGATTAACTTGGAAAAACCATTAATTGCAGTCAAAACTAATAGTATACAATACTCTGTATTGAAACCAGTTTGGCGGGATAGAGCTATTTGCACATCAAGCACAAACCTGATGTACAACGGTTCCAGTCAAAAGCTCTGAGACGTACACTAGGAGCACCGTGATATGTCACAAATGAAACTATCCACACGGACACTAGCTTCCAAACTGTACAAGAAGTCGCTGACAGACACAGCAACAACTATGCTTCGAGATTACAACTTCATCCGAATCCACTGGAAACGGAGTTACCATGGCAAAGACACGCGACGATTGAAAAGATACCAGCCGCAAGACCTAAACACAAGGTTCAATTGAATAAAATAAAAACATAAATTTCGAGGAGTGCTACCACTACTGGCTACTCCACTCAGGATACAATCTCTAATAAAATTCGACTATTGTCCCCGTGGGACAAATTGAAAATAAAATAAAAAAAAATAATAAATATTGCGCAATGTTAGTTCTGTATAGTCACGTTTTGAAGTAGTTCAGTCTGTCTTTTCGAATTGTTCTCCTCGTTACAACGTTGTTTCTCACTTTCATTGTAATTTTTATGCATTTCACTAAATTGTGATTATTGTAAACACATTGTTTGTTCTGTGCCCCCTATTTCAATTCTGTTTAAATTTAATTCGACCGAATTCTGTATACCAGAATTAGTTTTCCGTTCAAGTTTTTTGCGCGCTTATATTTAATAATTAATCAAAACACATTGACAAAAGTAAACTAATCGAAGGAAAAAATAAATACGAATAAAAATTTAAAATACAAACTGCTACAAAGACCGCGGAGTAGGACAAGGTTTGTCTAATCTAAAGTTGAAAGTTAACAAAGTCTTTTTCTAAAATGCTAACTAGCGAATAAACGTAAGAGGAGAAAATTTAAAATTACGAAATTCGCGGATGACCAACTAATACTCGCAGGGAAATGTTTCGAAAGATGACACTGCGTTTAAATCAAGTACGAAAGATATTAGTAATAAATATGGGGGAAAAAAACGATGATTGGAAGGAAACCGCGCCCATTTTCCGTAAAAATTAATGTAAATTAAGCAAGTCCGGAGGTTTAAATACTTTGGCCAGATTATAACGGAAGATCCCTATTGTGATACTGAAATCAATTATAGAATTGGACTAACAAAATGCTCGTTTCAAGAAAAAACGAGACATATTAAGATAAAATTCAATACTTTCAAAGCTCGAGAAAAAAAAAGTATAATAATGGTGTTAAAACCTGAACATCAAATAAAGTAAATATGAAAAGTTAACAAGCGTTCGGGATGTGGGCTTAGAGGAAAATGAAACGGATAAGCTGGGTAGAAAAAATTAAAAATTAACAGATACTAGGGAATAGGTCGTTTTTAAATCGGATAAAGGAAATACGATTAATTTGGATGAATCGTGTTCACATTGTACGGTTTATGTATTTTAGGAATTCTAAAATTGATCAATTTGCGCTTCACACACATACAAACACACAAACACATATATATATATATATATATATATATACACACGTAAATACATGCAAACTAAATGCAATATAAATATATTAATTACTTGACAACAAGGGCTCTATACGCGATCAAATAAGTTATGTATAAAGCTGCACCCTGACTAAACGACATCTCAGTCGGTAAAATATGGCAATCTGTTTCATTTGCTAAAGCATACTCGGCATAACCACCATGATCGATACCGCAAAATACTCTATCCCCGACCTGCGTAAAATAAAAAGTAAACTGAATAATTTAAATTTACTATATTAATTAAGACGTACAGAAGTAAACATGTTATTCGTCTTTTAGGAACAGATCATACACCAACTGATAGAACCTAAATCCGATTAAAGTATTTCTCAATCGCTATTTGAATGTAAATCGATAATTTGAAATAAAAAATTTTAATTCAAGAAACCAAAAATCTTCTGTTTCATTTACTGTATATTCATTTATATTAGCCTATTAATAAACGTAAGTTCAATAAAAGTATTTAAAAGTCGGGACGATACATGTATGTATATATATATATATATATATATATATATATATATATATATATATATATATATATATATATATAATCCTCTTATAACATATTATAATGCGAGCATCAATAAAATTATACATTGGTGTAACAGGTAAATGATAAAGATTCAACGATGGTAACTGATTAAATAATAAAGCGTGTAGAAACTCGGAAAAATTATTATCACCATTATTATTTAGCCATTTCAGTTAAACATAGCTTTTGATGTTGGCTTCTTTCTTGATTGTGTTCATCAGTGTCTATCTTGGTCTTCCTTCCGACCTGCACGTGGGTATTTTTCCTTCTAAAACATAGGCCATCAAGCCTAAACACGTGTCCTTTCCATTTCATTCTTGCTTTTCTAATCGCTTTCAAAAGTGACTTTTCCTCTTGTACGCGATTAAAAACTCCTTCATTTGATCGTTTAAAGTCTATTGTACAGTACTACTACCCATATATACAACTTGAAAATACGTTTTAACCATTACAATCCTTCGCCGAATCTATTTACTATAATATACGTTTCCTATTATTATGTATCCTAGATATTCGAAGGAATCGATTTGTTCTAGACGTTTTCCATGGATCGATATATTCTTTTCATCTGGCGTATTGCTGATGCGCATATTATCTTTGTTTATTCAATATTTATTCCCATTCCGTATTTACCGGCTATGCTGTTTAATTTTTGTACCATTTTGAATAATCCGTGCTGGGTCGCTCGCGAATTTTATAATTTTTATATATCGTCCTCCTATTTTCACATCTTGAATTTCTTCTATCGCTTCGTTTACTATGAATTCTGAATAAATATTGAATAGACACCCTTGACGCATTCATTTGGAAATTTCTGTTGTTTTAGATAATTTATTTCTCCATTTTACCGTTACCATCTGATTACCCTATAACTTTTGTATTGGTGCGATCAGTTTATCACACACACACATATATATACACATATTACACGTATGTTCACCCCGAAATAAAAAACCACAATAAATTTACGAAACAAAAATTATATATATTTTAATACATATACTTTTGTATATATATATATATTTATTAATATAATTATATACACGTCTAAGAAAGATCGTTCCATACAAACGCTGCATAAGTTAATTTTACAATATACCTACGGAACAGGGAATAATATTTAATATTAATTTCGATATAATGGCGAACAAAATTATTTATTTATTTATTTATTTATTTAGGTTCATAAACGGGGCAAGATTTAATTCAACGCTCGCTATTGTAATAGTCGCAAACGTCACATATAATTACAGTTATTATAATTGTTATATACTGTTGAAACCTGGTTTGAGATGAGCGAGCTATTATCACGGAACAATAATAATATAATGATACACGATAATACCAAAAAGCTCAAAATACTGTAAAAAATATACTTACAAAATAAATAAAAAAAAAAAAAAAAAAAAAAAAAAAAACTAGCTGGAAATGTTTTGCAAGCGAATGTATTTAACTACAACATACAAATAAGGACAATATCAAAAGGATCACCATTCCTGTAAAAAACACTTAAACATAAAAATACTTGAAAATGTTTTACATTAACTACAACGTATAATGTATTCTGCGCAGATTAATAAATTAGAAGAATAACAAAAAGCTCACGTTATATTATAAACGTAAAAAAAATAAATGATCTAAAAACACTTAACATAAATCACAACGAAAACTACCTGGAAATGCTTTACAAGCGAATGTATTTGTTCGACTGTACCAGATATTTCTTTACCCAGTATTATCGGTAATTCCGATTTTCTATGCGACGTACCCATCCTCGTATATATGTCGACTCTATTAATGCCGGCCGCTTTTACTTTTATCAGCATCTAATCAAATATAGTCTTGTTAGTTTAAAGAAAAATCGTCGATATTCGATAATTTTTATTTATATTCGTGTAAATAAATAAAATTTACATTTATTTTTGTTGGTTTTTTTTCTATATCATTATTATTATTATTTGATAATACGGGCGTCAGCCAGCTGCACTAGCGGGCCATATGCATCCATTGACCTACTGTGGTCCTAGATCTGATTTAAAAGGTTCAATGAATCCGGGAACAGAAAAACATTATGAATGTGGTCGGCAGATTCAGATAACAGTTGAGGTAAGGAAGGAGGAAGGTTGTGCCAGGATGTTAGTATGTGTGGTATTATTCACGAAGATGACCAATTATTTTAACATAAAGCAAAATAGAAATTTAGCCTTTAGTTATATGGATGTAAAATATTTATAGGAAAACCATAAATTGAATTAAATATACGCGTACAATAAACACGTTAACCGAACAGAGAGAAGAAAAAACGAAGTAAAAATCGTTAATTGTAAAAAAAAAATCTTTTCATCAATTACACCATCTCCGAGTTATAAATAATTTAACTAATTAAAAATAATGATAAAAAATAATTAATTATCTACCGGAAACATAATAATTCTTAACTGTTAACAATCAAGCTATAGAGATGCTCGTCAGCGGGTATTACTGTAATAATCTACAATCTTAGAATAATGTATAGAAAGGACCCCTCCCCCCCCCTGGAAAAAAAAACGAAAAATCGGAAAAATTTATTCGACGCATTAATAATATTACGTGACGAATTAGTTTCAAATATATATTTATTATTTATTATTTATATTGTAAGGGTTATAGATTATTGTGATAGTAGTTCTTGAAAAACTTCTAAATTTGAAACTACATGTACTATAGAGATAAATTGTCAATAGTTGAGAATTATTATATTTTTGTTAGATCATGAATTACTAACGTTTTGAAAGTCTCGTTAGAAATAATTTTAAACTAGTGATTTGTAAATATATTGTTCTTTTAAAAATAAATCACTAAATCCATATATATATATATATATATATATATATATGTATATATATACATATATATATATATATATGTGTGTGTGTGTGGGTGTGTGTATAATATATATATGTGTATATATATGTATATATATATGTATATATATATGTATATATATATATATATATGTATATATATATGTATATATATATATATATATATATATATATGTATATATATATATATATATATATGTATATATATATATATATATATATGTATATATATATATATATATGTATATATATATATATATATATATAATTATTTATAAAAATAAGAAAATAATAAATTTAATACAGTAAATGTACAAAGAAATAAAAAGCATTAGACGTATTTTCGGAGATAAAACTCAAGTTACGGAACCGATATTTAATGGAGCTCTTTAAGAAAATTTTAAATTTATTGGATTTTTAAAGAACCATATATAACGGTAAAATTATAAATAAACATAAATCGGGGATATTAATGAAATTCGCGTATCGAATACTAACGACGATAACGTTAAATATTGAATGTGCGTCTAAACGAAATTCGTTTAAATAATATTACACCTTAGAAATAATTTTTAAAGCAATTATATTTAAAAAACGTATAGTGCTTAAGAAAAGATTATTAACGCTTAAATATCATCGTAGTGACATTTAAGATTGTCTAATTACACTTGCAAACTATCAGTAGACTGCACACGGTACATACGGAGACTAAAAATGATCTGTTAGAACTGCAGAGTATTACTGATGGTTTGAAGACGTAGAACAACGGTTAACATTAAAGAAGAAACTATTTGACTGTAAAAGATTATCCACGAAGAAACAGGAAAATGGACTCTCTAGCACTTGGTGTGGATCGAAGAAGGGGAAAAAAAGACACACAGAGGGAAAGGATGAACGCAGTTTAGAAATAGAAGAAAAATTGAAGGGTTAGTTGATAACGTGATCCATCAGTAGCTGATTCGAAGTAATAATAATTATATAGAAGATGGTCGGATGACATAATAAAGCAGGCAGGTCATACATGGACGCGCGAGGCTCAGAATAGACAGCGACGGAAGAATTTGGGAGAGGCCTACACCAAGCATTGGTGTCATAGAGCGTAAAGAAGAAGAAATATATATATAATATGTCGACGGCCATAGCTCGTTGAGTACGGCTGCTTTCCGTCTAATCGCCGAAGTTAAGCAACGGTACTTGGATGAGTAACCGCCGGCTCAGTGTGTTGTGTGTTACTGTTGGTATCTCTCAATTTGCCTGGCCCGAACAGGAGATTAGGCTATTTTTAATTTATATTTTTAAAATTATGATTTTTTAAAAATTTTCACTTGATAATGGCGTAAATGCCGAAAAGCTTTGTGTTTTCCTTAAGAAAATAAATATTAGTGATTTAACTAATTTTCAATTGATTTTTTTAATATATATATATATATATATATATATATATATATATATATATATATATATATATATACTTCAAAGATAATTAAATGAGATACTTTTCTAAATACCCTTTCTGGATCTTGATATCAACTAATTACATCTCGCTTTAATTTAACGATAAGTATAAATATATACTCGTGGAAATATCTATCGTTTATAGAGACACTTACTATACCTGTTTTGACGATATATTCGGTAACGGCACCTGTTCCATCTGTAACACGCTAGGTTCTCCGATCGAATGGATGACAATAGCTTTCATCGTTCTCGCATCTTCTTGGCTTCAAAAATGCAATAATAATATTACTAATAATAATAATAATAATAAAGTAACAACCGATACATCTAATTCCCCGCAGCTTCTATCTCGGACGATAATTTTATTTACACAAATACAAAATAAATCATTTACCGGAAATAAATACATTACAAGTATCTTATTAACCTAAATGATTCGGGCAGTTATAAAGTTAATTCTAATTTTAAATTACGTTTAATAAAAATAGTTTCATTCGAAAAATACTGACGGAGTGCCCTCAATATAGCCTACGGAGATCGTACTACGGTCTTCCATCTTCATTACAGCTACCGCTCGATGACAACGTTTCTACGCTATCCAGACTCATCCTCTTCCTAGATGATAGTGGATTGTATCATTTAATTTAATACTTATTTTCCTATGCGCCTTTAGTCATTAGTTGCTGTATATGGCGCATGAATTTAAATAATAATAATAATAATTATCGAACAAAATTTTTGAGAGACGCTTAAGATTTAAAATCCTTTTTTCTATTCATACATCTTCGCGTATGTTTTGGTTTTCGACTTTCTTCCGCTGTTTATTATCTACGGCCATTTCAGTCACACCGTGCGTCTTTTATACGGTATGTCAAACTTTTAACGCTAGAAAGATTGTCGTATAATAAGATACATTTTTATTTGACGCAGAATGTTTCACTTCTAAAAAAATATCCGTACAGCGCGTTAGAAATTATCTAGCGTTTTTCGTACGCAAAATAGTATTACTTTATATTTTTATTATACCGAAATATGTACTATTTCGAATTGTAGTATTAGCGCTGCATACGGGTTAAAGCCTACTGTTAATGAGACATTTTAATTATAGCGTACCGGCCGCCAGTATATATAGGAAAATTGTTATTTGCACACGTGGCAGCCATCGACTCAGCCAACTCCTTATGAAATTTGGCTAAAACGATTACGTGTTACTCGGATCACGTTTACGTTAAGTCATCAGTCCTGATGCTAAAATTAATGTAGAAGCTGGATGAGACGAAATATTTTGAGTATTCGTCTAGACAAAAAAAAAAAAAAAATGAAAAACTTAACTCGGGTTGTGGCGATTACACCGGACGCTCGACAAGTAGTCCGGCTTAACCGCGAAAATAAATTATCAACTTATTCTTCTTCTTTATCCGCCATCTCCATTCTAAAGTATCTGTTGATGAACATTTGAACAATTTTTTTTTAGGTTATCTATCCATGATATTTGAGGTCTTCCCCTTAATCTTTTGCCATTAATTTCACCCTCGACTAACACTTTTTGCACAGTATATTTCGAACCTCTCACGATGTGTCCCAGGTATTTCAATTTTCGTCTTTTGATAGTTTCCGCGATTTCAATCTATGAAGTACTTCGATGTTCTTGACTTTTTGTACCCGTGATTTATAAAACCGTCATAAAGTCTGTGAGACGTATTGTCTTCTCGTGTTGCGAGACTAGCCTAAAGATATTTGTGTAAATAAAATACAGAAGTTCTAATATAAGGCGATAAAACTCGCACTACCATGGTTTGTGTAACTGATGACATCTTACACAGAGACTTTAAAATTACCTACATCAGGGTTGAATTCATAAAAAAGATATGTAAGATGAGCCGCGATAACATACTAACGAAAAATCTGTTAGATAACAGCAGGCATATTATTATTAGATGGCCATAAAACGGGAAATCCGTATGAAAATGTATTTCATTTTTTCGCGTATACCAATCGTCGATCTCAAAATGGGAAGCTTTAAAATTGATCAATTAGTCAAATCATTCGACAATGTTTTACGTCGGTGAAAATGACGGAATTTTATGATACGATTTAAAAAAATATTTCAGCGTCGTATACGCAAAACGACGTCCATGAAGGCCGAATCGTCTTTTAAAAATGGAAACTGCCGTACCAAATCTAATAATTATTACTATAATAATAAGACCGGTTGTAAAATATTAATTACTTATATACGAGGTACACGTACCTCACTTCCAACCAAAGTAAAAGCACGCACCATATTAACAACGGTCTGCGAGTTACGTAAAAATACATTTGAACATATATATATATATATATTGTACTTTTAAAAAATCGGATAATTTCTCGCTAAAAATAATTAAAAATCGCGCCCTCTCTTTGAATATTTCGCAGCATCGCAGATAAAAATTACGAATAATAAAAAATTAAATAAATTCGATCGATTTAATTTCCTTTTATATAAGCGACGAAAATATAAACGATACCTTTTAAAAGGTTTATCGCGCGCGAAAGAAATCCACACTTCGATATGTAGAATTCGCGGCAATTATTAAATCTTCCCGCTTATCTATCAGCGGGCGCCGATAACCTTAAAATTAACGAAGCGATAAAAAAGTAAGATAAGTTAAAAAGAATAAAAATGTCTTAGCGTTTGGGCACGTGTGGTATAAATTTTAATATTTTTTTTTAAAAAGAAAACACTATTTTACTTTTATTAAAATTTTAACAACGGCCGAAAAAATGAATTATTTTACCTAATTGCGAATCGAAAAATTTAATTTTTTTTTAAAGAAAAGTACGTGCAAAACGTACAGTTACTAAATTATATATATATATATATAACAAATACGATATTTTAAATTTAAAACTTAACTAATAATAACAACAAACGATAATAAAATAAATTACGAAAAATAACGAAATAGTCTTTGGTATTCAAGATTGTAGTTTGTTGTATTGTGGTAGTTCCTGATTGCATACGTTCCATTCACATTTGTTTCTTCCAGAGGTTCTCATAAAATTTGTTGTTCGCTAGATTTGTCGTTATCAATTCTAGTCGCCTCCTCCTTCTTGCTCTTGATTTTCTTTCTATTCTTCCTCGTATGACCTCCTAATTATTTGTATATATAATCTTTCCACGATATTCGTAAAACAATCCTCGATAGCACCGTTTCACATTCCACGCTGCTCATAGTCCACATTTCGCGCGGGCATATTTCAATTACGTAGCATCTCATTATTATTTGCTTTTTGGATACGTTCGATCTTTTAACGGGCACTTCACTCGGATTATGAGAGGGTATTTTTTTTTATTCGCAATATAAATTGTTGCACCTATTTTTTCTTCGTAACCCCGGCCAGCGTTATTTATAATCCCCCAAACATACCTGAAACCTGAGTTTGAATTTTTCGTATTCCCGAATCTTGATTGTAGCTTTCTTGTCGGCATCTAAATTCCGTCACTTTTATTTTAAGCATCTCAACTTGAAACTGGATACGCTATAGTTCGGTTTGTTAAAAACTGATATATTTCTTATATTACGTTATCGTAATTATTAATAATTTATTTTATTATCGTTTAATATTAATAATTATAACTCGAATAAGTCGTAATAGAGGAAAAACTTCGTTACGATTATTTAAAAATTGACGATTTTTATCAGTAAATTTATAGAATTTTTTATTATTATTATTAAATAACCGCCGGAAATGAATTACCAAGGGAAAATAGAACGAGTAGGTAAGCGCGGCGGCAGATCCAGGATATCTCGGTTGGATAACATAAAAAGCTGGATAGGTATCAAAAATATGAATTAACCGATGCATTAGGCAACAGAAGATTATTGAACACGTTTAACAAGAAGAAAGCAAAAGTGAATTCCTTTGCTGGTTATTATTATACGGAAATTAATACTTTCAGTCGCGCGTTTAGAATTTTCGATATTAAGCATTTTGTTTTACGAAGTGATCAAAATAAAGTCAACCTAATCGAAACTTTCATTTACATATAACACACGAAATGACTAATCAAAACATACGATCACACGACCAAGATCACGATCACTATACGAAGCGTTCCTTCCATCTATGTAGATCTAAACGCTTGACGCCGGCTAACCATTTTATATCATCCTGTCATCTTATGCTCTGACGACCGCCACTTCTGTATCCTCCCCTCGGCAGTCATTCCGTTATTAGTTTCAGCTGCACGTTTTACCGCATCCGACAATTTAGTCTGCGGTCTTATTCATGCACCGGCTTTGCCGTCTGACCACCTTAATTCTCAATATTACTCTTTGGCTGAGTTACGGGAAATTCCTTTATTATACATATTTCCTCAGGATCCACGTTTCCGCTCCACATGTAAACAACGGAAGGACGCACTATTCATACGTTTTTAATCCGTTAGGTATATCTTTATTGCTCAACATTCCAAAAGCAATCTACAAGGTCATTTAACTTCAAGCGTTTCTTTCTTCTCTGTGGTAATTACTCGAGCCCTAAATATTAAATATATTCACTTACCTGTTCCAGTATCTGCTCATTTTTTTTTACTCGTAATTTCAGAGACGTATTTATAATCTTAGTTTTGTTGTTTATCGTTAATGCTGCTTTTTTAGAACAGTTGTAAAGGTCACCTGTAACGCATCGCCATTGTTGCTAAATAGCACAATGTCGTCGGTAAATCGCAGGTGATCGATTTTCTTGCCATCAATATCGATAACAAAGTAAGTTTTTGAACATACATTCTGGAGATCCTATAAATAACTTTGTAGTTCTTTTTATTATTTTGCTGGTTTTCCAGTTGCACTCTATTGTAAAATGTTGTTTTGACCGATTGTTTAAACGATTTTTTATGTAAATAGTTTGATAATTGAAGTGTTCAAACTTTAAACAATTCTGTTACTGAAAGTGCTCGTACCTTTTAGAGAATAATCAAAATGGAATCTCGTTTTAATGAAATAATTATGCGTAATCACACAACTTCGTCGTCCTTAAAAACGTAGCCTCCTACGATGGAGATAAGAAGTGCTGTTTAAGAATTGCGAGCAACCACGAAAATCAGATGCCCCGTATTTTCGGTTATATCTTCGTAGGCTAATTCTGTCTTCGCCTGTATAGCTTAACGAAGTTTTCATCCGGATGAATTTGTTATTTTATATAATTATTGTGTATTTATTTTTTGAATTTATTAAAAATTACGTTATCTACCGACGATATATCGAAACGTCTATGACAATAAATGACGTCTATTTATAAGTTTTTTGTTATTTTCTTTTTTTTTTTGTACACTTATTACCGCGATTACATTTTTTTTATACACGTCTCCGCCTAATACCATTGCAACACCGTCAGCTGTTGTTTTTCCGGAAGGGTTGAGCTAAATACAACGTATGAATTTCGAAGATTTCTCGGTTATGAGATGTACAATCAACGGAGTATCAGCTAATTGAAGACGTAGTTTTAACTCGTACGTTTTTCAAGTTATTCCATTTACATTACACAATATTATTACTAACGAATAATGTGTAACTAGATTTTCAATTATGAATCATCATCATGATTAGTACAATCCTAACATTGCTCCATTGTCGTCCATAATAAGATTTCCTCCTCCGCAGCTCTTTTTAATTCGGCGTAAATTTTACCTTCCACGATATTTTCAAAGTAATAACCCAAGCCGAAGTATATGACTAGTTTAATCGTGTTTTCTTTATCCGATGTAATAACAACTTTTTCTCTTCAGTAGCACCTGTCCATTTTCGATTTTTACTACCCAGTTTATCCTTTCGCCTTCAAACCCATACCTCGAACGCTTGTAACTTATTCATATTCACTTTACACGCCGGACTTGCTCAATTATTTCTCCAACAATTTTTATTCAAAATTGGCGCGATTTCTTTCAAATCATCATTGCTTTCGTTTTTTCCACATTTACTATTATACCTATTCCCTATTTTATTTAAACTCCGCTACATCTTTAGAAGCATATTCGCAGTTCCGGCGACTATCACTTGATCGTCCGCGAATTTTATCGTTTTCAATGGTTTTCCTCCTAATTTCGTATAGTTAGTACTTTCAAATGCTTGCTTAACTATTAGCTGTAGAGATACACATTGAAAAGATATATATTAATAATTATAAAGACCAAATATTGAAAATGATTATTTCACGCGAAAAAACATCAGTACTACCGCAGTTCGCGCGAAAATAAATCTTGTTCTCCTCTTCCTATTACGCGTACACATTATTTTCTACGATTAAGATAATTTATCTTAAATTTGTTTTTACCGTTTAATATTCAGATTTTTTTATTTTTCTAATTTAAAAAAAAAAAAAAAAAACGATTTTATTTTTGCCGTAGGTTCATAATTTTTTCGATAAAAACCGTGTCAATTTTAGTACTTTGTGACGTTTCGAAGACACTTTTCATTGAATTCGAAAATGAAAACTGCGACTATTTTCGAGACGTCGCAAAACTAGTAAAATTGTCGTCGTTTTCATTGGGGGAAAAAAAATTGTGGCTATTAACAACGAAAGATTAAAATTGTATTTTTTTTTTCATTTTCAGAATATTTTATTCGGTCCCGTCGTTTAATATATTATACACACAAACACAAACGCAAAACTAACAGATAACAAGAAGTAAGTGTGTAGCGAACATTTTTCTATACGTTCGGTTATAACACTAGAGGTCGGAAGGAATGGCTTTTTAGTTAAAAGATACAAACAAAATAGAAAGATTTTATTCATATCGCGGAATGTTACACCTCAATCGACCCTTCCGACGTCAAACGATCACTGAACCATGATCGATCGTTCTTATTTCGGCGTTACAGGGAAACCGTTATATCAGCCAACGACAAAAAAATGGCGTATAAAATAGATTCTTTTTTTTTTAAATTGTCATCACTGACTCTAAACATATACCATACGGATGGATGTAATATTGCTTGTTAATCAAAATATATCTTGGCAGATTTTAAATTCATATTTCGGTATCTATACAACTTGAATTACACGCTTAATATACAACACAGCTGGTTAGTGTATACATCTATAAATTATATGTACGTGTGAACGGATGGATCTTATAATCTACATGTACATTGGTATGTGAATAGGAATAAAACAACGTCAATTTATTATATATATATATATATATATATATATATATATATATTGGGAACTGCCTACACCCAGCAGTAGGTTGATATAAGCATATTGTGATATATAACAGCGGTCCTCTATAATCTAAGTAAATGCTTTATGACATCAACGTGTTATCCCTGCAGTTTTTCTCCAACGGCGGTCATTAAAAATTCCATATTCATTTTATTTTATCTTTAGGATACATTTATTTGTGTGTTCGATGTGTAGATATATAATTCGAAATAGTTAAATTGCCTTTACTCAAAACCGACTAAACAGATTCCGGATTTCTGTTAGTGACAAACCAAGTCCAACACGCAGCAAGACGATGAATACAGTAAGAAGGACATGGCTTCTGGCGTTGAATTAACTCGATTTAATGTCGGACGTAATTTATATATATATATATATATATATATATATATATAATAAGGTTACAAAATGAAAGTGAAGTTGTGAGCATTCATCGGACGGAGTATTTCTGTTAGTGACGGAGCAAGTCCAAGGGCGAGACGATGGGTCCAGTAAGACGGACATAATAAGAGAAAATTAGGAATGTATCCTGATAATAAACACACCTATGCTATACATTGTATACAGACGCAGACACATATATTTATTAATGCGCACGCGTGTACATTGTATATGTTTTTTTAAATAACCCGTAAAATCGAAATATATTCTATAATATCGCGTCCTTGGATTTTTCGCCATTTTTTTTTCTTTTAAATATATTCGCGTTATAAGAAACTATAAATTCTCGTATAAAAACAATATAATAAATGAACAATGAAATATCGCTTATTCCTCGAATTACCTATTATAAATAGATAATTAAAATAATTTTAATTATTTTACAGAACGTAATGAACTCTCGTCCGAACCTGTCACGCGCATAATTTGTCTTTAAGTACAAATCGATCGAATGAATAATAGGAAAATAAAAAATAGAAAATAAAAATAGAAACTATTGCGATAAGTTAAAAAAAAATAATTTACAAATTTACCGATGAGACGTATGGACTTACGGTTTTACGGTTATTTACTAATTAAACGCGTCGTTCCACGTTCGTCTTCTATTCTACATGATGAATACTAATTTGCCTCTAGCTCCTTTATACCTGACCATATCGAAATGAGCTCTAGGCGCTTGGTCCATTGTATATTCTTGACCGACCAGCGGCGTAAACTGATTATCTTCGATACATTTCAATACGAAATCAGCAGCAGCCTGTTGTTCGCTCTGGAAAACACGCATTCTCGATCATTAGCGAAATGTACGTATTTAGAATTATCGTTATTTAATTTAGTAAATTTTTTAACATTTCAAATCGTAACAGCCGACGCGCAAATAAATACGCACTTGCATGTCTATATAAAGGCACTGATTGGAAGGAAACTGCGCTGCATAAACATTTACGGAGAAATAGTTGAGCAAGTCTGTTTAAATATTTTGGCTCTGATTATAACTGAATATCTCTATTAAAAATACCGTTCAAACTCCGAAAAAGGAGAATATCGATGACGTATGTGCGGTCTATAGCCGTTTATAATGCTAAAACCCGGACATTAAACAAAGCGAATATGAATAAGCGACATGTGTTCGAGATATAGGTTTGGGGGAAAATAGAACGGATAAGCTGCGTAGAAAAAATACACAATGAACAGATACTAGTAGAAATTGAAGAGAAAAGGTCGTAATTGGATAAGAAAAACACGATTAACTTGGACGGGTCATATACTTCGAGGCATGAGAATAACTTCGAATTATTCTCCGAGGTAAACCGAGAGAAACATATTTATAACAACTCTGTTTTAAATACAGCGGGTTAAGGAAGTTACTGTCGTGACAATGGATCAGTCTCAGCACTCTAGTAATGACGATGATGATATATCTGTATATAAATACGTAGATATACGTAGATTCCGGTATAGGTACGAGAATAAACATTCAAGGTAATCGAACTTCAAGCCCTTAACAATTTATAAGTATACTGCAGAATAATTGTGAAATGCATCTACAATTCGGGAAGATTTTCTGTCTAGGAAATAATTTTTTCAAAACGGAAATGCGCATTTTTTTTCTATTTCTTCAAGACCATTTTCTCGCTAATGCGGGACCGCTATTATTACGGAATACTTCCAGATTAGATTACGGGATTGGATCAATGTCAGACACTTTTTACTGGGATTATTTATTTACATTCATTTTCGCTTTAACTGACCTATTGCCGTTCGTGCGTAATTGATAGGTCACCGAATTTTCATTTCTAATTCGATGTAAATGCGCGTTACTAGATTTGATAAATTTTTACGGAGATTACTTTTAAAACATCTTTCGTTCAATTTTTCATCGTAAAGGGAATAACCCGTTTGCTCGACACATTTTACAAAAATGTTTAACTTCATTAAAACCGAATCTAGTTACGTAAATACTATTTAAGTACATCAATTAGTTAACGAATATGTATATATATATATATATATATATATATATATAATTTAAGCGTTAGCGTTTAAAATAGCGGTGCGCACTCATAAGAAGAAAAAATAAACCTTCAACTTTATTCACTAAATCGTCAGTTCCAATTCAGTATTCGAAATGCGGACTAAAGAAGTATGTAAAGTTATTTTTAATTACTTTTTACGCCGCCTGTTCCGAAGTAACTAAATACACGATTAAATGCTTGTTTTCGACATCAGATTAAATTACTATTATTATTACTTACTTTACACGTGAAAATATAATTTTCATTGCAAGAATGAATTTTTTCTCCTTTGAACAAGTATTTAGCTTGAAGTGATAATTAACAATCGAGCAATTTGTTCATCAGCCATCCAATAATAGAGCTGTTATAAAACAATTCGGTATAATTACCTTAATTATACTTGTTAACATACGTACTCGCATAAAATTAAATAATGGAATCGAATGAATGGTGCCATTTTCCACGTATAAATCTTGTCCATCTATCGTTAACGCAGCGCGATTTCCGATTATCTAAAAGGATAATACATAATTTTAACATTTGTGCTACGATCTTCCATTTCTGTATGTTAAATATATACACGTTATTTGAATATATATATGTAAAATAGGTTCTCGATTATCCGTACTATTTGGTGGCGTTGCAACCGCGGATAATCCGCAAAATTTTCAAAAGGTCAACAAAACAATTGAAATCAATGCAAAAAATGTATTTATAATGTGTACATATGCACATGCATACATATATGAATACATGTTATGTATTTTATAAAGTAAAAAAGGCTTTAAAAGTTACCAGTAGGTTTCACAAAAAAAAACGGTCACCAGTTTTTGTTTTTTCAAAATCAAACACCTCTTCTTTAGACTGAAGTTTTTTTAGCACCATTTTATCACAGAGCGGTGCATCGTCTTATTCCTCCAGATATTGAATAAGTCTTTCGATGTGTGTTACAGCTGCGTCATAATTTACTCGGTTTTTCGTCTCATCCCCTTCCTGACTATCCTCTGAAACCATACCTGAAGCTCTATCAACAATTAGTTCATCAGTAACATGTTCAAAGTGTGGATCATCCACTCAACAATGTTTGCTTCGTCGACGTCACTTCGTCCTATAACGGATTTAGCTAAACTAGCTAAAGTAGAAACTTCTTATTTTTCTTATGTACATTCTTGTATAGTATTTTCCACATCAGGTAAAATTGTCCTCCAGGACTTTACTAGCGTAGTTAACTAAATGCTGTCAAGTATCGTAAACAAATCCATCTTAAAAATACCGCTAATAATCCACCAGCAGATAATCCAGAGTTTGCTATATATATATATAATATACGAGTATATTCAAGGAATAAACAATACTGTTTCGTTTATTCATACGTTTAACAGGCGGTAATGAACAATTTTGTAGTAGCCATTTTTTTTGGAAATAATACGATTTTTGTTTATCTGCTTAATAATTACGATAATAATTCATCGAACACATTAAAGAATACGAACGTACGATAATTCTACCGTTTCGATTTAAATATTTTTTATCCGTTGGCAAATCGACATTTCCGAGAAGTTCCAATATAACGTCAAATCCCGAAATTTCGAGTTTCTCGGTTATCTCCTTGACATGATCGTCGACCCTGAAATTTAAATAATCAAAAAATAAATCAAATAAAACATAAATTAAATTTAAAAAGTAAATATTAATTGTTAATGGAAACGATTTCAAATCGGAAAAAAGTAGAAACATCGCGCAGTTATTATCAGATAGTCTTGAGATTTAATAAAGTAGCTTCCTAGGATCTGTCATTAAAAGGCGATGGAAAGACTGTATAGGACAATTTATTCTAATGTAAGCAATAGAAGGAACAAGATCCTAAGGGAAACCACCGGGATGATGTATAAATAGCAATACTGAACGATTAAACTGAAATCACAAAGTCTGATTGCGCAAAACTACTACGATGAAGTAATTAGAAAATCTGCCCTCTGTAAATAAATCAAAATCCTTCGTAATTTAAGAAGGCGACAATATCTGAAATATACATTTAAAAGAACGTAAGTCTCACTTAGTTTCAAAATCCTCGTAAGATGAACGATGAATATCAATTTCTACTATACAGGGCCGGATTTACACAAATACACTTGGTAACTGACCCAGCCCCCTCCACACACATACACAACTAGGGAACCTCGCTAAAATAATTAAACTATTGAAAAAAAATTGTAATGAAAAAACCAAATGGTGTATTCTTTAATTTTAGATAAAGGAATTCAGGAACTTTTTCCGAATATTGAAATGGTGTGACGGATATATTTAACGTTAATCAACGTAACCGGTGAAAGATCATTCTCTAAATTATTTATTCTGAAAAATGTGATAAGATCATCGGTGGCTCAAGATCGTTTAAATTATTTGACAATCACCAGTACGGAACGAGATATATTACGAAAAATTGACATTAACGAGATTCTAAAAAATTCCGCAGTTAAAAAGCACGAAAATGTTTTCTTTCATTTTCTGTATACAGGGCCGGATTTACACAAATACACTTGGTAACTGACCCAGCCCTCCCCCACACACATACACAACTAGGGAACCTCGCTAAAATAATTAAACTATTGAAAAAAAATTGTAATGAAAAAACCAAATGGTGTATTCTTTAATTCTAGATAAAGGAGTTCAGGAACTTTTTCCGAATATTGAAATGGTGTGACGGATATATTTAACGTTAATCAACGTAACCGGTGAAAGATCATTCTCTAAATTATTTATTCTGAAAAATGTGATAAGATCATCGGTGGCTCAAGATCGTTTAAATTATTTGACAATCACCAGTACGGAACGAGATATATTACGAAAAATTGACATTAACGAGATTCTAAAAAATTTCGCAGTTAAAAAGCACGAAAATGTTTTCTTTCATTTTCTGTATAAGTATCTCTTTTACCTATTCGATGTATTTTAATTTTATTAAAATAAATGAAAATAAATTCTTATATTTTTCAAGGGTGCTAGTAATTTCGTTTAAATAAATACATTTTTAATAGTATTTTTATATGTATATTTTTGTTGAAGTAATAATTTTTAAATTAATTTTTTCTTCCTTATAAGACATACACATACACACACACATATATATATGTAATCAATTGAAAATTAGTTAAATCACTAATATTTATTTTCTTAAAGAAAACACAAAGCTTTTCGGCAGATTATCAGATTTTTAATATTTATTTTCATTTTACTTGTAAAATTGTGTTTTTTAAAAAAATTTTTGAGTTCGTATATTTTTATATTTTATATTTTACTTTTGGACATCATACATCGCAACAGTTAATGAAAAATTTAAAATTCCACCAATACACAACTTTTACAGAATCCGGAAAATAGTATTGAAGAAAAAATTAATATAAAAAAAAAATAAAAAAACAAAATTAATAAACAAATATATTGATATTAAATTTCAACAAATCAAAAAATAGATAGAACAGTAGCAGACACCATTTTTGGATCATATTTTCACAATCACTATCGCATATTTTTAAGTAATTATATTTAATTTATATTTTTAAAATTTTGATGTTTTAAAATGGTTCACTTGATAATGGCGTAAATGCCGAAAAGCTTTGTGTTTTCTTTAAGAAAATAAATATTAGTGATTTAACTAATTTTCAATTGATTTTTTATAAAAAAATCACTACATTCCGCATTATAAAAAATTATATATATATATATATATATATATATATATATATATATATATATATATATATATATATATATAGCTATTTTAATAACAGTTTAATACAGTGGTTTTCGATGGCAATTATGTTAAATTGGTAAATTATTAAAATAATGATGTATTCCTCTTTATTTTTTAATATAGTTTATGTTGTCCTATTGTTTGTACATCATCGATCATCTCCGTTGACAAACATCGTGACTAATAATATCAAAACAGTAATTATATGCGACGAAATGATGTCATACGGAATGGGATGTCGGCGCCTTCCCCGTATAATTAAGAATAATATGAATGCGAGAAGGTCGAACACTCGATCGTCGGTATGTGTGTGGTAGGCGCTCTAGCAAGTAGACCGTTTAAATCGTAACGAAATAGAGAAAATATCAAAGCATTATACCGCATAATTTATACGGATTTAAATTTCAAATGTACAAATAAGACTGACGTATCGTGTTTATCGCATGAGGTATTTAAAACGCAGTTGAATTGTTATATTTAATTCGAATAAAATCATTACACGTGATAGGCGACATAATCAGCCCCGACGCTTTTTGCTATCCTTTCCAGAGTAGCCGAACCGACTGTAGCGATAACACGGGCTCCTAAAACACGAACCGGTAAAATAAATTATATTTAGAAATTTATTGAGCGATAACGGTTATAATTCACGTAAAACAAAATAGAAAAACAAAACTCTGAAAAGAACTGGAAAATTTTTAGAAACAAAAAAAAAAAACACAATCGATTTTATCAAATTCTTTTTAAAAATAAAATGTCGAAAATTAATATTTTAGAACTTCGAGTTACGATTAATTATATTATTATCTATGGTATACACCTAGATTTTCGAGAATATATAGATAAACATGTAGTTGAAAATATATATTAGAAATTCGATTGATCGTTATACGCAACGACTAGTCGATAAACCCGAAGACAAAGTAAATATCTGGTTTTAAATCCGATCGCTTTACCGACAGGCTGTTAGGATTGCAGAGCACAGTACAACTTTAACCGTAAAAAAAGTATGCAGAATTATTGCTGACCGGCATCGGGAAAAACATTTGCCTGGCGCAATGAAATTCTAAAACGATTCAATTTAAATTCTCTCTGCCCTCGGTTAAACTAATTAAATCATAATAGATCATTCTATCTTACCCATCTGGCTACCGAACTCTTCTGTTAAAACCTATCAGGTTGGAGCATTGCTTCAACAAAGGTTCCGGGGCCGTAACTATTCTTAATATTATCGAATGATTAACCTCGTGTAGCTTTTGTTCAAGCAGCTTTATCAACGGTTGACTTAGCGCTATTCTGTTAGTCTTGCGAATAAAAAACCGTACATAATCGTTTACAGGAAGATGCTGATATTTTTTTTACAAACGCTGAATCTACGGTTCAACACATACATAAGACTGATATTTATAAGGACAATTCTTAAATCAGTACCTAATGACATTCCGAATGGCGCATGTATTCCTCGGTCGGTCTCCAAATATTTAGGGGTTACTAACTAACCTTCACCGACCACGTAAACCGGACTGTATATAGTGTATACAAACACTTTCTCCTATATTTCATCGGGGGGGGGGGGGGGTCTTAACTTAATAATTTCATTTATACTATAATTCAATCGATATTAAGGTATGTCCAGTTTGCATTTCGATATCCGACAATACTTCCAGAAGGCTACAAGTAGTGCAAAAATCGTGTCGCAGAATTATATCGAATGATCCTAGGTACAAAAAAATTCGACAGATGCGTAAACAATTTAAACTTCCAGATATTCATTCATTCGTTAATACGGTTTCGGAAAAATTTTATTATAATTGTAAATTTCACAATAATAGTCAACATTGTAAACGTTTAGAATTTCAGTGAAACGAAGATGTGAAAAGTTATGAAAAATATAAAATAAAAAAGATTAAATTGTAATACTATAATAAGAACAATTACGACGAAATGATATTTGGAATTGTACACGCCCGTGTTATTACATAATCTTCTTAAGATTAAATAGCGTATTTTATAGAATTTAATTTCGAATACAAATTATAACTATAAATATAGAGAAATGCGCTATTATTATATTTATTATTATCATTTTCAATAAATATCGGATGTTAAGCTCAATTTAATTATATTCGCTTAAAACGAAGATAATAAATGAGACAGTATAGAAAATAAACGCAACGTTAATTTTTACTAACCCATCACTTTAGCCAACTGAATTGTAGCAGCACCGAGGCATCCGCTACATCCGTGCACCAAAAGTGTTTCATTCTTTTTAAGTTGTGCCCTGCGAGATAAATTTATAAACTGATTAGTTTCATTTATTAATACATTTCTTTATACTTCGGAATAGAGTTTTCTTCATTAATATCTTTATATGTTTTACTTTAACGAAGTGAAACTTTCTAGTTATACGATTAAATAGGTGCTCGTCATTCTGAATCATCTTAAGTCCCTTCTCACTTATATAATTTGATACGGTTCCGCTAATTTTTAAGTTAATCATAAAGCTACTTGAAGCTTTGTTATCTTTCGGCGCTATATAGATTCCTTCGTTGTTCAGATTACTTTAAAATACTCGAAGTAATACAAATAATTCGTCATAATAGAATCGAGCGATTTCACAGATAAAAAAAAGACTTTTATAGCTTGCGTATTGAAATCGGTTTGTAATTGTAATAAAAATGTAAATTATCACTTTTCGTTACTAAGTTTTAACCGCATCCTGTTCAAGAAAAATTGATTATAAAACAACCGACAAAAAAAAAATATCAAAAATTAAAACAATTTTAATCGAAAATATTTTCATACTTCAGATTCGCAGACGACAATGAGATGATTTTAAAAATTTTTGAAAAAACGTTTAAATTTTTTAATATTTCACCATTTTTAAAATTATTTAAATTATTTACAATTACCAAACGATTAGTATTCATCTTTTGAACATTTATACAGAAGCGAATAACCAGAGCCCCAGGTAGAATATTCACATAACGTCAAACGATAAAATCTCCGTTGAAAATATTTCAATTTTCACTCAACGGCGATAAACATACACACGCGTACAGATATGCGTTTGCTCCGTGTATGTACGTACTTTACTCGTTTGGCTAAGTTTATTTTTAATTAGCCAAGTTTTGATATTTTTTAAATGTTCCCAAATTGATAGTTCAGCTTAAATGACGATAGACGCATCTTAAATTTTAAAAAGTAGATGATTTTTTCACCAAAAATCTTGGAACGTTATAGTAAAATCTATATTAGGAAATATAAGCGTCCATTTATCGAATACCGAATCAATTATCGAAATTTTTAATAATTTCTTCTCGAAAAAATCTCAGTGTTCGTTAAATTACAAATTTTACAAAGTTGTTCCAAACTAAACCAAAATAATTCTACAGTTGAATCAAATCGACGCATGAATCTACAGAAGAATCATCCATGTGTTTCACGTTAGCACAATCTAAGTAGCATTTAAGAAAATCGTGGAAAACGGGAAAGACGATGAAGGAAAAAAAAATAATAGGGTGCGGACAAAATGCATTTTACATGGAACGAGTACTTATAGATAGAAAATTAAACACTACAGTTGATAATTCTTCACTGTTTTGCGTGGTCAACAATGATATATGCTCCGGAAACCTGGACATTATCGGAAGTCAACAAAAAGAAAATTACCGCCTTTGAAATGTGGTGCTACATGTCCCGAATATCGTGGGAGGAAAGAATAACGAATTTGGAAGTATTAAACAAATGCAAATTAAGTCAACCAATCCTGCTAAATATAATTGAAGAATTAAAAAAGAGGTACTTTGTTTATAAAATTCTATAGGACCTTTTTACGATACAAGGGAAAATTTGTGGGAAAAGACAACGAGGAAAGAGACGCATAGAATATATTATATATATATATATATATATATATATATATATATGTTATAGCAGGAAGAAAATTAGCTGTGGAAATGATAGAAGCTAGACAAAGACAAATATTATCCGAGGTGTCGACCAAACTCCTGAATAAAACGTTACAATATAAATCGTGTATATGTAATAAATTAAACAATCGGTAAAATTTCTGAAAATAAATTAAAACTCTTTATTACTAAACGGGTGCAATATTTAAAAATAAAGGAATGTATAATGCAAAATTATTTCAGCAATAAATTTGGAATAAATAAAAAATAACGTCGATGCAATGCAAAAAAGAAATTACTAAAAATATAAACGTTTTAATAGTTAATAAACAGCAGAAAGTAATTAAAATTCTTTATGTAACGCAGATGACACAGTTTTACTGGCTGGCACAGAGGCAGAAATGGCGGATCTACTGCAGTTAATCTAAAATATCAGCGAGAGGCTGGCCTGAAATTAAATAGAAAAAATGCTCTATAAATTCAATACCGGATATGAAATGCAAAGACTATGTTGTATACCTTATTTGTCCAATAAGGGAGGATGCGAAGAAGAAGTAAAACGCCGAATAGGACTAGCCAAAGTAGCAATAAATAAACAAATAAAAATATGGAATGATGGGGGTATACGAAATCAGACGAAATTATACCTAATGAGAACAATAGTATTTCCCATTGCACTGTATGGGTGCGAAACATGGACATTAAATAAATCATCTAAAAGGAGACTCGAGGCAATGAAAATGATAGCATACAGGAGAATGTTAAGAATTCCATGGACTATCCGTAGAACTAATGCATCAATTTTGCAACAGATAAACATCCAGCCACACCAGAGAATAATGCCTATCATTTATAAAATAATATTGAAGTTTCGAGCTAATAGCATCGAGAAGGTGGTCATTCAAGGAAAATTACAAGGTAAACGGCAGATAGGTCGACTACCAATACACTTTATCGATCAAATCAAAAAGATAACTGTCAGACGGTCCAAGAAATTATGCAACAGACCAAAAATAGAGATTATATGGAGAAAACTTCCTTCAAAGTCATAAATTGGGTCACGACGCTCGAAATCGAACGCACGATTATATATATATATATATATATATATATATATATATATATATATATATATATATATATATATATATGTATAAATTCTATATTACTAATTTGTTGATTGTGTTGTTAATCAAATCTGTTTTTTTACTTAACTATTTCTTTTTGTATATTGTACATCTAAATTAAGTATTTCCATACATTTTATTTTATTTGTTGTTTTTTCTTTTTACATTTTTATAAACTTTGTATATTTTTTTTTACGTTCATTTGATAATGGCTTAATAGCAGAAAAGTTTTATGGTTTTTTATATATACAAATTTAGTGATTTTAATTACTTTTTTGTTGTTTATTTACTTTTTGAAAATCACTACATTCCACGCTGCTTAATATTATAATAATAGTATCGACTTACGTATGTGAAAAATTTAACTCTGTATTACATTATCATTTCTAACTTCATCCAATATCAAATATATCAGAAAATTATTGCTACCAATTACTTTTTTGGTCAAGATTTGATACTTGCACATTTTGTTTTTAGATATATTTGTTTAACACCTATACTACAATCGTGTGAGTAAAATCTTATATAAGTAATAATTGTGTGTAATTATATATATAAACGAAAACAAAATAATCTGAACAAATCGATGCAACTTTTCCAAATTAAACCTAACGCGAACTATTTCGCATCAAAATTTCGCATCAAAATTTCGTAAAATATTAAACGTGTAAATTCGTCAAGTCATATTGTCCAGTTATGAACTGGAAAACACTACGTAGTTTAATAAATTTTAAAATTATAATCGACGCGGTTAACAAACGAATAAAACCAGGACGTGGTAATCCATATTATGCCAATTTTCAGTATGCCTAACCTAACCTTTCTACTATTAAACAAAATCACCATCATCAACTACAAAAAAAAGAGAAGGTAAACAAATACCGAAAGTTATTATTAAACAAAATGTTTTATCTAAACATATCGAATGTTAAATACCGAATAATTTAAAATGGACACGTGGTAGATAATTATAAGTAAATTAATAAGATAATAAAAAAATATACGTCATCATCATAAAAGTTTTAAAATATATATATATATATATATATATATACTGGATAAATAAAAATCAAAAACAATAGCATCCGTTCGCAGCAAGTACATATTATATAAACAACGGTTAAATAAAGAATTCGCGTAAAACATCTTACATAAATTCGCACAACTTACTTCAGTAAAGCTCTGCAAGCTGTAAAATACGTAATATATATCGCAGCACCTTCACTAAAAGTTAATCTATCCGCTAAAGGATAACAATTGAATGGGTCCACTACAGCGTATTCTGCATAACCGCCCATTTCCAAATTGCAGAAAACTCTATCCCCGACCTAGAAAATTACAGCATATTACAAATAGAACTAGTCTCTAAATGTAAACAAGATGTTATTTATATTATAGATAATGAACTCAACTTTTTGTTATATATATATATATCTCACTTATGAAATTAAAAGAATTAATATGAGTCGCTTTACAGTTCAGAGGTTAACTAATTATCGATGGCCACTAAAATTCGAATAATGAATTCGTTAATTTTCTCTTTGCGAATCTTGGACTATCAATAGAAAAGAAGGAAAGAAAATACAAGCATTCGGGCTATGGTGTTGGCGAAGGTTTTAAAAGAATATCATGGACCGAAAAGATCACGAATAAGATAGTATTGCAGAGAAAGGGCGAAAAATACAGTTTATTATCTGCAATACGGATACGAATTTATTTTGATCACATAACTAGACGAAACGGTCTGCAATTAGAAAAACTAATATTGGAAGTCAGACCACCCGGTAAAAGATATAAAGGAAGGCCGCATTAAAGATGGTCAGATAAAATATTGGATTTAATATGCCCAAAAACAACAACATTAACAGCATGCAGCAGATTGGTAATGGACAGACGGCAGCGGGGAAAAACAATTCATAAGTTAATTGGATTATCCTGATCACGACGTCCTATGGGATATAACGACAATTCATCATCATATACATATATATATATATAATATATTTTCCCTATTTAATCGATCTCATAAGTGGAAGAGAGCAAAATTCACTTTTTCCCAATTTTAGTGTTGCATTCATGAATATATATAAAAAATCTGCAGTAAATAGAAAAAGAAATCAATTTTTTATAACTACAAGGTTTATCGATGAACGTGTAAATAACGAATAAATAAAAAATAAAAAAATAAAATAAAGAAAAAAATTAAAAAATATAATCTTAATAATGTTATGTATAATGATGATGATGATAATAATAATCATAATGCTGAACTTAAACTTCATTAATTCTTTATTCTAAAAATTAATAAAATTCCTTAGGGGTAAAAACGAATCACCGTGAAAATAAAGTTATATTAATTTATATATTGGAAAAGATTCGAATTTTTATGAATAAGTCTGACAAAATACCACAACCTCTGGTGAACATTGTTCTATAGCGTGTAAAACTGGATTATTACGCAAACTTTGAAGAAGAAAACTGCAGCCTTCGAAATGTTCTTTTATCTCAGAATAGTAAACAGCTCTTATCGTGATCACATAATAACTAATTAAGATATGCTGAACAGGATTTCCAACCAGGCTGAAATGTTCCATATAATCTAGAAAAGGAACACGTGCACAGATATCCTGAAAAGTATTATCTCCTTCACCGTACACAATACGGAGAATTTAGTACCTACGGAGAGCCTAATTGGCGTAAACCTCCCTGGGATGCATACATGAGACTATACTAGGAAATGTCAACATTTGAATATATATATATATATATATATATATATTAATAACGTAGATAATAATGTTATTTCTTGCTAAATATAACATATAATATAATTAGGATATATTTTTTTCACTACAAGTTATGTTAAATATAACGTAGGCTGATTTGAAGTTTAGTTCTATTTTAATTACGTAAAATATACTTACTACAGAATAACCTTAAATTACAGAAAAAATTATTTTTACATATATTTACGTTATTTTAAATTTCATTCTAAGAAACTAACAAAACCCTAATTACTCAGTGTTACTGTCGATAAGACAAATATTTTTCGTGTATCTTGCATTAATGAAAGTATAAGGTTAATTGTAAAGTTTGTTAGTTCCATTATAAACCGTTGTTTGTTATCAACGTGGTATTTCTTCATTGTTATGGGCGCGTCTGTTTGAAATGCTTTTGAGCGGCTAAGAATACTGGAACACGTTGGCGAACTTGTTATTCAACCTCTCGCTGTATTGGGTATAATGAAGAATCTTAAAATACAAAACGAAAATAGCCCCTTTCAGGGGTCCCAGGTGAAAAACAAATATGTTCTATGAATAGACCAAGTATAATAGCTGGAGATAGTCGCCATTCAACGAATCAAGATGAGGAGAAACTTAAAGAATGGCCGGATACAGAAAACTTATTTTTGGTCCATGATTCTAAACAATGCGAATTATTTCATTCAGTGCGTTGGATGCAGGACACCAACCTGCATTATTAGTAACGATGATGGTACATCAGCACTTCAGATTTCTCGTAAAATTCTTTCTAAATTTCCAAGGAGTCAACATAGACCGACACTGGTAGAAATAGGCTTCAAATTACCACAGGTAGGGTCAATGCATAAATCACGTTGGAATTTTACAAAAGCAGATTGGAAAGGCTTTACAAAAACATTGGATGACAGTATCAGGTGGATCTCACCCACAGTAAATAAAAAACATATTCTAAGAGGATGCCGAAAAATATATGTACTAGGTTGGAACGACACTTGCGAAAATCTGTACCAAAAATATAAAGAAACAGAAGGTACCGAAACATCAAATAAACTTCTGAATACCTGGAACGGATGGACACCTAATGGAAAATCTCGGGTTTCGTAAAACAAGCAGGAAAGCCTGGACTCTTCTGCGTAAAGTAAGCGGAGAGAAAACTATAATTAGAACAAAAATAGGAGTTAGCCCAAATCAGATAGCCAAACAAATTATAAACGCATCAAATACCCCTAATAATAAGAAATAAAAGAAATACACTCATAAAAATGGCCGAACAACGATCAAAGTGTGCAGCCGCTGTTAATGTAGAAGAACTGAAAACAGCGATTGGGTAAAGCAGCTGGAAGACGAAATATACCTAGAATTTGTAAAAAAATTTATAAGAATACAACAAATTTGCTGCTTCAATTTTTTAACGATATTCTGTTAACTATAAAACTCCATCCACTTTCCAAGGATTCGAAAATAATAGCTATACTAAAGCCAAGAAAGGATCATTTAAATGCTGAGAGCTACCGTCCAATTTATCCTTTAAGTGTCACCTATAAAATATTTGAAAGAATAATGTATAATCGAATAAAACATCATATTGAAGACATTATTCCAATCGAACAAGCAGGATTTCGAAGTTCAAGAAGCTGTGTGGATCAGATAACTGCCTGACAACATACATCGTGCATAAAACATCTGTAGCATTTGTCGATCTTCCCTCAGTCTATGACACAGTATGGCGGACAGGATTGCTTACAAAACTTTTGGAGATAGTTCCTTGTAAGACCTTAAATAAACTAATCAACGAAATGCTAAATAACCGCAAATATGCAGCCACTGGAGATGAAAAGGTTAGTCGGTCAAAAAAAAGTTCCGTGCTTTCTCCAATACTATATAATCTATACATTTCAGATTTATCCAGGAAGTTAATGTACGCAAATGACCTAGTTCTAACAAATCAGAATAATAAAATTGAAATAATAGAGAATGTACTAAATGAAGATCTAGAAGTTTTGACACATTTTAAGAAATGGCGTTTAAAACTACATACGAAAAAAAAAACTGTATTGTCATGTTTCCACCTTGCTACCAATCTGGCAAAAAATGAACTAAATATAACAGTCGATGGTTATAAACTACAGCACGAAGAAATCCAAAAATATCTGGATGTCTTAGTGGACAGACAACTTACTTATAGGAAACATAATGAAAACACCTCTGCAAAAATATGAACAAGAGTCATACACAAGATCGCAGGAACAACATGGACAGCATCCGCATCAACATTAAGGACATCAGCTTTTTGACATTCTCCGTACATGAATACGCAGCTCCAGTTTGACTCAACAGTGAACATGTCAAGAAAATTGACGTTGAAATCAACACGGTGATGAGAACAATAACTGGTACTGTAAAGTCCACTTCAGTAGCGTGGTTACCGGTATTACCTCCGCACATCCGACGGAAAAAAGTTGCCGTAAAAGAATGGACAAAATATAAAAGAAACGAAACCCTCGTGGTACATCCGGATAAAAATGCTGTAGAACGACTAAAAACAAAGGAAACCTGCATACAAAAGCTCGTTTCAACTAATTACTGATGAATTTGATGATACTCAAGTTCGGAGACATAAATAGTCGGCTAAAAATCCGGATAAATACAAACTTATGCAAGATCCCTTGAACCACCGGGGGGGGTTTTAATCTTTCAAGGAAACTGTGGACGATACTAAATCGTTATCAGAACGGAATACGGAAGATGCGGAAAAATGTTGAATACTTGGAGGATCAAAGACAATGCAGCACGTGAGGCGAGAAGGAACAAATAATCAATCACATCTTACAGAATTGTCAAACGCGAGCGTTAATCGGCGACTGGAAGGAGATTAAGCTGACAGAATCAGCAAAAAATTGATTAAAAACTTAGATATTAATTTATACGATAATTATGTAATAACTTATGTTTATATTCAGAAACATACGAATAATAATTCGTTGTTATTCTGTGTGGTTAATTTTTTCAGTTTGTTAAATAATGACTAAGGTAAATGTGGTTTTTTTTTTCAAATTATGCGCTAGCAGTGATAAGATATGGAAATAAATCAAGAGAAACTAAAATCAAAAAGAGTGTACGATAAGGATGCTCGTTATCTCCGCTCCAGTTTAGTGGATATATTGAAAAGGCAATAAAGAAAGTTAAGAGCAACATAAAATCAGGTATTCAAATAGAAGGAGAAACAATAAATATGATTAGATTCGGTGATGATATTGCAATGCCGGCAGAAAGTGAAAAAGAACTGGAAGAATCTTTAAAGAAAATGGATAGCATACTGGAAAACAATTATAAAATGACATTAAATGTAAAAAAGACCAAAATTATGGCATGCAGTAAAAAACCGGAAACAATATAACCTGTCTGCATAAAACTCAATCAAGTAAAACTAGAAGAGGTTAAGGAGTTTAGAAACATTTTTTAAATGCAATTATCACGAGACGGGATCAATTGGTTTTAGACATATTTTTAGGCACGATGCTCTCCGATTGGAGAAGAACTGGATTGTAACAAACAACAACACAGAACTGAAGATGTTATCAGGAAGAAGAACGGCTGGTTGATACAAAACAATCTACGGATTGACTACAAATGACGATGATGATACCTAGAAACATTAAGGAAATGGGAACTTTTGCCGACGGATGGAGATTACAAATGGCCAAAATGCTCCCATAACGATATGGAGATATACGAAGAAGATTAATTCTTATATTTCGAGAAATTTAAACAAAAATCACATTTTCATAGTAATGATTAGTAATGAACATTTCCTTCGCACGATAGCGCTAATATAGAAATTTATAAATAAATATATAACAGCTTATTGTTTTTAGTTTTAATTATTAAAATTCGCAATTAAACTACACATCCTAGTATCGTTATGAAATATTAATTATTATTTAAAAAATTCTAAAATAAAATTACAATCGATTATCCGTTCTACTATTAACAATACTAACTATTATTTCGCACGAGGATAATTGCGCATTTATTATTAATATCGAAGGATCAGTTACATCGGGTGTGTTAGAAATCGGTGAAAAATATTATTGAAAAATATCTTTAAGAAAAAAATAATAAATGAAAAAAATACATACCTTAAAATCCGTGACAGACGAATGAACAAGTTCAACAATGCCGGCTACTTCTTTTCCGAGTATGGGCGGTAAATGTTTACAAAGAGGATACTTTCCGGACCTCATATGTGCGTCGACCGGATTAATTCCGGCGGCTTTTACCTTCACTAGCATCTACAACGATCGAATGCAAGGTAAATCGTAAAAATAAAAATAAATCCTATTCAAAAATTTACAATTGCGCCGAAACGTAACGATTGAAATAAGGTTACCAGTTAGTCTCAAAAATATTCGTGGATCCTATTCAAAATTAGAAAATAACATTTCATAAAATGTTCGTCTTCTTCTTATCTACACCGTCTTCGATCGGAGTTTGACCATCAGTAAAGACATTTCCACTTTATCCATGACCCCATTGTTTAATAAGTTTCCTTCTGTCTACTCTTGCCGACAATTTCTGCATGATATTTTTCATGTGGTTGAATATTAAACTATAATAACTCAGATCGCGTTCTTGAATGGTCCATAATAATTTCCGTTCTTTTTAGATCTTGTTTCAGACTTCTTGATTTGTTATTCTGTCTGTCCAAATATTCGTCGATATGTACACATCTCGAAGGCTTGTATTTTCTTTTCTAATGCTGCGATAATTGTCAACTTCGAACTCCGTACAATAAGAGTGTAAATGCATAAGTTCTCGTAAATGTAAACTTATATGCTTTCTTGTAAATAATTTCTTCATAGAGATAAAAGTTGACCTACTTTTTCTATTCTGGTTCTAATTTTCATATTCTGATCGAGTTCTTCACAGAACCAAGTGCCCAAATATTGAATTTTTGTTACTCTTTCGATTTCATTTGAATTAATTTTACTGCCCGCAGATGTGTTCGTTATATCCAACCCATAACTGAGACTAACTTCATAACTCCTGTAAGCGTGCCTTGTAAACAAAAAGGACTGTCTGACACCAATACTTTAACGTCCGCATACCTTCGTTTTTCTCCAACCATGATTCCGTCTTCGGATGTAATGGCCTTCCAAAAAATAACCTCCGAATAGACGTTAAATAGTATAGGTGACAATCTTACTCCCCTTCGGATTTTGATTTTACCTGTAAAGGCGTTTTCGTAACGAACTGCTGTCTGCCTCTAATATAGATAATTTTAACATCCGCTTCATCTATTCCCGGTTTTTTTTTTTTTCAAATTTCGTATAAGTAATTCGTGATTAACGCAGTCAAAAGTATTCTTGTAATCTACGAAGCACAGATACAAACGGCGATTCAGGTCTCTGCACCTCTGGGCTAGAACATTTAATATGCATAATGCCTCGAGTGTACACAGCACAGTTTTAAATCCAAATTGCCATTCGCCGGAGTTCTTCTCGCATATATCAAATATCGTTGAGAAATATCTTTAAGATATGGCGAATAACACTGATCGTGCGAAACTTTTGCAGTCTGATGCACTGGGTTTATTTGGTATGCAAACACACACTTTAGTCTGTTACCAATTTACCTGATTTATACGTGTCATTAAAAAATTTTATTAGAAATAACTTTTTCAATTCTTCATTGCTATAATTATTTCTAATTCTTGTATTTCTTCCATGTTCATTGTACTTTCATGTGTTCCTGTATTAATTTGATCGGTTGCAAAACTATGAAACAACTCCTACAAACAATTCGTCCATCTCTCCTCCGGTTAATCTTGAAGACTTGTCAGTATTATTCCATTTTTATCCTTTAACATGGCACTATTTTTCTTCCTTACTGTATTCGTAAATGCCTTTATCGTCTTATACATATTGATGCTTTTCCTGCAGTGTTTCAATTTCTTGACATTTCTCTTGTAACCATAATTATTTTTTACCTTCCTAATTTCTTTTCGAATTTGAGCTTTTAATCTTCTGTACTCTACTGAATTACGTTCTCTGTTTCATTAACTGTAGTATTTCATCAGTCATCCAGCCTTTCCGTTTTGTATACCGAACCTCGCCTATAATATCGGATTGAATTTTCATCTGCTTCTTTTTCCACTTTTCCCATTAATATCAGTATCAACATAATCATCTTGAAGTGTGGAAATTATCCAATTTCATGTTTAACTTATACACCTACTTCCAAATGCTGTATTTTACGAATGTCGATATATCGTATTGATTTCTGAATATTTTAAAATAACGGATGATCCGATCCTACATTAACACAAAGATACGTCTAAGTTGACTGTTAATACCAATATATAATCTAGTTAGTTCAATGTTCGCCAATAAAGAAAATTGAAGAAATAACTTTATTAGAGAATAAATCGTTCGATCGCGTTCAAACCAATTTCAAAAACCAGTAGTTATTTTAGTGATTACCGGTATGAAATCCTTCAATTATATAGAATTACATAATGTTTTTAACCGGAAGTTAACGATGTTTATTAATTAACTACGAGAACGAAAACTTTTATTAAAGACAAAGCTATATATATATATAATGCACTCTCCAGGAGGCTTGTTTCGAAACATTTTAAGCGATATACGACGCGTTTCATGGCTGTCGTAATAGAACTTATTTAAAAATCGTAAACTATTTTTTAAACACTGCAAAAAAATGCAACATTAACAACAAGGCGATGTGATATACAATACCCAAAAATATTTAACAACTCATCCCACAGCGGATAAAAATCAGACAAGAAGTAACTTTAATTACAAGTAACCAAGCGATCATGCATGTCGATCAGAAAGGGGAGCGCATGAGCAGTAAAGAATTTGATAACAGCCTTGTCGTTTGATATATATATATATGTGTGTGTGTTTGTGTGCGAATATATTCTCTTTAGAAGGTTTCTCGTTGACAGATATCGCGACTCGCTATAAAATTCGAAATCTCACATCGTATGCCATGTTTCTCCTCATTAACCGCTTACACTAATTAGAGAACTATTTATAAGTTTATTATTATTAAAAATAAATAAATAAAAACACAAGAACAACATTTTAACACACGTATATGATTGTAGCAAATGCAAATATGGTAAAACGCGTAAATATTTTGCACGCTACAATAAAAGAAAAACTATTTGGAAGTCTGATCACAACATATATATATATATATATATATATATATATATATATATATATATATATATATATATATATATATATATATATATATATATAATCATTATTTTCTTAGTTACGGTTATTAAGGATATCAGAAACTGGAGGTATCTTAATATGTATTATGAATGTTATCATTTTCTCTGATAATAAACTAATAATCAACAAGTCAATCATTAAGTCTATTTTACTTGTCCAGTTTAGTCTTTCATCTCAAATACTAGTTTCAGTAAACTACAATTTGTTCAAAATCTATGTCTTACATGTATCCTTGTGTCTGTCGACGTGTGTTTCTTTTTTAAACTGTTTCCATCATTGCAATATATGTTTATTATTTATAAAATTTATATCACAAAAATTTTTTTACTTTTCATGAATGAAGAAGATATTTATTCCGGTACGTTTACTCCACGTTTTTATTATAATTTTTTAAATTTATTGTCAAATATATTCAACTTAAAATTTTTATCTTATTTTTTCTCCTAAAAAAAATAAATTAATCGGCATTAATCGCGTATCATTCATTTTTAACGTTTTTAAACAACGCGTTCAATTACAAACTGCGGGTATATTTCAATATTCGTAAAATAATTTTTATCTGAAATATTACAGGGAAATAATTATCGATGACTGTAAAAATTCTACGTTTAAACATAAGGCATAAAAAAACAAAATGAATACCTGGCTTTCGGAAATATTCGGTACCGGACCGTCACGAATTTCCAAAACACGCGTACTGCCGATGCCGTTTAACGTAATCGCTTTCATAGTCGACGGAATGGAATTTCTAAAGAATTTATCCGAAAACAATCATATTATATATATATATATATATATATATATATATATATATATATATATATATATAATATTAGTTTATGCTCACATCAACTCACTGATGAGTGCAGGGTGAATGTCCTATACATTTCCGATATAATTTCTATTCTAAGTGACTTGGATTCAATTGATTAATCACTGCAATTTTAACAATATCATCACGGCACAGTGATTGTTGGTCTGCTTCTTTTCCTTTTAGAATTTTGTTTTATCTACCTAACATCGTCTGTACATCCACTACACCCGTGTTATGTTGTCTGGACCCTTATCGGGGAAATTCATTTTCTAGTTCTTTTTAGCCAGATATTAAGTGTAATTCTTTCATTCCTTGTTCACTTTTTCCCGATTTTCACTGATCTAGATAAGTGCACACTGTGATCGAGATACTGCCGATTTATTTTTATTGATACGTGTTCTCCGTGCTGTTAGTCGTAACTTGTGTGTCTTGTATGTTTATTTTTAATCCCATTTTTCTAAAATCAATTTCGAGTTTATTTAACGAAGTTTGTAACTCATCTGGATATCTGTTCAGTATAACGATATCATCTGCGCATCGTATTAGGCCATTGAATTGTTCTCCGTTTATCGTTATTCAATCGCAGTTTACTTTTCTCAACAAACTTTTCAAAACTTGTATAAATAACTTCGACAATATAATATCACTTTATCGTACATCTCTTTTTAGAGGTATTTCCGTAATTCGTTTCCATAGTTTAACTTTCATACAAGTAGATTCATACATTATATTCATACATCGTTTTTCTATTCAAAAATCGCACATTTATTCAACATTGTTCATATTTAAAACCGAGTCATTTTCATAGTCTAAATAAGTCGTATAAAAGTCGAATGTTGTATCGTTCACGAATTTATATTAAGGTTTTAATTGAATATTATCCATTAGATCTAAAGAGAAGGTCACTTAATTGTGTCATTCGATTTACTATTATTTGTGTAAATATTTAAAATCTTCGGAACAAGATATTAACAAGTCTATAATTATTCAGGTGTCCTCTTTTATAAAGATAACATCTGCTTGTTTCCCTGTAATTAATATCGTGTCATTTTCAAAATAATGTTGAATAAAGATCGCGCAGTATCAATTATTACGAGGGGGCGCATCATATTTCAGGTGCTACGCCATGACCATGCGAGGTGCCATTTTTAAATGAGTTGAGATTGTACTCAACTTCTTCCTATAATACTTTTAGGAAAGAATCTGTGTATCACGGGAACCGTTATAGTTGGTGCTATTTCGATGAAGTTCATTGATACTATGTATATCATCATCGATTGTGCTCAATCTTAAGATTGGTTTGTCATTGATTTCAATCTCTGTCGATTCTCTGCCATCCGTTTCAGTTCTTCATAGGACGATGCCGTCACATCTTCGAGTATCTGTGAAATGTAATCTATTCACGCCCTTTCAATCACATTCTTTCCCGGATGCATCCCTTCTATTAGACGAACTATTAGACCTTCGTGTCGCAGTGCCTATCATTTGAATTCTTCCTTTTACTATTATTTTTAACAACGTTGATTTTTCATAAATTCGTCTGAAAACTTCCTTGTTGGTTACCTTATCTGTCCATTTTATTTTCAATAATCTTCTGTAACACCATAGTTCTAATGCCATCAGTCTTCGCTTCTCGTCTTTCGTCATTATCCGAGTTTCGCACTCATATAGGGCAATGCTGAATACATATACTTAGTCTTTTCCTAACGGCTAGATCTTTTGTTTCTCGATGCCAATAAGCTTTTCTTATTATAAAACGCTGCTATAGCTTGGGCAATTCTGCTTTTTATATCCCTTTTACTCCTACCATCTTTACGTTTCCCAAGTAACAAAATTCGTTTACTTGTTCTACTTTTTCTCCCTTAATATCGATATTAAATTGATTCCTTATATTATTATATTTATTGCGTACTAATATTTTGGTCTTTATTTTGTTTATTTTCATATTATATTCCTGCAGCATGTTTTCCATTACGTTTACACTTTTATTCAGTTCTTTTTCTGATTCGGCTAAATATCCGGGTGAAATATCATTCAATTTATTTCGTCATTACTCGTTATTATTTATCTATAGCAAAGCTTCAGTGTTATTTCTCTCAGATATAATTTTATCATTTTAGCTATATCTTAGCAGCGTATTATCGCATAATTTTAGCAATGTGTTTTCAAAATTATATATAATCATCACTTGTTCGTTGTCGAACGTCATGACTAGTCATCGTATGTTATTTTTAAGTAGAAAATTTATTTTATTTGTCGCATATACGAAGTAGAGTGGCACTGAGTTTCCCGCGATAATTAAGAATTATAAAATGACAATAAAGACAAAAAAACTTAATAAATTTCACAATAAAATCATCGACCATTTACCAGTCGAGGGCCCTATATGCCATCACGACGGTTATATTCACACGTTATTAACCATTTTCAGTCGCGGTATTCCCTGTACGATACGTGAATTCTAACAAAATTGTTCATTCTAAAATACGAGGTCATTCTCGGACGACGTAGAATGTTTCAATTCTAAAAAGATTTATAAAAATCATCTAGTCATCTTTTAATACACGATGTTTTCATATTTTAATCGGCGCCAGTCTTTTTCGGTCATACGTAATTATTTGTTTGTTTGTTTTTAATGAAATTATATCGTAGTATTTCGCGTATAATTTTGTTAGATAACTGTAGATAATTCCGAACGTGTCGCATAAATATTCGTGTACCTCTAAATGATGGAATTCGAGAATTTATTGTGAAAAATTTTACTTAATTTGTTCCATAAAGCGTTCCGCGAGAGACGGGTGGCGTAAATTGCTTAATAAATCGTTTCTGCGTCACGATTAAAAGGCGATAAACATTAATGTCCCTCATTAGAGGCAAATTTTTAAAAATACCGTATAAAGAAATGATTTAATTACAAATTTATAATGTTACATGAAAAAAAAAAAAAAAAAATATTAAAACGTATAAGGTGTAATATAAATTATTAATTAACGCTCACCGTGATTCGAAATAAAATAACGTCATCAAAATCGTAAACCATCGCTTCATCTTACGATTTCCAAATCATCGACTAAAATATCCGTTTAACAACTTAATCGAACCGTTCTAGTTAATCCTTCTCCGGTTTGATTCTGACCGACTCGAGACATCGAATTATCATCGTCGTTATTACTATATATATATAAAAAGTCCAATTATCGCGATCGTTAATGTTAAAAACGATATCGAAACGATTCGTTTAATTGAATAAAACGATAAAAATACACCGCCGTTACAATAACATTGATAATAATAATTAATATTATTATCGACTCGTTTAGTCGTAATTCCATACAGTGGGGTGAAAAATAAAATTATAAAAGTACACCTGAAATACTTTAACCGTCTCATACATTATATCGATTTTTTAAGGTAAAATTATTAATTTATTTTTTTTAAATCACTCGAACGGATGGAAAAGTAATAATTAGCGTACAATAATACGGTTCTTTAAACGACTATTCTTCTTTTTTCATTATTAGTTTAGTCATTGTGAATCTAGCGCAGCATTGTAGGCCCCTTCCTTGTTTCCACACGTTTCTGTTTCAAGCATTGACTAATCAGTCTATTTTCTTAGTATCGTCTTCCCACGGCGCGTGCGTAATGACTATTACGTTGCATAAAAACATTTGTATCGATGACTAGTAATAGGCGGAATTTTAAACCATAATTTTTAAAAATTACTACCCCGACGATTTCAAAATATCCGCTATATGGTGCACGAAATTATTATCTTGTTGACATGACATCTCTCAAATCTAAGAAAATTTATATAAACACTTTGAAAATTGCCTACAGTCACCTCGAAGGCGGTGTTTTATAATTAAAAAGCTCGCATAAAATTCGTGATTTTGTGTAAGGGTTAAATTAAAACCTATTCCTTTCATTCGAGCTCAAACCCGAGTACGAGTTCTTCTCTTTTGCCGATGATAAAATAAGTAAGAGTATGCGTTGTTGCAAAAATGCAAAATTGACACCATATAAAACGATGCATAAAATCCGGAAGTTTTCCTTCCTTTCTGTGTGGTAGTAAAATCGACTAATTTTCGAAAGATGTTAGTCGATGTTTTATTATTATTTAAAGTTGTTTCCCCAGTTGTCTCGGTTTAATATTACGAGTAACACTAATGAATGTCCGCAACTAGTCAACCGAGCAGACCACCTCACGTGGAAAAGCCTGAATAGAATAAGCAGTAATGTAGGAAAGCTAAGCTATGAAGATGAGTATATTCTAATGACGATAGATGTGAATGCGGTGCAGTGCAACCCATCTTGGAAAATGTCCTGCCTTGTCAGACAAGTTATAATGAGAGACCGGTTTATACTTAGCAAATGGCAATGCTCGAAATGTAGCTGCTTATTGATGTGAAAAAAAATTTGATTACACTTTTAAACGGAAAAACACATAGAAGATGCACTTGAATATTTCATTCAAATCACACAACGGTCAGCGTGGGCTGCCACACAAAAAATTAATGTGCCCGCACCTATTATCTATTACCCCGAAGAAATCAGAAGGGAACTTACACTGAAACGGAAACTGGGGAATCAGATGTATAGAAATCCGACAATTAAGACGGCACTGAATAAACAGACTAAGCTTGTTATTAGTAGACCTACAAAACAAATCATTCAGAGAAAAATTGTTAAACTTGTCTCCATTAGCGGAACGTGATTATTCCCTATGGAAGGCGACTAGAAATCTACAAAGACCTAAGAAAATTAATCTCCCAATAAAAAAGCCAGCTGGAAGTTGGGCCCGAACTGATTTGGAGAAAGCGGAGGTACTTGGAAAATACTACGCTGATACATTTCAGTCATGCCCTGAAAACTCTTCTGCTTTTTCAGAAATACGATGTTACGACGTGTCTAAACCCATTAAACTTACTTCCCCCGGCGAAATTAAAAATATAATAAAAACGATGAATCCGACAAAAGCACCAGGATACGACCTGATTACAGCAAAATTTTTAAAAGAATTACCAATGAAAGTATATCTTCAATGCAATGTTGAGATTAACATATTTCCCAGTTCAATTAAAATTTTCACAAATAATCGTAATCAAAAAGCCGCAAAAATTAAGCTCGTATCGCCCCATTTCATTACTGCCTGTGCTATCTAAGTTGTACGAAAAACTACTCCTGAAAAGAATACTACCAATTGTCCGAAACAAGTCGCTAATACCTGACCATCAATTTGGTTTTAGGGAAAAACATAGTACAATAGAGCAGGTCAATCGAATAGTTAATGTGATTGAAAGATCCGTTGAAGAAAAAAAAGTTTGTGACGCGGTTTTCTTACACGTAAGTCAAGCTTTTTATAAAGTTTGGCATAAAGGTCAATTACAAAAAATCAGTTGTTACTTTCCACATCAAATGACTCGGATATTGCATAGATGAAAGGTACTTCTGTGTCAAATATGGAGATGAATCACAGATTTATCCGGTAAAAGCAGGTGTACCCCAGAGTAGTGTACTGGGGCCGTTGCTCTTTCTAGTTTATAAGGTAGATATTACTATTCCGACAAACATCGAAATAGCAATCTTCGCTGATGACACAGCAATTCTCTGTTCGGACGTATCTGCCGTAGAGACAGGTAAAAACCTGCAAGAAGCAGTAACCAAAATCAAAACATGGTTTAAAACGTGGAAAATAAAGATTAATGAAGATAAATCAGCTAGAGTAATATTTACTAACAGAAGAAATCTGCCAACTAGACAAATAATTATGAATGGTGTTACAATCCCACAAAAAGAGGAAGTACAATATCTTGGTTTAAAATTAAAAAAGCACCTAACATGGAGAAAAAACATATAATAAAAAAGCGTAATGAACTAAACATTAAACGGAAAATAAATGGCAGACGATCAGATACTGATAATAAACTGTTTTTGTATAACCAAGTTTTGAAATCAGTTTGGCGATACGGCTGCCAATTATGGGGTTGTGTCGAGAAAAGTAATATTGCTATTTTGCAGAGAGTTCAAAACAAAATCCTTCGTACTATTGTCGACGCTCCGTGGTATATAACAAAACTTACACTACACGAAGATCTCAAAGTGAAAACTGTAAAGGAAGAAATAGCAACAGTTGCTAAAAAATACGCTGCCCGGCTAGAGAACCACCCTAATCATATGGCGATCTCCTTACTAGACAACTCACTCGTTATCCGCAGACTCAACAGAACGAAGCCACTGGATTTAATATGAATACTATTAATATGTAAAATTATACTTAAGCACCCATCGCTGGATGGGATGCTTCTCATGTCACATTATGCATAATCATAAAACTTACTAAATAGCATTAGTTAGGTGTAAATTAGCAATAAATAAATAAAAAAAAAAAAATTCTAACGGACACGATGAAGAAGGAAAAGAATTTACATATTTACATCGTTGTCTGCCGCAGGATCTACCGAGTAATACCATCAGCCCGGAAAAACGTATATCGTACTTTTTGGTATTCGTCTTCCATTCCGATGTCTCGTCCACAATTGGTACGTTTTTTAAGTAAAATTTTGCTCGAACCGAAATTTCTTCGTTTGATATCAGTCGAGCGTAACCTCGAAGAATTTTCTGCGTGAGAATCTCCGATAGCGTGACTATTTTATTTTCTAACATGCTTCTTCATCGTGGTCGACTATGTTTCAATTTCTTCATAAGCACGCTAATTTCGTAACACGTCTTTATTATTATGAAATACAACTTATAGCTTTTGCTCGATAATTTCAATTATTCGCCTTTAACGTACTACGCGAGAAATTCCACGGTTACTGAAGTTATTTATTACTAGCACTTTGCGTAACAGTGATAAAATTTTTTAACATCGAAAAAAAAATTATGCGTGCAGACCAAATATATTTCTGCGCGCCTTGCATACATATTATGCGTGTGTGTTTGTGTTATCTTTTTGTGCAATAATGCTTAGGTGTGTTTAATTGTTGACTACTAGGATATGTACGTACATAAGGTATATATGCATATCAAAATATATATATGTATGTATTATACATAGATAATTCTCAGATTTATACATCTAGTGAACCTATATTATAGTAGTATTAAAATATTATCTCGTATAAGAATTATAAACATATATAACTGAGAGTGAAATTGGAGCACAACCCGCAAAAATATCGAGTGTACAAACGGTTGTTATATTATTATACGTTATAAAATATTGTAAAGAAGAGTAGTACACTGATTAAGCCTAAACTGGCGGACACACTGCACCTCTGTAATGAAACAAATTGTAAAACATCAATTCAAATAATAAAGTATTAATAAAAAACAAAAAAAATACTATCTATGGTGTTGTCGGAGGCTTTTAAGAATATCGTGGATCGAAAAGATCACGAATAAAATAGTCTTACAGAGAATGGGCGAAAAATATAGTTTACTGTCTGCAATACGGACACAAATTTTGCGCTATTTAGGTCATATTACCAGACGAAACGATCTGCAATTAGAAAAGCTAATATTGGAAGCCAAACCACCTAAAAGGAACACCGCATCGAAAATGGTCAGATCGAATATTGGATTTAATGTGCCCAAAAGTAACATTTACAGTATGCAGCGAGTTGGCAATGGACAGCTGCCAGTTTTCAACCTTAAACACAAAAGAAAATTAACAAAACATACAAAACAAACGCAATTCACAAATGTTTCAATATACTTACTATATACAAACAAAATCCTATTCCTGTTAAAAAATTGAAAGATGTTTTTTTCTTTTAAATTATGTATTCGTAATAAAGTAATCCCCGATGAATATTAGGAGTCGATTAAAATGACATTCACATTCCACAAATGTTGATCGTCTGAACAGAAATTTTCATATGTGAAGAATCATGTTTCGGTTGGTTCTCGTGAAAAATATTTTATATATATATATATCAATTGTTCTCGTTGTCGAACATTGTGACTAACCATTGTACATTTATTTTTACGTACAAAATGAACTAGCATTCAAGGCACTATTTATATGCGACGCAGATGCACGCGTATATGATGTTATACGGAGTGGGGTGCCACTTTCTTCTTCATGATAATTAAGAATCACATAACTGTGAAAAACTTTCTATGTCGCGTGTTGGTTTCGAACCCTCGACAATCTAGTTGACAGTCGAGCACTCTAGCAACTATATATATATATATATATATATATATATATATATATATATATATGTAATTTAACTTTTCATCTAAAAACATAACATTTAATTTGTTAATTTCATTATGCAGAAACCATTCTATTGGAGGACAAAAAAAATAATGTTAAAATATATCATCAAAGCAACGAAGTTAAAATTTTTATCGTTATTCACCAACCTCGATGATCTGCAAAATAAAATGAAAAATTTCAAGCTTTATAATAATAATAATAATGATAATCGTCCTTATCATCAATGTTAATATAATGCGTTAATATAAATAATAGACGAACCTAAAAGCTTGTTAAAAGGTGAAAAATATGCTACTATTTAAAAAGCAATTTCAAGAGTCCCAGTTTAAATATGGGCATCTTGTTCATAAAGATTTTTGTCTCTGTATTCGTCAGATTAAGAAGTGGTCATAACTGTACACCCGATCATATTTCTAAGTTAGAGATCTATCGAGGTATGCAATATTGAAGATAATATCGAATATCATACAAAAATAGAGCTACCTTTCTGTCCGAACTTCTGTTAACAAGTAATACGCTGGCAATACAACTTGAAGAACTTACTGCGTACCCTATCTCCTTGGATGCACGTAAATTATATAATCTCGTTAGGCAAAAATCTTCTTCTTCATTTAATGGCGTACACTATGCACAGCGTAGACTATTACCAATAATTTCGCTCTCTTGCTGCCTTAAAGAGTCCACCGATATCATTAATGTTACTCAATTCCTCGATGATTTTTATCCATCAATTTCTTCTTTCAACAAATGGTCTTTTAATGTAGTTTTCTAATTGCAAAATGTCATACTTTTCTCCTCGTACAATATGACCCAGATACGCTATTTTTTTTTTTTTAAATATGTTTTACGAACTTTTTTTGTACGCCAGCTCATTTCAATACATTATTTGAAACTTTCCCGGCCCGTGAAATTCTGAATATCTTTCTTAGGAGTCGTATTTCTGTAGCCTCTAAGAACCTCATCCCCCGTAATAAAATAAAACTATTCACTATTTTTATTAAATAACAACCGCATTTAATAATAACGTGTATATATTTTCTTACGATATTTTCACAACGTAATCTCACTCCGAGGTAATACTACACAACCGTATTATAAAAATTCCGTCGTTTAAAAACTAAAAAACAAAAAATTTGAAATAAAACTAATAAACAGTCTAATTATTAAATTATCTAATAAATAACCTGCCTCCTTAAACTTAACGTAATCCATTATTAAAATAACGAAATTTACAAATGAATATAACGAAATCGTTCGGAAGAATAAAAATTGATTTAAAACAAAGTTAAAAACACGTAAAAATTGATCACAATTACTGGAATAATTTTTTTTTAAAATAAATTAAAACACAAAAATAATTCGAATTTAAACAAACACCAATAATACTTCACGATATATACATATATATATATATATATATATATATATATATATGTATATATATATATAAACATAAATAATAAATAAATAAATAAATAAATATATATATATATATATATATATATATATATATATATAAATAAAAACAATTAAACTTGCTTACTACGATACTTTACAAAAAAATAAAACTCTCCGATGGATTGGTTTTTACAGTAAACAATTTTATTAGGACGCAATTCAATTTGGTTAGTAACAATTCTGGGCACTTTTCGAAATTTTGCGTCAAATATGTCTCACCATAAAGCTAGATAATTTTTTTTAAATAAAAAATTTTCTAAAAGAAAACTTTGCGTCCGTTGAATTTGAATCTCTTTATTTTGTAGAAATTTAATATAATCGACTAACGACGATAAAAAGGAGATTAAAAATTGTGGTGTTTAAGCGCCATTTTTATTTCGATAAATAATGTAATCGAGACTACGTCAAACCTAACGTTGAAGCTCAATAAATCGTACAGTCAATTTTGGATATATAAAACTATCGGTAAAAAAAAACCTAACAGTTAATCCGAATTAAATAAACTGTTTTCCCGCGTTATTTTTCATTTATATATATATATATATATATATATATATATATATATATATTTATTTATTTATTTATTTATTTATTTATAATATAAAAAATCAATTTTATATAATGTTTTTATTCGACTATTTATTTTTCAATTTATCGAATAAGTTCAAATAAGCAGAAATCAAAATCGTTACAAGCAATTTGAATTTTTTATATATATATATATATATATATATATATATATATATATATATATATATTCAACTTAACTTTATATATGTCTTAGAGTAACCTTTGATTATTCCATAAAATTGTATCAACTGTGTTTTTATTGATAAAGACTAGATACATCGATAACTATCATATATGTTTGTATAAGGAACGATTATACATATAACGTAATTATAATTCGAAGTATAATTTTTGCGAAAGAATGAATTTATATTATCGTATATAGCAGTACGTCATATAACAATAAGTGGTTCGGTATACAACAGGTTAATCACTTGTTAAAATTTAATGAAATTAAACATATGGTGAAGTTCGGTCATTTAATAAGTAGGAGTCAGAAATAGTATAATTTGCAGCCGCTATTAAATAATAAAATCACCTATTAATCTCAATACGCGTTTTAATGGTATAAAATATATTTACCGGTCAAATTTAAATCATATTATTCTCGATTTATTTAATATGAAGGTATAAACACACACACACATGTATATATATTTCGTTACGCCGCACATCATGACCAGCCTATTGCATGTTATTTTTATGGTAGTATATGTTTAATAGTCTATTTATATTTATTTCAATACAAAATTTTATAAATCTTGGAGACTCGCGATTATCCTAGTCTCGATTAACCGAACTGGCCATGGAAAAATAAGAAACAAAATATTTCACTACTCGTAATAACGGGACAATTACGGTTAGAAGAGACATTTCTTCGTATTATAAAAAGAAAGATCCATCCTTACATATCTATATTTGCTGTTTCTATGCCAAGACGACAATTCTGAGCCTCCATGCAGTTTTCTTGAAACCAAAATCCCTCTCTCTTAATGGTCTACAAATCCAAGAGCGCAAACTAAAATGGAACACTGGAGCTGTTTAGTAAGAATTTCGTTTATATAAATTTTTAAAATTCAACAGCCGATTAAAACTATTTTAAATTTATCTACGATATTTGGAATGTTTTAAAAACAAAACAAAAAATTCAACATTAATTCAAAATCAGATTGTCATATACCGAATTTCCAAATAAACGTAAACTGTCATCAATTATTATTATATCGTATGTGTTCTGGTACCGATCACAACGGTCTGCCATCGATGACTTTCACATCGGTACGCCACAAATAATTTAGCTCTTATTATATTTCTATCTGTATACTTTTTGTTGAAAAAAAAAAGCAAGTTTTTTAACAAAATTATTTCTCGCTTTTGTCGATAGAATACTTTTAAAATTATACGACGTAAAATAAATTACGAGGAATTTTTTTCAAGTTTATCAAAAAATTAATAAAATTTAAAAATAATTATAAAATGTAAAATTTAATCATCGCAAATTATTAAAAGAATTTTTTATTTGTTTAGTATCGATCGATATTAATTAAAGTAATCGAATAAAAACAGTTGCATTTTAAATAATACCGCCAAAAAAAACGTACAGATGAATATATAAAAATAGATAACACAGTTTTAAGGAAGACCGTTAAATTCAATTACCTAGGCTCAAATATTACCTCAGATGGAGACAGACAATGCGACATAGACTCCCGGGTGGATGAAATGGAAGCAACTGAGGTACTATGCCACAAAAAGATTCCGATACATCTCAAAGGGGAGATTTACAAACCGGTTATTAGAGCTGCAATGTTATATGGGGTTGAATGCTACCCGCCGACTGCAAAAATGGAACAAAAGCTCCACGTGGCTAAAAATGAAAATGCTACGCTGGTCATTTGACTACACACGCATTGACCATGCCAAAAATGATGACATAAGGCATCGTATATACGTTGCACCTATACAGTCGAAATTACGGGGCGCGATGATGTGAGAAAAGCTAACAGAAGCCGAGTAAAGATGTTAATGGAATACAACCCTTGAAGAAAGCGGCCACAGGTCGACCAAAAAGATGGTGGATAGAATATGTTAACAACGAAATGGTGAAAGTCGGTGCCAATATAGACGACGTCAAAGAAATGGACAAGAACGTACTATCAAACGGATCTCTTAGAAGACACTAAGAAAAAGGAAGAATTTAAACTTTTAGATTTTATCTTTTTTTGTAACGTTAAAGAATAATAATAATAATAATAAAACATTTTACTAAATAACGGCGAAGAAAGTTTAAATAATTTTAACTGCGTCTTCCATTTTCGAAGTAAAAAATTTTTTCATTACGTAATTATCGCGCCATCATATAAGTTATACTTTATAATGAAAAAAAAATACAATTAAATACATTTTTAAACTTTCATTGTTAATGCCCGTACATTTACGGTTTTTTTTTTCAATATAAACCGTGTCATTCTTTTATTTATGTAATAATGTTTCGAAAACGAGATTGCAGTTTTCATTTTCGAGTTTGAAAATGAAGACTGTAATTATTTTCGAAATAATATAATTTAGTCGGACGTATGCTTTATAGAAATGTATGTTGTCACTAGTTGAGATTAAACAGTTCGGATGCTTTCATCATTACACAGAACATTCAACGCAACAATAGACAATATACATAACACGATACACCAGTATTCATCGCATACTATCTCCGTACTAAATGTAATACATGTTTATTTTATTCGCACAAAAAATAACGATAACAATAATAAAACACGAACCAGATATTTGATTCGATTGTTTTTACATTTCAGTAGCAGATACCTGATATCAAAAAACGGTCACGTCTAACTTTTATCTAATTATATACACATTTAAATAAATAACTTTGTTTTTTATTTTTCGGGACCATAAGTAAAATATACTGTTCTCAGAATCAACATATATATATATATATATTATAATTAGCATATAGAAGCTTACACGAATGCGTATAGAACATAGCTACCTAAGAAATTTGTATTCTAAGATTAAATTTTATCATTAGCATATTATATAATAATAGTTTCACTTATATATAAATTCACGACTAAAATATTAAACAATTGATAAATAATTTTTATATAAATTCGGTGAAATAATAAACAAAAATTAAAGCTGCGTTTGATCATGGATAACAGTGATTCCCAAATATATCAACAATCATGATTGGGTTCGTTTATATGGGAAATAACATTATATATATATAAAATATATTTGTGTGTGTAATTTAATTGTTCACGTGAAAACATAACATTTTACGAACCGCATACATTTTGTGAATAACATTTCTATTATTTAACGATATCCAATGTCTTCCGTTTTATCAGAGAACCAAAAATAGTGTCAAAATAATCAAAAGTAATAAACTTAAAATTCCTATCGCTATCCACTGACCTCGATCTGCAATATAGAAAGAGAAACATTTCAAAATATAATAATAATCATGTACAAACGTGCAAAGGGATTACGTAATCATAAATCATTTATACATTCGACAGCGCAAGTTGATAAACATTCAGGTGATTTAGATGATTAGAAGCAACGAAAAATATTTTATTATAATTCATTGCCCTTATATGTACCCATAACTTCGTATCACGTCTACACTATGCTTTGCAATTATACTACATATCCTATTACCAAACTTATTTAGATAATCTTCTACAACAACTCTCGATTCTAAATAGTTTGTATCATTTCCGTGACGGTTTCAACCATTGGCCACAGTCTGATACTCCTTTTGACTTCTATTTCCAAATTCAACGCGCTAGTAACATAATAATCGTATATTTGAATTCATTTAATCAACGATGTTTCCATCTCCTACGATTATGAGTACGTTCGTACACGTTTGCCACAGTTTTCTCGATATTTATCTTTAAAACAAAATAACTCTGTTTCCTTGTTTTGTGAATTTTATTTATAATAAGCTGGAAGAGGTTGAAAAAAATACCCGAAGTTTAAGGTACTTTTTGATATAGTATGCTAAGTTTATTCTCAACTCGCTTTTGTACGAATTCAATTCCTTTCTACGATGAAACCATTATTGTCATTTCATACAAGATTTTCATCAAATTATCATGTTCGACATTGTCGAAAATATTTATAATTCTGATAAATTACGTGTTCTGCCGAGCTGAAGTAATATGGTTTACATCGTAATGTTAAATAAATAATTCTGGAAAAATTTGTTAGTAAATTCCATTAGGTCGATTGATTTATAATCTAGTTATTTATTTGCTATTAGTACGTACGTGATTCTAGAATTGTAAGACTTCCGTCTATAGAATGTCTTTCATTATGTAATTGTTTTTAAAAAAAGAATTTATACGCACAATAAAAATTTAATTTTAAAAACCGTGTAAATAAAAAATACGTACCATTGGACAAATGTAATACTTTCGCAACTTTCTTCAATGTGGAATCTATACGAGAATCCGTTTGTTCCATTTCATTTTGTAACTCGTCTAACATTCTAAGAAACAATAATAGGTATTAGCGTAAAGATGAATCAAAAAATTAATTAAAAAATCGTTTACTTTCGTACCAAAAAAATTTTAAACAAATATGCACATAAATAAGATCGATTTTGAAAAATGAAAAAAAAATAACATTCAACAATAATTGTCGGTTCTCGTATAATCCCAACCTCAAATTAATCGAATTTTTGAAGAATAAACTCTTTACATTCAAAAAACGAATTTTTAAGTATTTTTCTGCAAATAATAATTCAAACATTTTAAAATTTAAAAAAAAAAAAAAAAAACTAAAAAAATAATAAATTTTTAAAAACAAGAGTAACGCGCAATAAAACTACTATCTGTTTCTATCCCTCGAAGAAAACGTTTTTTAATATCGTTTTCTCTATTAATTATCGTATAAGTGCGATGTCAATAAAATGTAGTCGTGGTATGCGTAATTTACTTAACGAAATGTAGAGCAATTATTATTTCTCATCATGATAGCGAATTTCAGAAATTTACCTCTGGTTTGAAAGTTAGTCCTATTAATAACCGACTCGTCATTAATTTCCAGCAACCGTTTAAATTCTAACTAAGAATGTTACATTCAATCTTCTTAATTCCTCAATCTATTAATCATGATTAAAAGTTTCTTGATAGAGCCATTTTCTTCATACTTCCATAGTTATCTACTTTTACATCTCCTTGTATTTGTTTTTTATGCATTTCTGTCTCGATCTTCCTCCTGCTCTTTTCCCTTCCATGATTCCTTCTATTATTTGTACTAGGTATTCATTGTTCCCTATATATATGTCCAATCCATTTGAGTCTCCTTGTTTTTAGACTTCTTTTTTCATTGTCTCTTTCTAATATTTTTTCATTTCTTATCATTTTCGTCCATGATACCCTTTCCATTCTCCTTCAGCATCAAATGTCGAACGCTTCCAATTGCTTTCATTCTTTTGTTCAAATTCCATGTTTTTGACGCATACATCACTATATTCCGTTACTTTAATAAATCTTTTTTTCGTTTCCATTTAGATATTTTTTTTATGCTAAATCGGCTTTGTTTTTTTATTAAACGGTAATTTTGCCATTGCAATTCTTTCCTTTATATCTTCTTCAGTAACAATACTACCCAAATATTTTTGTTTTGTTTCATTTGTTCTCCGAGCTAATTAAATAGGAGCACTGAAACGAGACACGCAAGACAGAATGTGTTATTATTACGTCACCAAGTACACAATTGTCCTCGCCGAGAATGTTAAATCTTTTCATATAACGACAAAAATTACCGTGATCGGGAAAAGCGTGATTGAAAAAGGGATTAACATCTAAATTTTTTGAAAACAGTATTACAACAAAAAATGGTTACACGATGGAACTTTTGCAATGGTTAAAAATTTACTATGAACTAGCAGAGTATATTTCTATACACTGAGGAATTGCATGTTTTCGCCGTTTATAAGTTTATTCTAAAAAAAAAAAATAATTCATGAAAACATTCCAAAAAAGAAAACGTGATTAATTAGAGTAGGCTATCTTATTAAGCGAATTTAAATACAACTTATCGCAACGAATCATTTGAAGCGCATAACAGGTCTACATAATGAGGAAAACAAACATAAATGAATGTCGGGTAATACAGTTCCTGATTAAACACTTCACATGTGACGGATTATATAATTGTAAAAAAGGTACAACCGAGTGCTTAATAAAAGACGCATTTTGAAAACTTCTTTCTAAAAGTATAAATATCAAAGAATCTCAAATATAATGTAGATACAGGAACAAATAAGGGTCATTTTAAAATTAAACCAAAATTTCGTCAGCCAGAATAAAAAACATCGATACGATTTCGGATTACAAGAAAAAACGCCCTGATTAACAACATAATAAAATAAGCATATCGATTCGTTAACGTCTTTACATTATATGTATATATATATATATATATATATATATATAATATATATATATATAGAAATACCAAAATTTATACATAAACGTATCAAAAGCACTGAAAATAAAAATAATTAAGAACCTCTGTCTAATAGTATAAAAATTTATTTTTATAATATACTTCTTATAAATAATTCTTCATCAGAATTTATCACTGAATTTAATAAATTATTTTTATATCTTTCTTTTATTATTGCCATTTTTTAATTTTTTATTATATTATTCAGTATGTATAACTTTATAATTTATCATTGATTTTGTGTGTTAATTGTTTGCAATGCTTTCCAAATAATGATTTTTCATCATTGTTTTATATGAATGTAGATGTTCTTTAAATCTCATAGGAATTTTTTATATTTCGGAACGATAGAACCGTTTATTATAAGTTATTATTTTCTTGTAAAATTTAATCAAATCAAAATATACTTTTCTTCTTCTTCTTCTTCTTCATTGTGAATCGTTTGCCCGTTTCTCCTCCTGTGTATCCTTTTTTTATTACAATTTCATTTATAAACTCCTGAATTTTATAATATATATTTGTATCTTATATTTTGTTGTTACTAATAGATTTTAATAATATATTATTATTTCTTATTGCCAAATCTATGTTATATTTGTTAAATATATTTATAATTTATGTGTATAACGTCCTACATAATTTATTGAACCTAAATAATTCCTTTTATCTTTTCCTGTATTTTTGTTGTAAGATTTTTTCCATATTTTATCAACTATAGCACAGTTATATTTATTATTAATTGTCATTCATTTTGTTACGTTTTTCCTTATTTACTTTATCATTATCAGTTATAATTGTTTTTTACCTATTGATAGGATTCCTTCAACTGGCTAATTTATTTATTTTTAGGTGGAATGAATCATTAGGTATTAATGTGTCTGATTTTTCAAGTTTATCTATAAATATTTATATTCATTTTTTGGTTAATCCAAAAAAACTGATTATTTTACCTCCTATTCCTAATGTAAATTAAATGTTTTTATTATACCGGGTGACTCACAGAAGACGAACGGTTTTGTTTTTTGAATAACTTAAAAACTAATCGGCTAAAATTTTTAAATGAAATTTTATTTAAAAATAGGAAAACGAGAGATTAGCTTATAATCATTTGTGGAACATGATATCAGATGACCGCCATTTGCAACGATATATCCATTCCGTCTTTTTACAACATTGTCGAACACTTTTTCGAGCATAGGTCGCTGAATTTTTGAATTTCTTCAGAAATCCGGGTTTTTAGGTCTTCTAGATCTCGAAGACGTGTTTCGTAAACGCGGCTCTTAATTACCACAAAAACATCCGGAAACAATATGCGGTTTTTTCAGTACTGCGAGTGTTTCTGCCGAACAGTGACACGTCACACCATCTTGTTGAAACAATATATGGTCTAGACGACAAAGACAATGACGAAGTGAGGTTTTATCATCTCAATATAGCGCGTTTCGTTGGCAGTACCAGTGAAAAAATCAAGTCTCCACTATTCTCCACCTCAGCCCAGACAGTTACTCGCTCGCTGTGTGCCGGCTCTTGATCGACTGACTTCGAAATAGATTCGTACCAGTAGCGGCTCCTTGCTTACGAATCTAGATAGCTGGAAATGAGATTCATCGCTTATCAAAAAAAGATTGTTTAAATCGATCACTTCGTCTTCGATTTTTTCAGCATCGTTTCAGCAAAATGTTTTCATTCTGCATGGTCGATACTTTTTAATTCCTGAGTTATTACCACTTTATATTTATATTTACATTTATATATATATATATATATATATATATATATATATATATATATATAAATTTAAGTATAAAAATATTCTTCATATTATTCCGTGTAATGAAAAAAAAATGATCACGTCTTTATCGGAAATTAGTCGTTACCGTGTTTAAGAACGAATATAATATTTAAAATAAAATAAACCGATATAATAATAATCCATTAAATAATACTTAATAACTGGGCGACACACGATAGAATCGAGAACATATATATAAAATAATTATAATAGAATAAAATGCTCAATAAATTATCGTCAGCACGACGGGATTTAGTATGAAAAGCGTCGTCTATCAAGTACAGTAATTTTCTCATTTAAAAACGATAAACCAATTTATAATTCGTTAATTATTCCAGAATTCTAAATTCACAATAAATTTACCTACACGACGGTGTAATAAAATACTAAATAAATTTAAAATAGTAATCCTTATAAATATATAAAAAATGTACAGCGACCGCAGTTATTCAATAGGATGACCGCACGAGAAGCCGTTCATCGCGCTCGCTCTTCTGACGCATCAATAAAATTTTCTGTTAGGATTTACCCGCTTATCGTTTGGACAAATGAGAAATATCTATACAGACGGCTTCAATTCGCCAAAGATTAGTAAAGTAGTTTTAAAGTTATATAGACAATTAACAACCGGTTTCTCTGATCTTCATACATGCTACACTGACATTACTGAAACCGTCTGCGTCAGATTTTCCCCAATAATCGCTCTAGGATCGCGACTGCTTATTTCATTGACGTTTTATTCGCAGCTAACCTACATATCTGCAGGCTATTTCGCTATCCGCTACTTGTGAACGCGCCTCGTTCGGGTTTGAACTCCGATCCAGAAAGTACAGAGTATCCTCTTCGAAGATATACATGAAACTTAATAAAAGTTATCGTGGCAAAATCATTCTTTAACGAAAATTTTTTTTCGCTGAATTATTTTATTTCCATGAATCCGGCAAAAGAGAAAAAAACATCTGTGTCTCGGATCGAAGGGAAGAAGTGAAACTTAAAAGACGTTTTAAATAAATTTGCTACAAAGTTTATATATATATATATATATATATACGCTACAAAACGTGGTTTGAAAATGTCGGTAGTGCAGGTACATACAAACGGGATATATATATATATACATATATACATATCCGTCTGTTATTTCATTGACACACCTACCGCAACAAAACGTGATTTGATAGGCGGGTTGATATATATATATCCGTTATTTCCGCTTGTTCGCTTGCTCGTTTTGCGGGTTAACTCCTTATATATAGCGCTTCACTTCAAAAACGGTTTTAAAGGTGGGCAACTAATGGAACTACGAAATGGAGGAAGGATAAAGCTTAATTTCATTTTGTAATATTTTTAAAATGTAAACCGCGGAAGAAATGACATCTTTTTAAACTTTCCGATATAACGCTAATAAAAGTTGAAATTGGCCAAAATGAAACGTAATAACGAATATATAAATAAATACCCGGCTTGTTCGTCTAGTTCTACTCCTATGTGCGTAGACATCGTTTTCAAAGATCCGATCGTGTTTGCTACTAAATCCAACTGATCATCTTGTTGTCGTAGCATTTCAGCTTGTTGAGCAACGGCTCCTTTCATAAATTGCATCCTTTCCGGACTATCCACTTGGTTTTCTAATTTACTATATTTAGCCGTAATATGCGTCGACGTGTTCGATTTCATCGCAGCTAAATTTTCTAACAGCGGCTGGGAAAATAAAGACAAACTTTTAAAACAAATTTTAAAACTCGAAACGAATCGTAAAAAGAATTATAAAATTAATTCATCCGTATTCTCGTAAAACACTGTCAATTTAAAATTACGTATTTTTTTTTTTTTTTTGTTTCAAAGTTATTTATAATGATATCGAAATATATACATCCCTCCGGATGATCATTATAAACCTTGTGTGGAGCCTGCAATGTCTATAGAGTAAATATGAAAGAATGGACGAACAAACGATTAATTTGTCTCTCAGAACAGCCTTACTACGTTCGGACGATGTAAAATAAATAAAATAAAAGTGTACTATACTAAACGACCGAACCAGAAAGAGATTCGAATAGGTCATTAAGAAAAACATTTCAATAAATATCAAGTTTGAACGGATGTATATTCTTCTTGGTGTCGTTCTTGATACTGAGTGTAGTAGACGTCACATCACTCGAATTTTTGCTTGCCCAATCTTTAACTACTTTGTAACCGGTCAGTTTTCGCGCTCTGCGGCCGGCAATATTAAAATATAAGAAATATAAACATAAAGAATTAAACATACATTATTATGATGCGTGGTGCTATATAATTTAAGTTTAAGTTTGTTTTATGTATATTGTTATTTATTTTTCTCTTCATTGCTACTCTGATCGTATATTCCATTTTATTATATACTTATTTTATGCAGGTTTTGGTGATGTTTTTCCTGCAGTTTATTTGCTTTAAGCTTCGTTTCCTTTATTTATATTATTATTCATATATACACGGGAAGAATTTTGTTTTATTTCGGTACGTGTAGATGATAATTGTTGTTTCTTATTTTAAATGTAAAAATACACTTTTCATTTATTTTTTTATTTTATTATTTATTTTACTGGATTTTTGTTTTTTTGATTATATTACGTATAATCTTCATTCGTCATTTTCACCTTCCAAGGAATTTTAAATTTTCGTTCGGTATAATCACATTTCACAAGCAACATAACTGTCAAATTATTTTTCATTCGATGTGGCTACTTCAATCTCATACTGAACACCAGGTGCTATCACGTAGTAAATGCCAATTTTGTAAAGTAAATATTTTATTTTATTTTGGATACAATGGGTACCATTATCACGCGACTACGTCGATGAAGATAATCTAACCAGAACTTATACAATATTCACTATATAATACGGTCCCGTGACTGTACATCTTTAAATTTAATTTCGTTAACTCTTAAATTAATTTCTCAAACATTTTATTTCGCTCTAACGATGATGGTTTTGTATTGCCGTGAAAGCAACTTTAAATAAATAAATAAATAAATAAATAAATAAAAATACGCGTACTATTTTTAATTATATCACAGACGTAAACAGTAACAAGTACCCAATTAGATGTCGGTAATATAATTATAAAAAGGATTAGGTTTAAAATATTTCGTTAAAATGTAACGCTTAATATAATTTCATTTCTTCAGTACGATTGAAAGAGGTCAACTAGTTATCGTTTAATGTTACATTTATTTTCTTTTTTTAAACATATCTCACGAATATATATATATATATATATATATATATATATATATATATATATATATATATATATATAAAATATACATTAAGAATCGAAAGTGGATGCGCGCGTTAGCGTTAAAAATAAATCATTACTTTTAAATACAAACGATCAAAAAAACATGCAAAGCGATGAAACAATGAAATAAGTATGATCAATGAATCACGCAGAGCACAACCTTAATAAATTACAAGTAAATATGAAAAAATCAAAGGTCAAACAACATCCGGTTAGGGAATATTGTTTACATGCATCGAAGTCGACAGCTATTCGAACTAACCAGGGACCGAAGGGTAGCAGCCAGATGCGATAAACACCTAAATAATAGCGTTAAAAGTTTAATTCAATTTTGTAAAATGATAGTTTTAAATTAAATCGAACGGATTATTTAACACATTTTAATTTAAAAAAAAAAAACAATTAATTAGCAATTCGTAGAACTACAATCAAACTGGCTGTTGAAATTTGCATACAGTTTAAACAAAACTGCCTAATCTGCACTGGCCTACTAAAATTCCACCATGTCACAGCACTCGATTGCGAAGGAAATATTATCTACAATAACGGCTAAGTTTACATTCGTTTGAATACCAGGACAGAAAGATATCCCATAGAACGAATTAGCTGATCGCGCCGCGAAGAAAGCAACGTTCATGTAGCGAACATGTCAACTACGCTGTTCAGAAAATAACCAGCATCCTATCAAAGGACTCCTAACATTAACCCTCTAATGGTATGGTGAAATGTTGTGATGACATTGGTACGGTCGAGTCGTATCCAACCCAGCGTTAATTTTTCCTCGTTTTAGTTGAAGAAACCGAGTCTAATTCATATAGACAACAAGGCGTGAACAAATTATTGTTTATTTTATATATTATTCATATATAATATTATTATACTACATATTATATGTGCATTTTAATTTAATATACATTAATATCGGAATCATGTGTTCCACAAATACAACGGTCATACTTTTTACAAAACTCATTCCCTTTTCGATCTAGAGGTGGGTGGTAAAAGCCACATCGTCTCCTTCCTTTCTTCGGTAATACCTCGGCAGAAATTCTAGTTTCTTTTTCGTCCTTTCCTAATAAGTTCCGAATTGTATTGCGAAGCTCTATTGGAAGGCGGAGATTGATTAGCCGCTTCTCCATCATTGGTCTTGTCAAAGCTAGTGCGAGATTCTTCATAAAGGAGGAGCGCGCATCGTTTGGATAATATTCTTCTCCTTTGTTTATCTTATATAAGATAAAATTATTTATTGTTGCAAGATCCAAAACGCCATAAAAGTATCTCATGGGCCATCGCATACTTTTCCGTTTTGTTGTCTTGTCATGACAAAGTTTATCAACAACATGTACACCACCGTCATATTGTAGAACTTGAATAACTTCTGACTTTTTTGATTTTCCATCTACTTCACTTGTAAGATGCATAGACGAAATGAGAAGCACCTTTTTGTTTATCTTTGGGGTGAATGAAACTAGCATTTTATGGAATTTGGTTCTCACGATCGAAAACATCATCTTCTTTATCGCCCTCTTGAAGAATATCGTTTTCTGATTCAGACATGTCTTCATATAGATCGTAATCAAGTTCTTGGTCTGAGTCCTGTTCTTGACGGTTCAGTTCGGCTAGTATATCCTCAGATGTATATACACGTTTATTGAATGCCATGGCTGAACAATTGATGACGTATTGTTTAAAAAATAGAAAAGTAACAAACATAAAAATAGAAAAAACGAAAAATTAACAAACAAAAAAACAGATGCATAAACAGTACAATGGGTCGAATATGACCCAATCAAAATGAAACGCTCACTTCGTGCAAACACAATGGCAGTACAACGTACACTGGAGAGATAGCGACTGGTGAGCATAATAAACCACATCTGGTGATAGGGTACTGAAGGTCATAATAGATCATCAATAGGAGTAGGGGCGGAGTTATGCACACTTAACTTGTGTCTGGGTCGAATACGACCCATACCATACCATTACAGGGTTAAATAAATGAAAGACGTTAGCTGCTAGATACATAAAACATCTGTCCCGGACGGCTAATATAACAAATCAGGATGTGTTACAACGTATGAAAAAAAAAAAAAAAAAAGATAGAAGAATAGAAAACAACTAATTATCTGAGGCGTTCGATTCGTAGAAAAAATTTGAGTTATAATATAAATCAGAGTACGATAAAAGATAGCCGAGAATATATACACGACAATCGATGAATGCCATTACAACCGAGGACGTAATACATTTAGAGAAATATCGACATTTATGGGGGAGGGGGAAATAGTGCAAAGTATGCTAACTTTGATAAGTATAAAACTACTAACTGTATAAAAATATTAAAATAAATTAGCAAATTTATCCGATACAAAAATATACACATATGCCAATAAAGGAAAACGCATTAAAAACTGTTCAAAATCTAACCAATTGAATTAGATAAATTTAAATGATTATAAAATTTTGTATAAAAACTTAAATTTACTACCAGTCGAATAACAAAATCATTATACATGAAATGAATTTATAAATAAGAATCATAGCTTAGATTCGATATGATCAAACTGTGTGATTATAAGTTAGAGAACTTTCTGTAAATTTAAAATTTCCGAAAGGTATAATTACTATTAAATTTTCTATTATAATTGACGTTCGACTATTTCCGTGATTATCACGCAGTCTCTAAAATACACTAGTCGAAATTCGCTTTTCCGATTTAGTTGCATCGATGACAAATCACTATTTAAATATGTTACATATCGTTCCCGTAAGCATATAGGTAGTTGACTTCCGACAATAAATCAGTAATAGGCAGGTTTTCTTTATTTCTTGAACGGTATGTCCAAGAAACCTCAATCACTAAATATACATATATTAACTTCAGTCGTTTTTGACAGAGTCGATAATTATAAAAAACGTTCAATTTATTCCTACTTCGCCTCATATCTGTTATAAATTAGATGCGCTATTATAGATTGGTCGTTAACATTTCAGAATTATTATATTTCTAGTAGATCATTTCGTTATTATTAATATTTTATTTTATCGTACTAGATTGGTTGTAAATGACATTTTCATCGAATAATTCACACTTAAATATGCGTTCGTCACTTTATATTAGTCCGCATTCGCATTTATCTTCTTCCGCCAATCCCCCATTTCTTCAAGTTATGTTTATTTCGTGTTGTACCGCTTCTTATTCTGTTTAGGATTCGCCACAGGATGTAATTTAAATGAATAATGCCGATTAGAAGAAATTCATCTACATTTATACTATTTGCACTTTCAGCTCTCCACACTTTCAATCATGCAGACCTGGCAGCGTCTTTCAGTTCATCGTCTGTTCGGAGTAAGCTACGTCTCGATTTTAATCCCCTATCGGGTAGTACTTCGTAGTTGTGTTGTGAATGGCGGTCGTCATTAGCTATTTTCCATCTTTCTTTCTTAGCTGCAACGACGCGTCTAATATCCGACGATGCACAACTGGGTGCATACAGCTCACTTAGAGGCGTAGCTTTGAAACAACCAGTAATGATTCTGCACGTTTCATTTAGTGCAACGTCTATCATTCTTGCGTCTTGCTGAATAGCAGAGTGGTTTGCTTTAGCTCCCCCTTAGTTAATTTTCGGATAAGACTATTTCTCGTCGCTATCTTCATTTTTGTTATTTCGCAATTGAATATTAACGATTTGTCTAATACTACTCCCACGTATTTGGGATGATTAACGTGTTCAAAAGCTTTCCTCCATTCCGCGTAATCTATCTACCTTCCCGATTTCGGAGGTGGAAACAGCACGTCTGCGTTTTCATTTGGTTTAACTTGAGTTGGTTAACCTTATAATATGCGTCTAGTTCTTTAATCACGTTACTGAGACGTTCATCTACTAATTCGAAGCTATTATTTTGAGCTATAAAAACAATATCAACTACAAAGATAAAATGTTTTAACGTCGATAAAGTAGCATGACACAAGTTACGATACAACGTACTGATTCGTCTAATATGGATAATTTATATTTACGATTAAAAAAATCTCAGGCATTGAACGATTAATGTGATTAAATTACATACATATAAGCGTGCGTAATAATTTAACCGAAAAAATTAATAACGAACAAGAATAAAAATAGAAAGACCTATACAAATTGTTCCCGTTTTAAATGAATCGTTTACAAGTCAGTTAAACGTACTGAATATTACGAAGAAAAGGAAAATTGAAGCGTCATAACTTTGATCTACGAATTACCGTTCGAAACGGCAACACCGATCAACTAAAACTTTAACCATTTTAAAACGTTCAATATTCAACGAACCATGTCGCCGCTTGTAGAACAAACAAGTGGACAAAATTAGCTGATAAAATTAATATATCGCGTGACCTTGAAGCATCGTTCCTACTGAAACGCAGTCAACTTTTAAGCAGATACTACTTCTCGAGTAAATGAAAAAAAAAAAAAACAGTAAAAATAATATAAAAAAGCATACTCCTATAAAGTTTACAGCCACACGCGCACTTACCTGTCTAGCAGTTTTATCTTTATCGAGACCACGAGAATAATTTAATTTTTCTCTCATCAGCTATAAATCACACGTTAATATTATTTACGGAATAATACCGACACCATGCGCACACGTGTAATAAATCAACAAAAACAGATACGCCCAGAAATATACTTAAATAAATCGAAATATTAACCTTAAAATTAATTTTTTCCAAAAAATAATTTTTATTCTCATTTATTTATTTAAATAAATAAAAATAATTTTTATTTTCGTTCATTGAGATTTAAATTAGGATGATATTAACGATCACACATCTTATGAATTTATTTCAAGTTATATCAAAAATTGCGACAACCTAAATACGTACATATATTATATTAATAGCGTCAATAAAGAATTTCTGTCGGAAGTCCTCAAGAACACGGGTTGAATTTTTATTTTATTTCTTTTTTTAAATTAAATTATTGAAAATCAAACACGTTTTGGTTGGGCCCAACAAATGTTTATATTGTTTAAACAATATTTATTTTATTCGTAATAAAAAATTTTTGTTCCTGTTTTTTTTTTAATTTTTTTCAGTAATTATATTTAAAAAAAGTTGTAATCAAGTTCATAAAGTGTAATAAAGTTCACACGCACAATAGAAATTGACCTTTTGTTGTTCAGGTTCTCCCTGGTACAAACGTTTTATAGCATTAGCGCCAAAGGATAAAAGTGTACAACTTAATTCACTACCTCCAACTGAGGATGTAGCAAAACAACATATCAAAAGAGTCTACTTAAAGTCCAGCCATGGAAAAATAATTCTGCTATACCACCTGAAAAATGGCGTTGGAAAAAGGAAAATAATTTAAAACCAGTCAAAATGACGCAACTAGCAGCACCTGAAAACGTTTTAAAAATCATATTTTACTCTTGCAAAACAGGATGCGGTTCAGCGTTCTGCTTCAGAAAAAGTGGCCTTCATTACTCACCTGCCTGCGATAACCACCCTCCACTTGAAGAAGATGAAATTTCCGATACACAAAATATAAATAAAAATTAAATGTTGTTTTTTGTTATGTATATGTGCATAAACCAACAAATACTTTTAATAAAATATTTCAAAAATGCCGATAACTATTCATCAAATTTAATTAATTTAAATTTTATCATATTTTTTGACTGTCCAGTATAGAGTAATACATTTCACACATTTAATAATTTAATAAAAAAATGAATTAATAAATTAATAAAGGAATTCCTGATTTTCTTAAATATATTACTGTTCTGCTGTTACTATTATATAAAAAAAAACTACAAATAATTGTTTAAAATATTTTTCAGAATATCGTCATATAATTTGTAACTATGATAACAATAAAAATTAAAAATATCAATGAATACCGCATAATTTTTTTTTACACATTCATATTGTTTGGAAACGTAAATCATGTTTAAACAATATAAATACTTGTTTGTCCCATTCAAAAGGCTTCTGATTTCAAATATATAAAAAAATGAATTAAATATATATATATATATATATATATATATATATATATATTAAAATCGAAACTGAGGACTTCCAAAGATTGCCTGTTTTATGTATTCATTGACTCTACTATACATATATATATATATATATACACTCATCTACACTGACAAAGAAAAATCATAATAGAATACGACAAGTACAGAGTACAAACTTGTTGTTCACGTATCGAAAATTATCTTAAAATTATAAAATTATTCCACTGTCATAACGATTAACTTTTAAACTAACAACACATCACCAGATATATACATCAAAAACTATTCTTTTAATATATTCGAGATCGCCATCATATATTATGTCAATTGTTAATACAAGTTTTATCATTAATTTAATACATTCTGTTTTAATTTTAAAAACAAAATATATCGAAAACATAATATTTCGTATTAATACATAAATATAAGTGTACCTTTAATTGGGTACTTTTATCTTTTAAAAAATATTTTAAAATAATAAACGGTAAATTAACCTAAAATAAATACAACATACCTTAACTTCTTGTCGAATTTGATCGATAAAATTCCTTCGCACAACCAATTCACTATTATCCAATTTAAATTTGCTCGGATTTTTCTCGACAATACATGTTAGTACATTAAGGAAAAATTAAATACGTCAACTTTACTAATACACAATACATCCATACTTACTATTCAATAGACAATAAAAGTAAAACAATAATTCTTAATAATTCATTCAAGAAATATAAATGAAGCTTAAAAAAAGAATGCAACGATATTAAAAAGTCTGTTTAAATTTGTAATAATCCCGTATTGTTAAATTTCGATTGTTATCACATCGTCGAATAATATTAATTATCGAGATCAGATTTTAAAACGCATTAATAATAAATTACCCGCGTAAAAAATATTCTCAGTATTTAAATTAAAGACAAATACACACAAAGGAAATGCAACAAAAATTTATATTTATCAAATTAATTAATTACAAAAAACATTCCAATATCGCAAAACTTTAAAAATTGTTCAACATAATTAATAATAACAACAACCGTTTAAAAAACGCCTTTACGAGACCGTTGGTTGGAATTAAGACATAATGTATATGCGTAAACCATTTTTACCGTAGAATATTTAAACAGGTTCAAAGACACGGTCTTCAATTTACTATTAGCCATTTCCATTTTTTACATGCGTATTGTAATGTTTCTTTCAATTATTATTTATTTTTAATATGTACCGCAATGCGTGTCATTTCGATAATGACAAATACAAAAACCTAATCACGGTTCACATAGAAACTGATTTATAATGTAAATTATAAAAGAAATCACTAAAAACAGAATTATTATCCACCAATGAAACATTTTATACAAAACAAATTTGCGCAATCAAGTGAAAAGTACTGTACACAAAATTTCGTTTCATATGATTCGAAGATAGTATAATAGTGGAAATTAGACGATGAAATAATAATCCGTAGAAGAGCCAGTAATAATTAATATTATTGTCAATATTATTTTAATGTTGATGTATTGGAGAGTAGTGATTTTATGAATTGACAAAACAAAATAAAAACAAAATTAATCACTATAAAAGTTATTTTATTAATGCAAAGCTTTTCGACATTAACGTGATTTTCAAGCATATACAAAAAAAAAAGTTACAAATAATTAATTTATTTGGGTTTTTTTTTGTATATGCTTGAAAATGGCGTTAATGTTGAAAAGCTTTGCATTAATAAAATAACTTTTATAGTGATTAACTTTGTTTTTATTTTGTTTTGTTAATATTATTTTACTATATTCAATAAAAATAAAACGTGTAAAATAAGTATTTTTTGTAACTTATTAAAAATAAACACCTATGCACATATACATTACTGTAGCGACAAAAACAAATTTATTTTATTTATTTTTGATCGCTTAATTTTATCGAATTAAATTCTAAAGATTAAAAAGGATATTAATACTATCTTCCAAATCTTCTAATTCCCATTCGATACTACGTAAAGAGTTACGAAGTTCGGTAGTTGTCCATTCTTTCTCAATTTGATGATTAATATTGCTAGAATCTATTTGCAATTCTGCCCACCTCTGATAAAGAGCTTGTATCTTAGCCAAAGCTTTCGTAACTTCTCTGAAAATTAAGTGTTTAAAACCAATAACAACTATTATAAACGTTATTTCGTCATCCATTATTAAATTTCAGTTTTTTAACGTTCTATTGTAAATCAAAAACATTAAATAGAACTTACAATTTTTTTAAACACCCGTCAAAAAATCGACGTATTTCAAAACTTAATACGAAAATATATCTTTACGAATAACATTGTAAATAAATATATCGTTGTGTAAATTCAGGTGATATGAAAAACGTGAATTAGAAAATTTACCGAGATAAACGCAGATACAGAACGAGCTATTACAAAGAACAAGATTCTCTTCAAAACAAACTTTTGCAAAAATCATTTTTTCTTAATTTACAAATTTTTAATATACAGCGATAGTTTATTTTATGCTTTAGCTGTATCCTATATATAAACAATTTTATACATAACATGCACCATATATATCTGTTATTATCTTTGTTATATTTACATTTTTATTTACCACGGTTATTATCATTCTCCTATGTGAGTTATGGGCACGAAACTAAATTTAATCATTTACAAGATTACCACGAACATTGCGAGAAAAAAAATAATATTTTATGAAAAGATCATATATTAAAAACAAATCAAAAAGTACTTTTAGGCATATTTATATAATACCGATAACTATTTCAATATAAAAACTGCTTTGACAGTTTTCCTATTAGCAGTTAATAAGTAGATTCCTAGAATATTTGTGCACCCCGATTTTCACAATTTTTTCAGAAATGTCAAAAATTGTTATTTTTTTATGAAGTTAAAAACTTGCGAAAATGCTTTTTGAAGGTTATATAGAAAGAAAATGATGAAGTATGGATATGACTAGATTGAAGGGGAAATAACGTAATTGAGCAAAAATTAGCATAGGAAATTATTGAAAAGGAAGCAAATAATAATAAAGTTCATATGGAGGTAAAACTAAAATATTATTAGACGATCTTTAATCATACTTCTAATTAGACTGAACAAACTTAACCGAATGTAACCTAACCTAACCTAACCAACAAGGTTTATTCACGCACAAAAATATATTTCCTGCACTTATTTTTTAATTTAGGGAAGCAGTTGCATCGATATAATAAGACCCTGATCGATTCTGAGGTGTACAACTATTCTAGGAATGATCCATTATTTTAAACAAGTTTGCACTTATTAAAAAAAAAAAAAAAAAAAAACGAAAAAAAAACGACTGAAGCAGGTTCACATCAATTTAAATGTAAATTTTATTAGTCATGGTATAAATTACCAGTAACATACTTTGAAAGCACATATTTATTCAGTTATTGCTGATTTTGAGTCAATTATTTTATAATTAGGTATTATTCAAATTTAAAAAACACGTCGAACAGGAAAATTAAAAAATGCTTATATATTATTTTTCTTTGAAGATACTATGGAAAATACGCAAAAATTATTATTATTTACAATAACGAAATTCAATAAACATCATTTTGAACGCATTGTGACGAAAATTTTGTTTTAAACTTACTCTTTTCCGGTACTAAATGGATCGTCGAATGGCATGACAAAGTTCGGCTTAACGTTGTATCGTCTCTATATGCATATACACATATTATTTAAATTTAAGTGTAACAGCACATAATTTTCAAAATAAAAAACTTGCCACCAACTACATCAGGAATGAACATAATAAACAACAAAGTAACAAATTGCGATGTGCGATAATTGATAACAGAAAAATCAAACACATAACACACTGTCAATTTCAAGTTCGATTTTCATAATAGCCAGTTTGACCAAATTATGAAATTTCCATTAGAAAAATCATTCAAGTCTACATCTTTACATTCGCTTAAAAATGTGCTAACTCCCTAAACAAATAAAAAATTAACTTTTATTAAATACATATTATTTTTTATATACCTGTGTCCTAGACCCGTGAATTTTTCATCATTTGGTTCCAAATATAATTTTGTAATAATTCTGATTCCTGTTTCTTGATGTGCATCCTCCTGAAAGGAGATGCAACAAAATAATGAATGACGTAATAGACCTATCACTCAGAAATATTTATATTCGTAAACATTTATCGTTTTTTAATGTTATTAAATGCATTTCTAGATTTCACAAAAGAAAAATCGTGGCGTTGTATCCTTAGTAAGATGCAAAAATCTGACATTAATATAACACGATACGTGAAAAGACCCCGGAAAATTTAAATCGATCGTATATTGGAATATTAAAATTCCAAACCTTTCAACATTGTTACGTGTTTTATCTAGTATTTTACTATTAACGACCGGTCGAAATATGTGATATTGTAAAAAAAACACCGTGGTATAATAATTTTCTTTGTCATTCTTTTCATATTTTATCAAAGTATTTGAATTTCAGAACTTTGTTATAACGATACTATATCAATTTCTACAACTAATCGTTTTTGTCGAGTTCCATAAATTTTATCTTATTATTACTTTTAAATCTGACACATTTTGATTAAATATTAGGTAGTCTATAATATTTGAAAGAATTTATCAAAATACACGATGTTTTCATAAGAATAAAAAAAAAAAGTTTCTTTCCCTCGTTTTATGGAATTATTTGCTATAAAAGTTTCTATAAAGAATATAATAAACTCTGATCTTCACATCTCGTTCCTCACCTGTGTGTTTTCTTTCAAGATATAACACTCCTCAACATCCAATATTCACTCGCGGATATTGCGGCTCAAGGATGCTCTTCCCAATATCGAACATTGATATACGACTAAAGGATCATCCAAAATCCATATAACGCGAAAGTCACTACAAACATGGCAAAAACAACGGATCATTCCAAACACAAGCGACGTCAAATTCGAAACCTTGCCAACCATATAAAATCAATGAAATCGTTACTACAAAACGCGGTTTAGGTCACTCCAAAATCACACATAAGCACCGTATAACCTATCCCACTGTTCTAAACTACAATTCCCCTATCACAATACAACATCCAATCGCTAACAGTCCAATGGATAACCCATCTCGAACACGAACGTTCAACCTCTACAAAATCCTGCTTAACCATCATGAAAAAATTGAACGTATCCTTTATTAAAAAAGAAATGACGGCCATCCATAGCAGGCTCTCTGTACTTTATTGGCTATTAATCGTTTATTTTCGCGTCTAACACAAACTTATATACACTCATGTGCTGTTAATAATTGTGATACCTTTATTGTTTAAATATCCAATGATATTCGTAGATGCATTTTCATTAGCTACTTCTACGAAATTCTCCCATTAGTCTTACATTCTTATTATCTTAGACCTTTCGATATGTTGATTTGTTTTCATGAAATTTCCGAATTTTACTACCTGTTCTCGTTTCTCGATATACGAATGATAATAGTTTGCAAAATAAATATTCGTTCTCAGATGATTACTGTTATAATAAACGAAAAAACGAAATTCTAAGCTGCCGCCAGCCGTTCGATTGGTATCTTCATGATTTTCTTTACGCATTTTGGATATTGCGCAAAATTTAAAATTTGCACTTAATACAATCGATCACAATGACAAATATAGATTATATCTTTGGGGGGCGGCAAGATGGCGCTCGCTACCTGCAGCTCTCGTATTATACGTGAGACCCATTCGCAAACAATTATTTGAACTAAAATAATCAAATACGCAATAATTTTGATTTTGATAACGTAAAAAATCCTTTTATTATAATGAATCAAACTGATTAAATTAAATGTATAGGGTAACCCAGAGAAGACGGATGGTTTTGTTGTTTTTTGCATAACTTAAAAACTACTCCAACGAAATTTTTGAATGAAATTTTATTTAAAAATGGGGAAATCATTATCTTACCATTATTTGTGGACAATATCGTTCAGAGATGACCGCCATTTGCAACAATATATTCATTTAGTCTTCACAACATTTTCGAAGACTTTTTCGAGTATAGGTCGCTGAATTTGGGAATTTACTGTAATTCAGATGACGGTACTTTATTATTTATTCATTTCCTATTTTGGGTGTGCCCAGGCCCCTCCCTTATATTCGCCCTTACCAAAGCATCGTTGTTATCAGCGAAGATTTTTGCGAAACTTGAAATTCTATATTCGGCATATTCGTTTTAAAATTCCGCAGAAAAACAAAAAGAAAAAACTTCGGAGTGGATAATATTTACTGACAAAATGCGTTAAAATCCTCGCTAGTCACGCAGTAAACGAAGTCTTTAATTACGGCATCCGTAATTGAGACGATGAAAATATTTTATCGTCGTTAATATAAGTAAAATTAAATAATTCGACGAAATTGTTCAGGCGACGAATTAAAAAAAATAATAATAACTATAATATTTTCCGTAGGTATCGCGACATTTTGGAATGGAACCAATAACGAACGATTAAAATTAAACATTTCCCGTAATTGCGTAATTAAATATTAGTTTAAAAATATTCGTACAACGTAATTACGTGTTTATTACTTAAACGAAATATAAGCGAACGTCGTAACAATATAGGATTTCAAATAGTAAAACTTCAAAATGTATTTACAAGTATATAATTAAGTTCAAAAATGCACATTCGTAATTTAAAACTTAAAAAACTATTAACGAATAAATTAATAATTTAAGCACATATATATTATGTATGTATATATTCTATTAAATGCTTGTAAATCGATTCGGCGCGTCTATGTATTTTTTTTTCAATTATAGACTAAATAATATTTTCGAACAAATTTACAACAATACGCCCGATGCAAATTAAGGAGAAAAAAAAAGAGCAGAAAAATGTAAAAAAAAATTCACGTACGTGAGGTATAAATATCATCGAGCAAGTGTGCTCACTGGTTTACCAGTAATATAAGCGTAACTATGAGAATTGGTTTATATGTTTGTAAAATGGAATACGAATAAAGTATTATTAATTAAAAATGCTATATATTTACCATATTCGTTGAGAAGAGATTATAGTCGACGTATCGAACAACGCGTGATATACCTGAAAAGCTATTTACTATTTAAATATTAAAAGTTCTTTAAAAACGACAGAAATTATAATAACGTACAGAAATTTATTCGATCTTAAATTCTCGTAGCGGATTAACAAACGAATTGTTCACGCAGACGTGAGATCCTTTATTCGATCGCCTAAAATTAAACATAAACTACAGTTAATAAAAACTGATCATATAATATCTCATATATTTTACATACGCATAATAAATGTATATGTATTAATCAGCGCATAGAAATAAACTATTTCAAACTTATCATCTAAATATGTAAAAAATATTACATAGAATTAACGCCCGGGCTTCCTATTTATTTTAAAATAAAACTTCATATTTCAAAATTTGTCGAGAAACAAATTCGAACTGTTGATGTGTCACGTTTTTAAGAAATTGTTTATGAATGAAAACATATATGTAATTTTGTTCCAGTGCACATTTAAATCTGTTTTATCATCATCTGTAGCTCTTCTGCACTTCCGCTCATTAGAACTAATTGTTCGCAAATCTGAGATCATTCAAACTATTTTTATTGCGATTTTTATTATTTTTATTCCATAAATTTATCTGCATCGTAGCAATCCTATGAATATTCTTTATAATTTGTACGTACTTATTGATGCCAATTAAGTTTAATGAATTCACTACTTCCCAGACCTCCACTGTGTCGAACGCCTTCTAATAGTCTATAAATGCCGTGTGTGAATCTATGTTGTACTGTTCATATTTCTGTATTGTAATTGTTAGCAGATATTCGTTCGTATTGAATCCCGATCTGAAGCCAGTCTTTTGGCTAATTGAAATAAATTTGTTGGGTTATTCTATTCGGTATTATGTGAGAAAATAATTTATAAATTTGTGACAGTAAACTAATTGATTTATACATACATACATATATATATATATATATATATATATATATATATAAAATATATATATATATATATATATATATATATATATAGTACGTTCGGCTTGTATAAACTGAATTTAATCCCATTACAGATAAGAATTTCTTGCAATAAAAGTGCGTAGTCACTCAGATATTCATTAAATTGGTCGGTAAGTTAATATTTGCTTGCTAATAAATTCAAAAAGTTACTACCACATATTGCATTATCACGGAGCTTCGCTTAGCCGATTCGTTATCAATCTTTTAAAGATAGAAGTTCTTTACTTTTATATATATAACAATTACGCCCGCATTCTCTTATCCGATCCTTCTTACTCAACCTATCGTCTTCTTGTTGGACTTATTTTGTCAATAACAGAAATTCTGCAATATATTCCACCGACTGAATCTAATCCAATCATTATATAACCTCATTTCCCTGATCTAATCACTTTTTCGTCTCTCTATCCTTAGCAGCAGTATAGGGCACGTAAATTAAGTTTAAAAAAATGTGTTATAAAGCTGAACTGAATAAAACTTGTTCATTTTCAACGTAGAACACCTCAGTCCTTATACACGATTACAAAATTTAGATTTTAACAAAACGTTTTTATAATAACGAAGTAAAATATTACGTTTAGCTACCTACACAAACGGACGTAAATCATTAATTAACGTAAAAATGAAATTATTATTTTTTAAACGATCTTTTCAAAGATATCGCATAATTTATGATTCGTCGATTTTAGTTAATTCGTCGTTAACGCAGTGAATAAAAAAAAATCCAAATAAATAGTAATTATATCCCGGCGTGTCTGATACTAAATATTGCAATTTTATATTTGGTTAAACTGACACAATCCTATCTAAATAACAGAGTATTTCACGTGTCCGATGATTCCTACAACTCCGCTTTGAAAACCTGGGGTTCTATAAGGGATAGCTTTCCCTAATCTTACTAAATGATGCACCCAAAATTCCATTTAGTAACATTGCTCTTTATGCTGATGATTTAGCCTTATTCTGTGTCTCCTATAGAACTGACACAATATTTAATAGCTTGCTAAAATCCGTTTCCAACTCTTATAGTACTGTACTGCAAGCGCTAGAAGCTAAAAATAAACAATGAAAAAACTCTCTTCACTAGAAGGTTCTCGCCACCGATACCGGATGTAAAAATCAATGGTCATCACATCAAATAGGCTAAAGAAGTCATTATAGATTCTCGTCTATCTTTCAACAGTCACATCAATAATGTCCTACATATTATATACAATGTAATATAACTTTTCTTATTTTATTTATTGCCGATGTAAATTTTGTATACTTCGCATTAATAGTTTTATAATATAAATAATTATATAATAAAGACCATCTTACTCTAATTAATTCTACTTTTCATGTAAAAATATCAAGAAAAACCAATTTCTATATAACGTCCGGAATAAACCTCTATTAAACGTGTAAATATACATTTTTCTAGCGATAAAATTAAAAAACACATTTTCCTTTAATTTTTAATCTACAATCGTTATTTTCGACTGCGCGTATTAAATTCTTATATTCAGCATTTTTGTCAAAACCACGTCGAATTTTAAATCAAAATTGGAAAACGTAATAGAAAAAAGTGTTGACGCGTACTCCACCGAAAGTTCGAATGACTAGAAAAGTTAAAAATTATCATTTAGAACTTTTTAATAATTTCTTTTTCGTTAAAATGTTTCGGGTTTTTTTTTCATTTTTTTTATTATTATTATTATTAGCAGACAACCTTCAACTTACCTATTCAATTACTCATATTCGCGTAATAATTTTTATTTTAAAACGAGAAATATACAAAAAAAAAATTAATATTTCCTCCTACCGAGTTGTTTAATTATAGTTTTGTTTGATTGTTTGTACTTTTGATGCTTCAATTTATCGATTTCTTCGTGAAATTCGTTACACCTTTGTTCAAACAAACCTGCAATAGTAACGTTAGATATCGATTAAATCAATTGGAGATATATATATATATATATATATATATATATATATATGAAAATTTAAATATGAAGAAAATTCTTCGTACAATAAATATAATTTTAAAGATATTTAGATATAGTCGCAATTTACTCGCATTGTAATTAAATAGAACATCATAGAAACAAATACCTAAAACGATAAAGAACACTTGCACTCGATACAAATATTAATCAAATTAGTTTCTATTAATTTAATGTATAAAAAAACTTTTCGACCCGGATTTACGTTTAAGTTAATTAAATGTACCACACGTTTCGAATTTAATTAGTTACTATTAATGTAATATGTAAAATAATTTTATTCGCTTATTTACGTTGTTACAATATGTTAATGTTTTTCTCGACGACATACCATATGTTTCGCATTTATTAATTGTAAACTGATGAGTCGTTAACTCTTTCAGCCCTATTTCCTATATGGTACGCAAATTTTTAATGCTGACAAAATTGTCTATTTTCACGTAAAACGTGATCAATTTTCGAAAAATATTCGAACGCATTAAAAATTATCTACAATCATCAGCATTGTAAGCAAAATATCACTTCCTATTTTTATCATTTTGAATCATTTTATATATGGAATATTCTGCATTGGGAAAACGAAAGCCTCTATCAAAGTTAACCGTATTTTACTTACTTAAATTGCTTCATATTTTATTGATGCGTCATTGAAATGGTTAAATAACGAAACGACTGTAATAAACGTTCTTACGTTTGACATATTCAACCGAGACTTTTTTGTCGTCAAACGTCCCCCCCCCCCGTTATCGTAAGTAATATTACGTGAAACAAAAATTACTACGAATTAAATACGTGAGACTAGGTGATACAATTTCACCGAAATTACTTATCTGTAGATTGCAAGCGATATTAAAGAGTTTGGATTGGGACTCGGCAGGTGTTAGCATAGATGACGATGTCCGTTTTATTGACGATATAATTGTAGTAAGCTCAAGCATAGACTAAATAATGATAACAGACCTGAACACGCGTTCTACTACAATAGGATTAAAAATGCAATTGTGGCCAATAGACAAAAAAAAAAATCGAGATAGACCGCAGGACGACATGACATAATAAAGATGGCCGGAAATAATTGGATGCGAAATGCACAAAATAGAAGTGGATGGAAAGTGTTGTGGAAAGACTTCGTCCAGAAATGGATCGATAAAGGCATATATCGTGTGATTATATATATAGCAAAAGTATGTTGTAGTTAATCCGCATTTTACAGAAATTGGTTGAGTAAAATCACATTTAATTTTTTCCAACTGATTCACTTTAACTTTTATAAATTCATAATACCTTGAGCGACCGCGAACTTTTGCTAGGTATTATTTTTTTCATTTTTTTTTTTTTCTAAAATAATATATTTAGATACCAGACACTATTATAAACCGTTACATACGTAATTTTAATCGTGCAGAATTTCCTTTCAGAGATTTATGATACTTTAAATCGAAACGGTACACAAGATATCAAATTTTAATTATATTTGCTAACACATATGAGGGAAAAAATTAATTTCTAAACTTGTAACATTCGAATTGTTAATGCGATTGAGCTGAAATTTTTTTTAACGTACATTTAGATAAGTACCAAGAAAAAGACGAAGGGAGAAAATAGAAATTTCCAAATTTTTCTACAAAGTCTCTGTAATTTCTGTACAGGCTATTTTTAATTACATAATAAATTACAAATATGTACACAACTTCATCCAAATCATTAGAGCCTTGTCCGAGGTAACCAAGTATACCAATTATTACATATTCCTGTCCCGCTTCGCACCATATTTCCAACATTAATTTTAATAACTTACAGTTAATACACAACCGATACTGTAGGATTATTCTTAACGTTTCTCTTTACACAAAAATTTCAAATATGCACAACGAAATACGACTGCCATTTCTCAAAAATTATATTATTTTCCTTGCTCGAAAGTTTTTTTTATTAATTGTACCCTACATTAACGCGAATTGGTTAATGTCATTGGTGGATACAATTCCAGGCAACTACAACAACACTAAATATAAGCATCGCAGATTTGTTGCAATTAATTTTTTATAATATTTTATCTTATTTTAATGCGTTAGATCATTCTCATTTGTATCTTTATTTAATTCGAAATTTATATATAATTTACAATTAATTTTTAATTCGCGGTTTTTTCAGATTTTTTACCGTAATCCCATTACTTTTTGGCATTCTTCTTAATAATATAGTATTTGTATCGGTATAACACATATTACTGTTGTAATAGAGGTGAGGCAAATACCGGTGCTTCAATTATTTACTTTCTTAGTTTATTATGTTTTACTTTGTAAATATCCGTTTGTTGTTTTTATATATATGTATATAAAATCATCATCACCATCGTCTTCTCTACCGATCTAACATTCAAAGCACTAATTATATTCAACGCAGATGCGCTTGCATATAATGTTATACGGAATACGATGCTAATGCATTCTCCATTATAATTAAGAGTTACGTAATGATGAAAAACTTTTAAAACTTTTCTATGTCACGAGTTGGTTTCGAACCCTCAACCGTCGAACACTCTAGTAACTATGCCATCACGACATATTATATATATATTACGACGATCATCGTATGTTCACGTTATAATAAATCTAAATTTATTATATTGAAGGTGGAAAACTAATATTTAATTTAATTAATATAATAAAACAAAATATATATATAATTATTTATTTAATTAAAGTAAAATATATTAAAATTATTATAATATAACCAAACCGGATTTGTAGTAGATAAACTATTATTATAAAATAGTTAAAATTAATTTTAATTAGTCATTGGAAAAAAAAACAGTAAATTAGTTGACCAAATAAATTTAGCCAGTAAAAATAAATTACAGCCAGTAAAAAATGAAGAAGTATAAAAAGGGATGGTTGTTCATTTTCGAGAGAGTTCTAGTTTTTCCGTCAAATAGTTCAGTTGTCAGTTACTTGATCAAGACAGTTACAATTTACAAAAGAAGGATGGCAAGTAATTATAAATCCGGTTTAGGTTAGTTTTTATTTTATTTTTTTAAATTAAATTATTATTTTTTAATTAATAAATATATAATAGTTTATTTAAATATAAATAAAAATTTTTCTTTATAAATACTTTATTTATTTTTTTTATTAAATAATATTAATAATAATATATACGAGGTATCTTGTAATATATATAGAAGAATTTCTCGTTTAATAATATAAGCTATTATATATATACATACCTACATACATACTGCATATATATATATATATATATATATATATATATATAAATTGCTCGTTTAATAATATAAGCTATTATATATATACATACCCACATACATTATGTATATATATAACGTTTAAAATAATATTGTAAATTTAAAAAACGAGAAAAAATAAATCATTTTATCAATCGGTTTTCCTGGTACTCTCTATTCTTATTCGTTTCCCCTTAAATAAATTTTATAATATGATGTATCACGACGGAATAAGTAAAATAAAATCCGATGCAAATTTTTCGGCTTCTACCGCTAATTAATCCACATACATATATCCGTTATTAAAAAAATCATACCTCGTGAGTCGGGTCCCAGATGAAGTCGTGATTCGATGAACGAAGTGAACATAGCAGTTTCCGAAAACCACTCCAAAAATAATCTAATATTGCGTGATTTTGTTCCTCTTATAAATGCTTCTTTCTGTAAAAATATGAAAAATTTTTCGACATTATAATAATATAAGATTATAAAGATATAAATCAAATTTAAAACGAACGAATTCGATTTTTAGGTCGATTCGTTCACTCAAAAATTATGCAACGTAATATAATTCAATTAGAGTAAACTAATAAGACGAATATTATCAATAGCAGATGCATCTTTACTCGATTTGGGAGTAGAAAAACTTTTGACAGTTTTCCAAAGCCGCGGAAAATACATTTCAAGATATCGTTCGTCAAAGTTGTAACTTCGACAAACGCTTTACGATGTACATTTTTAATCACTAAAATAAACAATAAAGAAAAAGTTAAAATCGTTAAAAGTTCTTTATATTTAAAAATCGCATAGCTTTTCGGCTGTTAGCCTGTTATCGAGTATAAAAAATATAAAATGAAAAAATATTAATTTAAGAATAAAATTCGGAAAAAATTAATAAAATGAATGAAGAACAGTATTAATAAAACAATCCGACAATGATTTTTTCACGATCGTTTTATTAATACTGTTCTTCAGTTTATTGATTTGTTGTGAATTGTAATCTTAAATTAATATTTTTTCATTTTATATTTTTTACTTGATAATAGCCTAACAGCTTTCTATTTTTTTTCACAAAGAAAACACTTTTAGTGATTTTAACTTCTTTTTTGTTGTTTATTTTAATAAAAAGTACTACATTTCATATTCTTAAAATTTTAATCGCTATATTAGGAAAATTATCACAACCAACGGTATGTTTAACAGATTTAACATAAGAATAAAGTTCTTTAGACGCTAATAATAACTAACAAATTGATATATATATATAATATATATATATATAATCTACAGATATCGTTGTCACTCGCACTGTTGTATCTAAGTATATCATAATGTTACTTAATTACTAAAAAATTTAAATTTGGAACTGTTAACTAATAACACATCCGATACACGAAGCTTCTATTAAATTTAATTTCAACATGCTTGCTCCGCTCGAACAAACTTGCATACATAAAACTCGTGTCAATATATTCCCACCCTTTAATACTGTTTAACTAAAAATTAAAGCCGGAACTGGCTAATAAACTCATCATATACAGAGCAAGTCGTTCAGTCAGTTCTTTTGTGCTAGTCTTCCGCGTAGAGTTACGTTAGTAATTCAACTTATATAAGGATCTCCAAGGTGTCCAAAATGAACGTGACATAAAATTATTTTTAATGTTCTCAAAGAAATAAAAATAAACAAAATGTACGAGCAATTAACACGCGTTATACAACTAAATTCTCCATAAGTATGGGGGTTACTCAATATTAGATCCATTAGTAATTATGATTATTAATACGTTATAAAAAGTATAAAAATATAAAATAATTAAACACGCCACATTTACATATTATCTCTTCATTTACATTTATCATTGTGCGATTTTTATTTTTATTTTTCATTTCTGTTAAAAGTTTGGTTTTATATATTCATGTGTCAGCTGGGTTCTGTTTTTTCCGCGATTAAAATTAATATTTATAATTTCCTAAATAGTTTTTATTTAGTTTTGTGGTAGCGCATTATCGTGAAACTTGCCTATTATTGCCGAAATGTTCGATCTATAATTGTTAAGAGATAAACGTCTTGTTTATTTATTTATCTGAACGATTTATATATAGAAACATCTTTATCTGATATTATCAAATAATAAATACCGTAACTGACCTGAAAAAATTTTTTCTTAGCGTGTTCCGATACGATTATATAGTGTCTGTAGTGTCCGATCAGTTCTACAAACAATCTCATGAATGTTTCGCACGCTAATAAATTGTACGTATTAATTTCAGCCGACGTGCTATGAGCGTTATCTAACGAACTTTTAAGCGATTTCAACAATCGATACGGTAATATCGAATTTTCATCTCCGATTTTCTGCAGAATTTTATTTTCGTCTATATCCACGATTACGACCTATAAACCGAGGAAATAAATAGGAATTTCATTTTAAAAAAAAACTGGTACTTTGGTTAGAACGATATAACTACAATTGCCGATCTTCCTATATATATATATATATATATATATATATTTTATTTATTATATATTTAACATATACATTATAATTGAAACAAAAAACTGTAGTAGCATGCAAATTTTTACTTATTGCTACTAGTAGCGATTATCTATAAATGTACTTAATTTTAAATATTTCCAAGATAAAAACCGGAAATTGGTTTAATAAAATAATTTCATTCGGTTTAAGCGTACAATCAATACTATACAACTGCCTCAGGTGATCATATTTGTTACATTTGTATATTATATGTTGCACATTTTCAACTACATTACACTTGCAGTTGTGACATTTATTATCACCGATTATATTTAATTTATTCAAATAATATCCAATGGAACCATGACCAGAAAGTATCTGAGTCATGTAAAAATTTACTATAATCTTTTTATTTTCAAAACGATCTATTACATTCGGAAAAAATTTACTAATTAATTTATCTTTTGTTAAAATTTTGTATCTTACACTAAATTCATTTAAAATTTGTGTATTCAACTGTTTAAGAACTGTTTTACTTATGACACCATAATTATTTTTTTTTGCATTAAAAATTAAAGATCTTTTTTTGATATAAAGATCAATAGGTAAGATACGAGCAATAGTATATAATGTTATATTTGATACAGTAATATAAGAAGAGATTAAGAAATTTACGGCAGTTACAAATTACATTATGTATTTGCTGCTTAGTTAAATGTTTGAAGTAGACACCAGCACAATATGTATATAATGACTGTACGAAACCTTTATAAAGAATTACCTTAGATTTATAGTTAAGTCCCCATAATTTACCACCAAGAGCTTTAAATATATAATAATATTTGTTGGTTTTATTATTTATATATTGTATATGCTTATTATAATTTAACGTATTATCTATAATGAAACCCAAATATTTTATGTGATCAGTAGAACTAAACACATGATTGTCAATTTTAATGTTATCATAAATTATCTGATCAAAACTTTTATCTCGAGCAGAAACAACCATAATTTGAGATTTAGAAATCTCAAATTTCAGATTTAAGGCATTTATTATTGTTTTAAGCTTATTAATAATTTCATTACAATTAGATATATGAGACGATAACGTCAATTTACTACATAAATTAACATTATATACTAAAAGCAGATCATCTGCATTGGAATATAAAATGTTCCACAGGACCGGTCCAAGAACAGATGGAACTGCAATTATTACTGACATCTATGATATCGTTCTGATATTTCCAAGTAACTCTACTATTGGTTAAAAAATTATGTACTAAACTTATTACATTAAAACTAAATTCATTTACAATTAACGTGTCAATTATAACTTGACGATCACAGTGATTGAAAGCACCTATTATATATATATATATATATATATATATATATATATATATAATCAATGGAAGAATTAACGTTCGTTACATCGATAATTATGTTGTCATTATTGTTAACAATGGAACAATACCTTCTCAATAAGTTCAACACAGTCGACAAGACATAAACAACTTGGAAGATAAACCAGAAGAAAATAAAATAGATGACAATAAGCGAAGAAAATAACTTTGATGGAGTTTCTATTATGATTAATAAAAAGGAGAATAAAGTATTCGAAAATTTAAATAGTCGAGCCGTTAAATTACTAAAAATCTAGACTTCGAAACAGAAATGAAAGTTTGATTAGGCACGTAATGTTGCAAAGTCTCCATTGTGATAGATCCATTCGTTTAAATGTACGTTCAAATATTTATTACTTATTTTTAACGATTTAAATAACTTCTTTCATAATCACATCGAGCAAACTATAAACAAATATAAAGAATACAACACCATTCAAATCTAACCAACCTTGTGATTGTGCTGTAGTTTTACAGAATGATCTCCTGTTTTATACACTACCACCTAAATAGTCGGTATTTTCCGCTGAAGCAATATACTTCGCTTTATCCACTGTCCTCACTGAAAATCACAAAAATCTTCTAATATGTTCCGATTCTCTATCTTCTACCATATACTAATTACACCCTGTTGTCATAGAAATCTTGAATCTCTTATACTGTAACCATACTTTTAATATAATCTTATTATGAATCTCGAGTCACACAGGTTTTCCAGCAAATGAACTAGCAGACGAAACAGATAAAGAAGCAGCCACTATTCAACCTTTTAACTCCTATATCCGAGTCTGATGCAATCGCTTCCATCAAACATAAAACAGGTAAAACGTTTTGTGATCTACGTTATTCCTACAATATCTGTTCTCATCCTTTTCTTTGGAGATCTTTTTTACACAGTAGGAAAGAACAATCTCGTCTTCGCATTGGTCACTATATTATAAATAAGATCCACCATTATGCGCTCGCTGCGTTCAGACACCCTTAACAGTCCGACATTTATTTCTTGAGTGTCCACAACAATACTTCACATACCGACCTCAAAAGTTCAGTTGCAATTCACTATAAGCAAGTTTTAACCGATGACCCAATTGCAGTACAAACAGTTTTTCATGTCTCCGAAATATAGATATGATTAACTTTATATAATATCCAATAATTACTTTCGGATGCTCCTGGCAAAATCTCTTTATACGCCCTAATTACGATATTTACGATTTTTCATTTAAAATGTGTAACAACAACAACAACGTATATTTCAACCTAATTTACAGAAACTAATAAAAACAAAAATTTTAAATAATAATTATGCAACGCCCAAGATGGCTAGAATTAATATAAAAATGCGTAATATATAAACGAAAAATTTATATGTATAATGTAATGACAATAAACAAAACATATATATATATATATATATATATATATATATATATATATATATATATATATATAATGGATCGGACATGTGTTAAGGCATGATAGCCTACTAAAAGATGTTATAGAAGGGCGAATACCGATGCGCAGACCGAAAGGAAAACCAAGACATACGCTGATAGACACAGTCAAGAAGGAAGCAAATATTAAGACCTATGGGGAATTAAAAAGAGAGACAGCGGACAGGTAAAGGTGGACTTGGACGATAGGGGCGAACCAGTCAAATGACTGAAACACCCACGATGATGATGATATATATATGTATATATATAAAACTGTACCGCAAAAAAGAAAAAGTTGTAATAATAATAATAAAACCAAAGAATGACACGTTACACAAATATAGAAGAAATGATAAATGGTAAAATAAGCGCCGTATAACGTTACAAAAGTATAATAAGTTTGGAGCATCCTTTGTTTATATTTACTACAAATAAATTAAAGTTGCCTGGAATCGTAATTACCTATGGAAGAAATTAAACGATTATCGCGGACGAAGCTGTCATCGCTTAAATTTAGTATATGATCCTTAATTTTTATTTTTAAGGTAGTATGCATGTCAACGATTCTGCAGTATCTAGGGACACTTAAGTACACATCTGAGACAGCTGTTTTGTAATAATTGTAATTTATTAAAATTGTTATTTTTAAAAAAACTCCAAACTGGACAACAGTATGTGATTACGGGACGAATAAGTGTTTTATAAGGAATTAATTTATTATGAACATTAAGAAATTATTTTCTATTAATTAACGGACATATGGCAGATAGACTTTTGTTAGCTTTCGCGGTAGCATGATTTACATGTTCGAAGAAATTTAGTCTGTTATCCGAGATTACCCTAAGGTAACGAACATGTTTTGACCAGCTTACTATGATGGAATTAACTCTAATTTCAACGTGTAATATTGAAAAATATAGTTTCGGTTTTATCGCAGTTTAAATCAATTTGCCATTTTTTATAATGACGCAATATTCGATTTATTCCTGTCTGTAACTTATTAGTAATTGCTTTAAGTATATATTTGAAGTACAGGCAAGAGCTGCGTCGTCGGCGTAAAGGGCAATCTGAACATCAAGGTATAGATCAATATCAGAGTCGAAATATAACCGATAACACAATTCAGACAACATTCGGTTACAAATATTTATTTTTCCTTTTGTCTATAAATAAATGACGTATTATTAACATTACAATTAAACCCGAAGAAAATATATTCTTTCACGCTACTGGTTCTTGATAGTTGGTCACGACGTCCGCACACAAATACAATACACGGCTGAAGCAGGAGAGAGAATATCATTTACTTCACAAATACTCCATCCTTGATCAATAAAACCGAAACGAATCCACGGGTCTTTTAAAAAACGTGGCGCGATGGGTTGTTTTATAAAATTTGAAACTTTCTACATATTGTACAAGTTAATTAAAATGCACAAACAATAATTAAAAGCTTTATGCAGACGTTCCTCAACATCGAGGTTTTTGGGAACGTTACTTTCCTTACTCTATACGGCCGATTTGCCGACTACTAACAACGCATCTACTTTCGCAGATGATACTGTCCTGTTAGCTTTGGATACATCCGGAAACGCTATAATCTGCAGGAATCCTTACATTTGATATCGAACTGAACCAAGTGCGGAATGTTTTAATTCATACTAAACAAGAAGGTTGAAACGGAATAAGCATATTATTTAACCACCATTGAGTCTATATTCTAGCGAGCTTCGTGTCGCCTTGTCAGATTACCTTCACATCAGTATCGCTTACATCGTAATTACCGGATGGCTCGCACAGATTACTTGTATTTTTTTTTTTTAACGTAAGGAACAGCGGTATGCTAATAACATAATACCTCGTGAATAGTGTCGAAGGAAGGTAACTTGATATCTTCTCTGGTCGAATTGCACGATTTAAGCAAACCGATAAAATACGGCGTCGGAGCTTGGCACAAATCGGTAACTGAAATAACGGATGAAGGAACTATCGATATTAGCGTATGCTGCCAATTAAACGGTAACAAAGCGGTCTGAAAACCGTCTACGCAAGTCGACAATTTACTAGGAGAAATAAAATCGATCAATTATTATTTAATTGAAATAATTAATCTGATTAAACGAAATAAAAGAAAATATAAATTCGGAGCGGAACTCGGAATAAAAATTAATCATACCATTACTATCGTCACTTATACGTATTTAATTCGGACAAAAATATTTATATCATTATTATACATAATGCATAAGTCTGATACATCAAAAATTAATGTACAGAGCTGATTTTAATTTTAAATTTGTTCCTTATTTTATCCAAGTATAAACCCAACTACATTGTGCCATTTTTTTTTTTGTTTCGATTGTTTTATCGAAGTGAAACTTCGATTGGTGCATTGTATATGGGGAGTTAACCCGTAAAACGAGAGATCCAAAGGGTTATATAACATAGGCATATAGGCAGTCATGTTGTTACAGTGTAGTCGGGCTCCAACACTCTTTCCCGCTCATATACGTGTATATTCAGTTTACATACATACGTACAAACACGTATAGAAATTATGAAGTATTTTTTGGGTATTAATAATTTTTTCTCTTGCTCATACGCGGACGATTATCCGTTCAAATCTTCGCCGCACGAAGGATGTATGTACGACGTATATTTGAGAACGACAATACTTGAGTCATCGCCACGTCAAGTTAATCATGGCGGACAGCGCGTTGCTTTTCTTTACGAAATTCGCCCGAAATCGTGAGTTTATTAAATAATTGTCTTTTTGAGGAAACGTCTTTCAGTTTCACTTCTCCCCTGCGCGCCGAGGCATAGAGTTTTTTATTAATTACAATTTGTTTGGCGGATATTAACGTTTTGAAGTATTATTAAAGTAACAGTGGTGCCATTTAACAAAAAGAAATATTTCAAAGCGACGACGATATGTTAAAAGTATCGATAATAAACGATGTATTTAAACTTACCTAACCGACGAACTAAGCAAAATAACTTTTCGTTCGATCAACAGCGTAGAGAAAATTTGTAAAAATATATTTAAACGTAGAAACGAAAGCGTTTTCGATAACTGCAAATCTTCCAGTCGATTATCTAACGGGCGTTTGAATATTTCTAACACGTCAGTAGTGCTGTTAATACAAAAATATAATTTATAAAATATAACATATAATTTCGATAGTGACAAAATATTTTTTAACTACCTGGAGGGGTGTTTTGAAAAGGTTTTATTTTCATAATTTCGAACAAATCATTGACTTGATTTTTACAGAAATGGATAAAATTTAAAAATCGGAAGTAGTATAAAAAAACTGTTCATCACGTTATGCACAAAGTGATCGGAAAAATTTAAATTGTGCGTGTAACATGGCGTTCGTTGAACTCGTGTTGAATACTTATCCGTGTTATCTCGTCTATCTAATCGTTGTTCCGTATTCGTATTATCGTTATACCTTAGCATAAGGAAAGAAGTTTTATTAATAGGTGACATAAATGTAGATATAAGACAAGAAAGTGTAATGTCGCATAAATATGAAAATATAATTGCCGGAAGTGGATTTGTGCAGCTAATAAGGGAATAGACTAGGGAAGAGGTAAGAGCTGGAAATTTGACACAATCATGTATAGATCATATTGCAGTGAAACAGAAACAAGAAAATGAAATATTTCCAATTTTAATAAAAACAAAAATTAGTGACCACTATATGATAGGGTGCAACCTTGTAAAAATGTATGCAGAAATAGAAGGAAAAAAAAGTACAATTGAACGGGTAAATGAAGTAAAACTTAAAAACTTGGTACAGAAACAAAATTGGAATAGCTTTCTTGGTACAGGAATAGAATCAAGGTATAATGAAACAGTTGAAAAATGGCAACGAAAAGAAAGATTAGAAATGTTGTACAAGGAATCTCGAACTAAAACTAAGAATATAATAAAAGAAAGGAGGCAACAATATTATACTGAAAAAATATTGAAGACTAACGTGAGTAACACAAAATAAATGTGGCAAATAGCGAGATCTATAATAGGAGGGAAAGAAAGGAATAACATAGATATAATAATTAAACAATATTTAGGTAAAGACGTGGAAACAGCAAATAAAATTATGAATTTCTTTGCAGAACAGGTTAACGTCAGTCACTGCTGTAACGTACAGGCACAGGATAGTAAGGAACAGGTGGGTGAGATGTGTAACTTTTATGTACCAAAAATAACTAGTATTAAAGTCAAAGAGATGATAGGAAAAATAAATGAGAATAAATCAGTGGGTTATGACAAGATTAGGATAAGAGATTTGAAAAAATGTAATGAAGATTTTTTCACATTAGTAGCAAATATTATCAATCAATCTCTGACAGAAGGACAAATACCGAATGAAATGAAAATTGGAGTAATAAGGCCAATTTTTAAAAGTGGAAATCACAAAATGATACAAAATTACAGGCCCATAACAGTAGGTACAGTGTTAGGGAAGATATTAGAAAAACATGTAGCACAAAATCTGAGTAATTATTTATTTGATAACAGTGTAATTAGTAACAACCAGTATGGATATCAAAAGAATAGGTCTACAACGACACTTTTAACGGATTTTATAGACATAGTAAATGGTTTTGTAGGAACAGCAATGTTTGGTGCTCTTTGTAGACTTTTCTAAAGCTTTTGACACAGTTAGACATGATCTATTAATAGAAGATTTAGAAAATATAGGAATTAAAAACACATATTTACAATGGTTTCGCAGTTTTCTTACAAATAGGTATAATGTAGTAAAAATCAATAATATATACAGTGAAAAATCTAAGTTAAATGTTGGTGTACCACAGGGTAGTAATATATCGCCACTATTATACCTAATATATACGAATAAAATGTATGAAGTACTTGTAACATAGCGTAGCTTTCGGATTTGCAGATGATTTAGCATTAGTAGTACAACATTGCGATTTGGAACAGGCCAAAAAATTGTTACAAAGAGATATAAATGAAGTAAATAAATGGGTACATGCTAAAGGATTAAAAATAAATACTAATAAAACAAAACTAATGTGGATCAGAAGAATACATAAGGTAGGTGTAGAAGAACCAATAATCATAATACACAGTGAAAACTGTATACACGGAAAAGAGGTATGTAAATGTCCACAAGTTGAAAAAGTAATAACGCATAAATATTTGGGAATATGGATGGATACTTTTTTTTGATGGGACTATCATATTCAGTATTTAGTTAAGAAATTAAGATATGTGGTCCCTATAATATATAAATTGAAACAACATGTTACCGGTCATATGATACAAGTAATTTATAATGCAGTATGGCAATCGCGCCTAGAATACGGTATCTCAATATGGGGACAAGCAGATAAGAGTAAAATAGTGACACTAAATCATCTACAAAAAAGATGTCTGAAGTTAATATGTAATGTTAGAAAAAATGAAAGATATGCAATAAGGGATCTTTTACAAAAAACAGATACATTACTCCCAAAAATGTTGTTTTATTATCGAATATTGTTAGCATTTAAAAAAAGTAATAAACAGTTAGAGAGGGACGAGCAAAAACATTATAACACTAGAACGATGAAAACATACAAGGAAAAACGGTGGAAAAGAGGGACAAATAAATTATACTATATAGGAGGAATACGTTATACCAGTAATATATAATAAAATACCACAAGAGATTATCGAACAGAAAGTACTAGGGAAATGGAAAAAGGAGGTGAAAGCTGATAAACGCATTAGAGTAAGTAATAAAATAAATAACAGCGACGAGAACAGAGTTATGTGTAGAAGTCTCTAGCCGCAGAATTACTGTCTTACAAATATATATAAGAAGATTACAAATAGAGATGGGATGGAGTCTTGGTTTGAGGTTGGATGTTAAGTATAACATACAGGAGGGTAGAAACAAATTATTATTATTTTTTCTTTAATTCAATTAATCTTGTAAGTAATTTAATTAGATTTAAGGGAAAATGTATTTATTTATTATAAGTACTAAAATATTTAATAAGTGTGATTGTATATTTTGTTAATAAACGAGAACACCCCTCCGCTGGTTGCCCGTCCCGCAGAAATACTCAAGTATAGTATCTACACAACACAAGACACACACTAATTATAAGAACACAACCCATGGATTACACACACATACATTCAACAATAATATATAATCACACACAAAGTGAACACTAGCAATAATATACTATTACACATACACACGCATAATACTTTATATCAAACATGGGACCAACATGCAAATTGTTATATTTTTAAGATTATAATGTTAATTGAAATGTAAAGGGTATCTGCCGACGGGTAAAACCGGCGGAAACCCGGAATGGGAAAAGGGGATATGTTCTAAATAAATAAATAAATAAATAAATAAATAAAATAAATAAAACTTTACACAAATACGTCTACTCGACAGCTGATACGGTTAATACGTTCCATTATCTTATCTTTAAATTGTAGTTATCTAACAAAATAGTTCCAATTTATTATTGGTATTTATCGTTAAATTAAGTGTATTTTTTGTGTGTGTATGTAGACGCATTTGATTTTTCGAATTGTCGGTTCTTCAGTTATTTTAAAACTTTTTCCATTTTTTTCCTTATTTTTTCTTCTTTTTTTTTTATAATTTCTGCATGTGGGGCCTTTCACATCGCAGGTAGTTATGGACTCGGTTAAGGTTGCCCAGCTTTCTAATAACATTCGTTCCCAGTTTAAAGAGAAATGCGTAACAAAACAAGAAAAAGAGGAAATTATTTCTACATCATTAAAAATTGATTCTGTGATCGCTAAGTCAGCTGGACTTTTGGAGTCGATTAAAAAGATTTTAAGCACAAAAGAAAAACAGCCATTCGGTGGTGCAGGATGTTCTGCACACCCGTCGGTTATCAGACCCTTGTACAGGGATGTTGTAACCAAGAAAAAGATTATAGATAAAAATAAAATAATTATTAAATGTGACGATGTTGATGTTTTTGATTGTAACTTAAAAAAAAACATTTGTCCTGTAAAGGAGGCTATTAATGTGTCTTTTTATTGAAAAATTAATAAAAATACTGCCATTATTAATATGGCCTCCAAGACGGACTCTGATAAATTGGCAACAATTATTAGTGACAGAATTTCTAACGTTAAGGTTCACCAGGAGAAACTACTTGATCCTACTATTTGTAACTTTCATATCAACAATATTTCTGAAGATGATGTTAAACAGCATTTTCAAGTGTCATTTGGCGAAACATCTTCATCAGTTACCAAGGTCACCAATCAGCGTGGTAGTCGGATTTATGTTCGTCTTACTCCTTTGCAATACAAGAAGCTGCCTGAGGATAAACGTCTCAGGATTAACTGGGAATCACTTGTTTTTGCAGAATCCATCATGCCGAGGATATGCAAAAAATGTTGTCGTTTTGGCCACACCCGAAAAGTTTTGTAAAGCAGAAACAGATTTTCTAAACTTTCACACTGAATTTAAGGATACTTCATGTACTAATTGTTTACACTTTAACATCTCAAAAGAGTGTAATTTTAAGAATATTAGTGTTAATCTTACTAATAATGATATGATTCAAAAGTGTTTAGGGGGCACTGATCATGGTACTCTAAGTAAAAATTGTCCTATCTATCTTAAGTCAGTGAACACCTAAGGTAAAAAATTGACTTTGGAGGTTAAACTTACACACTTGAATGTTGATAACTCCTATGCTTGTCAGCTTCTTTTTTTCAGGTATCTTTGGGACAGTTGTGCTGACATAGGTGTTATTGCAGAACCCTATGTTTATCATGATGCTCTCACTGTTCAACGTTCATATATTTCTTACTTTAACAATAGGATAGCCTTTATTGTTAAAGATAACATTCAGCATAAGTTATTGTTAAACGTAAATAACATAATGATTGGGGAATTAAAAAAAAAAAAAAAACCTAGTAGTATGTTTTTAATATCTAATATTCAAATTTATTGTATTTTTACGCCCTATCCAGACACAACTTGAATATTGTAAATTATATTATATCATCATCGTCGATGGCTCGTTTCGAGAGTCATGACACTATGGATTACCGCAAGCGAACATGTTCATTCGCCATGTATTTCTATCTGCTGTCAGATCTATCAGACCACGTAGTTACGAGACACCAAAGGTCGCTTTTACTATAACCAAATATCTTGTTAGAGGTTTTCCTCTTTTTCGGCGATCTTCAGTCATTTCCGACAGGGGGGGGGAATAATTTTTCTAAGCTATGTTATCGTGTATGTCCAGCAAGGGTTGCTGTCTTTGTACGTTTTAAAACTTGTGATCCATCTTAAGCTCTTGCAGTATCGACAAACATTTCAATACGCTGCCTGTTAATCTTCTTCAGAGTGCAATATTCCGCCGTATAAAGGAAAACAAGAACTCTGTGCTCAGTGTTATATCGTGACTCTTCTATATTCTTGTTAGTTGTGATAGTGTGCCAATCATTATTCTACGTTTAATTTCTTTCTTCGAGCTGCCATCTGTTGTAATCAGCGTTCCTAAGTACACAAGTCTATCAACTACTTGTAAGCCGCCTAGACTTCTTAGATTCAGTGACTGACTTTTGTTATTTACAGTGACATTAGTTTTACTTCTGTTTATTAGTAATTAGTACTTTTCACTTATGTTTTCTAGCTTTTCAGAAAGATAAACAAATTTTTCTTACAACGAAGCGAATATTATGGTGTCGCTTGCGTATTGCAGATTATTGATTAGTTTCTTCGTAATTTTTACACTATTATCTCAGTCTTCTTGAGTTCTTCGTATTATGCACTCCGTATAAATATTCAGTTTCGGGCTAAGTATACTGCCCTGTATATATATATATATATATATATATATATATATATATATATATAAAATACATGTGCACATGTAAGTAAATATTTGTGGTTGTGTGTATAAATATACGTATTTTTCAAAGTGTTCTTATTGTAGAATTAATATAATATGCGTTTCGGTGTTCCGTCTCCGTATCGGAGATAGGCTACTACTTACCTACAGATATTTTATTATTCAGTGCAACTAGCGTACAAGACAATTATAATATGGCGTTAGGTAGATGGAACCGCTTTGTTGTCACGACACAATGCAGCCCCGCGTGCTTTGTAGTGTGCGCGCATATGCTATTGTGCGTAGTGGTTTTCCATTGCATTGCGGGCCATAATATTACGATTATTTATATATATATTTTTTCTGATGATAATTTTTGCGTCATCGATCGTATTCGAACTCGGTACACTTAGTGTAGATGTCCGTGTTTTAGCCATCAGGCTATCCCGATGACATTTGATAATTAATGGTCATAATTATTATGCACGATTATCGGAGGGGTAGAGTTAGCCGAAAACCGTAGTTATCGTTAGCATATCCTTCTTGATAGACGTACACGGTGCAATCTTAATCGCATTCGAACTAATCGCATTACGCTGTAAATTGCATATGTACGAATGGAAACTTTCAGAAGACACAACTCTTGCGAATGCGGAGGAAATACAGGCAATTCCACATCCGGCGGATACGATTCGTCGATTTAGTAAATATATTTATGGCTTACTTTGCGCAATAGATGATGGTAAACATAGCTTAATACTTTTGCACGCAACTGAGATACGACTAAATAAATCGATAATTATCGAAGGACCGAATTTATCGATAATAATAAATATGTGAACAATAATATTACGACAGGTATTAAAAGAAATAAAACATAACGGGATATAATTACTAATAAAGACAAATCGAAATATTTACACAACCTGCTTTGAAAATCCGGCAAAAAATTAGCGGTAATCTTAATACCGCGACCTCTCGTCGGAAGTTCGTTATTGTAAAGATTTCGAATAAAATTCGTAAACTCGTGTTCTGCTTGACCATGACGAGATTCCAGCTCTTCTAATATCTACAAATTTTTCAATTAAAAACATTAACAAAAAAATAATGAACAAATTTAAAAAATTAAAAAATAAAAACAGCGTATGTTCATATCGCGAATTATCGTCGTACATTACGTAAAACTTATATTCATTAGTAATTAATATTCCGATTTTCAGGAGTTATAATGTATGCTGGATCAACTTTCTGCTGCAAGCCGAGATACTCGAATTAATAAATCAAAGACTAAATTCATGGTGGTTAAAAGAGGTGATCGAAACGTCGTGAGTCAGCTAACCGTAAACTCAGATACAAATATCTCGGATCAATAATAAACGATAAATTAGGCACAACAATGAAGAAATAAGTAATAGCGAAAGAAACCTTTCGAAGAATAAAAAAAAAAGAACGTTATGCTCGCTAATGATTTGCCACTCCAATTATAAAAGTTATAGACTGCTACGTTATTCCAATACTTTTGTAGGGAGTGAAAACGTGGACCTTGAATGTCAGGACTGTCAGACGTTTAGAGGCTACAGAAATGTGACTTTTAAGAAGGCTATTAAAAATTTAACAGATCGAAAAAGTTTTAAATAATAATGTATTGAAAGAGCTGACGCGTAAAAAATATTTAAAAAAAAATAAAAACCGCGTTATTTACAATAATAATAATATATAATAGCGATTTGATGTCAGTAACAATGAAGGTAACGAACGACGCACGATCAACTGGCTTCTTCTATGATTTACAATAATAATAACAGTAATATATAATGGCGATAACAAATTATAAGTATTTACGTATCTATTTTCCCACATATATCTTTGGTTATCTATATAGACGTAGATTATGACTGCACATAATGACAATGCACAGCCCGGATGTTATATCCATGTTTATACATATCTCAGCATACATCCCCTTTAATATTACGAAATAATTTATTATTCTAATAATGTAAACCATTTTGAATATTAATTTTATTACTTAAGCAACCTATGCACGTGAAATATACATATATGTATATATACACAAACATAATATCGAATTAACGTGCGTAGATAAATTTTCTAAATAAACGTGATCTTGAAATTCGGAAGCTTTACTTTCTTTTTGAGAGGGGCATATATTAAAATGAAAATAAATCTTCGCGGGAACGGTTTGAAAACAAAACACTGTAGGACTTACGTTAAAGTAAAACTGTCCAGCTTTATGAGGTGATAGAATACAATATGCTAGAGGCAGTGGTTTTGTAGCACCTTCAGGTAAAACTCGACGACAATAACCGTATTTTCTTTGACCGCTTTGAGTTGTCAAAATTATAGTATAGCACTGTTCTATGTTTTCCGAAGCAATAGTCGAGCATGCAATAGGCCACTTGTGAGTATCGGGAAAACACAAATACTCTACACGTTGAGGAATATTAGCCTGTAAATAAAAGAACAGAGCTAACTAAAAGTATTTAAAACTCAAAATTAAGTGTATATATGTATGTATTGAATTTAATGTTGTAGCCGCCTTTTTCACTTTCTTTCTCTCGCTGCACATATATATATATATATATATATATATATATATATATACGTGTGATGTATTGAATTTAATATTGTAACCGCTTTTTTTACTTCCTCTTTTCCCCTATATATATATATATATATATATATATATATATATATATATATATATATATATATATATACATACAGAAAGATAGATAGTATGACGCCACCCTCACGCCGTTTACGTACGTAAACTCGTGCAACGTCACATATATTATTAATATTACTGTTATTAAATTATAATATTGTTATTGTTATTATATTATTACTAGAATTATATTTAATTGTTATTATTATTATTATGGGGGAAAAGGTATTGAAATATGAAATTATATGTATATACTTATATGATGTACGTTACCGACATTTGTTTACATTTGACGAACTCGACTGTACACATGGGATGCCCCACGACCGTTAATTGAATAAAAATAAAAAAAAAAAACGCGATTTTTTTTCTATTGTAAAATGTATTGTATTTACGAATAAAAAAAAAAAAACAAATTACGAATTTTATAAGGTATTTTAACATGCGCGATTTTCCGATATACGTTTATAATATTATTACTATTTTTTAAAAATATGTTATGGAATTTTATAAATTATTTGCATGTCTGACGGAACTTTCCCCTACTTATCGGAAACTTGGTGGCCTGGATGGAAGTGACCATCCCAACGATCCGTTCTAGCCACCAGTTTAGCCTAAATTAACAAACTTTTCTAACAACCTGTTTAACCCTCCAGAACACTGCAGGTATCTTATTATTATTGTCATCATTATTTTCTCTTACCTTATTTTTGGCAAAATGCCGGATTCTTTGTATTTCTTTTTTCTAACGATTTTTCTCTTCGTTTATGTATTTTGCCCTTTTTGTCGACAAAAAAAACTGATACTTCAACTAACGGGAGAGTTTTATCATTTCTAATATTCTACGGTTATATATATACTTATATTTTATTATAGTACGGCGGCCAGCGGTATTACATAAATACGTGCACTTCTACAAATTTAATTTTTTTTTCGCTTGTATATGGACCCTAGAAATTGTCGAAATTCGTTAATTCGTCGAAACCGTCCGATTTTTCTTTTGGGACTAGCTAATGCAATCTCTCGCAATACGTTATTTAATATAGTATTATTATTCTCATACATATTTCTCAATCTTTGTAATTTTTGATTATAAATTTTAATTTTAATATGTTAATTGATTAACTTTAATCACTTCTTACTACTAATAATAATGTAACAAGTAGGGGTGCTACAATAGATATATGGACATAGAGAGCGAGTTTAAACAATAACATTTCTTCATATTGGCATGTTCTTTTGTTTTCTATGTACTGAAACTTTTTAATATCGCAGTAATAATAATCAATGGCTGAAAGACAAATGCGTCGAAATTGAAAAACCACAGCATAAACTTGATAACTTTAACATACATAAAAAAATTAAAGAAGTAGGAGGAATATACAAAACGATTAATAGACACACGCTAAAGAACAAAAAAGGCGAAATGGTAGTAGAAGTGGAAGATGTAAAAAAGAATGGACAGACTATATAAAAAAGCTCTTCGAAGACAAAAAGAAACATAATATAAATTTTGGAAATGATGGAAGCCCGACATTACCAATATTAACATCAGAAGTAGTACAATCTATAAAATCAGTGCATTGTAGAAAAGCGTCAGGACGACAGTATATGCGTGGAAATTATAAAATTGATTGAGGAAGAAAATATAGATATAATAGTCATAAAGATAATATATAACCGAATAAGTAAAAAGTGCGAAGAATCAATGTCCAACACACAGTTTGGATTCCGGAAAGCAATGGGAACGAGAGAAGCTTTAGTGAGCATCATAACCTTGATACAAAGATCATTGGAGCAAGAACAGAGATGTAATAGTATGCTTCCTAGACTTATAAAAATCATTTGATACAGTAAAGCATGATAAATTAATAAAATGCCTACAAAAAACTGGAATAGACCAACAAGACATAAATATAATCAAACAGATATATTGGGAACAGACAGCGGTTTTAAAAACAGAATATCTTACAGATTACATTCAAATTAATAAAGGTGTAAAACAAGGATGTGGTATGTCACCATTACTGTTTAATTTATACGCAGAAAACTACATCGGGAAAATATTACAAAAATCCAAGTAGCGCGTCAACGTAAATGGAAAAGTAGTAAATAATATCCGATACGCAGACGATGTGGCGATAGTAGCGAACACAGCACGAAATATACAAATATTATTGAATAAAATTGTATCCGCAATGAAAAATTCAGGACTACGCATAAATGCACAGAAAAAGAAAACGATTATATTCAGCAATACCAACAAGACATGCCCAATAATGACAGTGGACGGGGAATCAATAGAAGTTGCCTAATCGTTTAAATAACTCGGTTGCTGGTTGAATGATGAAATCAACCCCAATAAAGAAATCAGAATAAGAATCGAACAGGCAAGGTCAGTATTTATCCAAATGAGATCTCTGTTCAGTAATAAACATTTAAGTCTGAAATTAAGATACAGGATGGTTAAGTGTTATGTACATTCGGTTTTATTATACGAAGCGGAGGACGTTAAAAATCACAACGATGAAAAATCTAGAAGCATTCGAAATGCAGGTTTTCAGGAGAATGCTGAAGATATTATGGACTGACCGTATATCGAATAGAAAAGTTGTGGAAAGAATACGGCAAAATAAAGAGCTATTAACCATTATCAGGAAAAACAAATTACCGTATTTGGGCCACATTATGAGGCACGATAGGTATCAGTTGATACAGTTAATTATACAAGGCAAACTAGAAGGATGTAGACGAAAAGGACGCAGAAGAATGTCGTGGATGAAAAATTTGGAAAATTGGACGGGATGCTCAAATACATTCGGCCAGAAACAGGACCAGTTTCTCACTCATTGTAGCCAACCTTCGTTAACGGAGATGGCATTATGAAGAAGGAGTAATAACAATAATACAAAACACATAAAAGCATTAGAAGTATCACAGGATATCAATCTGGTATCAACGAAAAATCGAAATATTCGAAATGATTACTAACATAAAATACCAGAGTAAAAATAATAAAAATGATAGACGATTAGAATGTAATGGTAAAAAAGAAATCGTTAAATTTTATAGAACGACCAGGTGAATATACATTCATCAGACTCGAGTAAAACATCAATCATAACGCGACGTCAGATTGAATATGAGAGATTATAATAACGTAGCCCCGGTACAGTTTTGGGACCGCGTAATAAAGGTCATTCGATAATTACGAGAAAATAAAATGGTTATTAAAAAAATTTTAAATCGTTAAACGAAAGAGAAAAATCAAAATGAAACGTAGAAACATTGTAAAAAAACTATAGAGAAAAGTCAGTCATAAGAACCCGTTAAAGAGATAAAAAAAATAATAATAGAAATATCGATGCCAACGATATAAGAAGCTACAAAAAAGAAAAAGTTACAATAACGGAATAAATGACGAAGCAATTTTAAAAAAGAAAGTTAAAAAGGAAAATAGATGAATCACGAGATAGAGATAAGAAAATATAAAGCAAGAAAAATATAAATTAATCGCAAGCGCAGGAAATAAGCAATAAAATATAATCATCGAGAAATACGGAAAACTGCGCGAAATAATTGTTAGATAGAGAGAAAAATAATATTAATAAGTAGCGAAAAAACACAGACGTTTAATCTATAAACGATAAAAAAATATGATAAATTAAATTCCACTATGATTAGAAAACTTGTAATTTTCCTATTTCAATAGAAATGTATATTATTTCAAATCCAAGACTGCATATCAAAAACTGGCAAAACTTTCTACAATTTAATTAGACGCAACGAATTAAGAATACACATACATAAGACACACACACATATATATATATATAATAACCCGCAAAATGTAGTTAACTTTACTAAATTTTGTATATAAATAACCTCAAAGCTTCTCGGAAATTAAGCTATTATCAAGTGGGCATAAAAAAATAACATAAAAATGTAATATGTATAATTTATAAAAAATATATATAAAAGGAAAACAGAAAAATAAAACAAAATGTAAGAAAATACTTAATTTATATGTATAATACTACAAGAAATTTAAGTAACAGATTTGATTATAAATTAATCTGATAGTGAATGTTTTTCTTTTTTTTTTTTTGTAATATTGATTTAAATTAAATATCTTCTTACATTTCATTTTATTTTTCTTTTCTTCCTTTCTTATTTCTTCTCATAAACTGTATATGTTATATTTTTTTATATCCACTTGATAATAGCTTAAGAGTCGAAAAGTTTTGTGGAATTTTAATATATAAAATTTAGTCATCAAAATAGCAAAGTGAGAAAACAGATTTGATTATAAAATACTGTGATAGTGAATGTTTTTTCCATTTATTTTTTATAATACTGTACATGTAAATTAAGTATTTTTTTACATTTTATTTAATTTTTTGTTTTAATATTTTTTATAAATTGTATATGTTATATCTCTTTTTTTTTATGTCCACTAAAATAGCCGAAAAATTTTGTGATCTTTTTATACGTAGAATTTAGTAATTTTAACTACTTTTTTGCTGTTTATTTTTGAAAAATCATTGTCCAAATTATATATAATATACACATTGCGTCCCATAAGTTCTGGGACTGTTGCTGTCAAATTAAAACTAGTGGCGCGATCTTCACGAAATTTTAGGAACTGGTTTCTACATCTTTTTTCTACAGGTGGTTAAATTTTTAAAGCGTTCGGAAGATTAGTTTCAGTTTGGTGTTACTTTATGCGACGTATAGTTGGTTACGTTCGTCATGGCTGAAAATCGTGAACAACATACCGCGATTAAATTTTGTTTTAAAGATGAAAAAAATGCGACGGAAACGTATGATATGTTAAAATTAGCTTATGGTGAGTCTGTAGTAGGTCGTACTACAGCATTTCGATGGTTTAGTGCGTTTGCGTCGGGTAGGGAGTCGATTGAGGACGAAAAAGCGGACGGCCTTGCACCATGAAAACGTCTGACAACATCGCTCGTATCGCCGCTGTGTTAAACGAACATTGAACAGCTGGCTGTAGGTTAGTGGCAGACCTCACTGGTATTCCGAAAAAGATTGTTCAACGAATTATAACGAACGATTTAAAGGAGAGGAAGCTGTGTGCGCGCTTTGTTCCACATTCGCTGACAGGCGACCAAAAACAGCAGAGAGTTTCTCATGCGGAGGACGTCCTTAAAATAATCAAAAAAGATCCAAATTTTCTTCAGAAAATAATCACGGGAGACAAAAGTTGGTGTTTTGCTATGACCCCCGAACCAAAACGTCAAAGTGCGGAATGGTGTGGCAAAGATTCGCCGCAACCCAAGAAACTTCATTTTCAAAAATCGAAAGTCAAGGTGATGATCGTTTTTTTTTATTCAAAAGATATTATCCACAAAGAATTTGTTCCTCAGGGCACCACCACTGTAAATGCCGCATTCTATAATGATGTTTTGGATCGCCTGTGTAAAAGAATCGCACACAGCCCCAGTTTTTGGCCAAAAAAATGGTTTCAGTGCTTCCCCACCCCATACTCTCCAGACATGAGTCCTCAAGACTATTTTCTGTTCCCGAAGCTGAAAATGGACCTCAAAGGAAATCATTTTTCCTCGATTTCAGAGATTGAAGCAGCTGTGACGAGCCAACTCAAGGCGATCGAAGCCGAGGCGTTTTCTAAGGGCTTAAACAAGTTGAAAGATCGCGCTATTAGTTGTATTAAATCTAAGGGAGACTACTTCGAATAAAAATCGTGTTAAAAAAATTTTGAATTTTTTTGTGGGTTTGGGAGCACCGGTCCCAGAACTTATAGGACGCACCGTGTATATACATAAATTCTTATTAACTGGATGGTTAGTAAAAAACGTCGTCAAAACGACAGGCCATTGCCTTAACCAATTTCATTACTACCTGATACTTATTCGCCGACTAATTTAAATCGTATGAAGAGTGCTAAATTTGTCCGCTATTTTATATATATATATATATATATATATATGTGTGTGTGTGTGTGTAAGTGCATGCGTTACACCTATATAAATATAGTACATGAGCGACCGAGCTGTTCAATCGAACGTTTTTTCTTAAAATAGTGTTTTCAGATTAAAAAACATTTCCGCAAGATCTAATATCATAAATAAATCGAAACGGTAACAGCGGTATACAATTGTAATTATATTTACCAACCTATATGCAGTAAGTTTCATTTATAATTCATTTTTGTGTAAAATTGTAAACTTAGTTTTAAATTAATATTTTATGATTTTATATAATTAATTTTAATTGTATATAGCTTGACAATGGCGTAAATGCCGAAAAGCTTCGCATAATTAAATAAATTTAGTGATTTCAACTATTTTTAGTAATCAAGTCTATATGCAGTAGTAAAAAGAATGTACTCGGGGTGATCAGAGCTCAACATTTCAAAATTCGTAATTTTAATAGGAGCCATTTTCAATTACTTAATATATTACATGTAACGTACATCCAAATCGTAAGAACCATTTCTGAGATGGAGGAAGGGCAAAAAGAGAGAGAGAACGAGAAATAAAAAGAAAATGCAATCTTCAATCGATTTTACTCGTCACTATATATATAAAATATACATTTACTAATTAAAATTTCTTCATTTAGTTTTTATTCATTAGTGCAAAATAAAAACGAAAAAGTGAATGGTCGATTATACGTACGTCAGGTGGGAATTTCATTTTTACATAAGGAACTTTAGTATTAGCTGAATCCATGTCTAGTCCGACCAAAATGATACACTCGAATATATGTTTATAATTTGGCGAAATTGATTCTAAAGTATGACCTCTTGTGACAGCTCGTGTAGCTACTCTTCGTACATATCCTTTACGTTCTTGCGTCAGTTGTTCGTGAAAGTCGTCTATAAAATAAATAAATAAATATATATATATATATATATATATATATAAACAGAAGAATACATTGGCCGACGAGCTAAGTATTAAATAAGAGATCACCAGTTATATGTCGTAATGTAGGTTATAAATAAAACACGATTTGTACTTGAAGAATCAAAACCACAAAACCAATTCTTTCGAAAATTTTATTTTACGTTTTTAAACCGCTACAGTCGCTTAATGCCCTCTCCTAATAAACACATTGAATTCCATCTCGTCTCATGTATTCGTAGACATATGCTCAAAATTTTGGAGACTGACTATGAACAAAGATGATTTGTGTTTTTTAATGTAAACGAAAAGGATGCAAAGTACATTTTGGGTTCATTAAACAATTATGTAACATCTCAAAATACGAAGTCTATTTGTATTATTATAGGAAATAAAACACCAATCTAGTCAAACATATCGAATTAGATAATTATTAACGAATATTGTGATTAAAATAAAATTTCTATATATATGTAAAATAATAATAATAATAAAGCCGACGACCATGCAGAATTTAACTCGCAGACATAAAAAAATTAACATAAAGAAACTATTTATTTACATGTTATAACGTATAAATTTGCGGAATCGAATAAATACATGTCGTGTTCCCTTGAAAATATTTAACTCGTATTATATATTCCATAAATAATCAATACGAGCTAAATTGTACCATATACATAGAGATAGCCTAGTGGCTAGGACATGAACTTCTATACGGAAGGTTCCGAATTCAAATACGATCGGGGAAGCAAAAATTATCAACAAAAAATAAAAATATAAATAATCCATTATCGCGTGGAAGGCAATGGCAAACCATGTGCATCTAGTAATAATATGGTAACTATAAAAACACGCGGGCTACATTATGTTTTGACAACAAAACGATTACAATCAGTTCTCCGGAGTGTGTATGTTTATCTACGCTAATGTCATATTATGATTGCCTTGTACACTATATACTCTGTACAACATAAAATATAACCTCCGATACGGAGACGGGATTTCATTATATATATATATATATATATATATATATATATGTATACACAATTCTTACTACACGTTTTTATAGACCACAAGATTCCTAATATTTCCTTATATATATATATATATATGTGTATGTGTGTGTAATACAACGAAATCGTCAAAAATTGCACTAATAGCCTTGACAGTGGTATTCGAGACTGCTCATTATTAAAATATAGTAACATTAATGGGAAACAAAGTGAGCAACGTGCATTGCGCACTAAATTTCGAGACATATTTGAAATAACAGCAATGAATCTGTACAGTGTTAAATGAGCATAAAGTGTGAAGAATACAATCGTTTGTCGATGATAACTATCAACTTAATCAGAACAACAAAAAAAAAAACACACGTTGCAAAGTAGAATTTAGAGAAGTTTATACTACTTTTGAAAATTTAACATAGGAGGAGCCTAAGAGATAGATATGCTAAAAATCCTTAAATCCAATCGCAATGCCATTTATATTATGGTAAAAAAACTTCCGAGGGTGATCCACAGAACACGGACGATTTTTTTTTTTGAATAGCGCAGTTGATAACACTGCTACAACGCAAACCGCGTTCTCCACGTTTAGTACACATACGAGAGATTCGTTTTATCCACTTTTAGTTATCACGGCATCCTATGACGAGGAGCTCGTGTTTTGCGTGAAATGTTATTTTCGGTGCGAATAGTTCCGAAAAGAAAACATACGTCGACGAAATCTGGAAAATCTGAAAACTCGAATTTCTAAAAAATTTCAAAAATTCAGCGACCTATGCTCGAAAAAGTCTTCGAAAATTTTCTAAAGACTGAATGAATGTATTGCTGGGAATGACGGTCATCTGAACGATATTGTGTTCCACAAATGATATAAGCTAATCTCTCGTTTTCCTATTTTTAAATAAAATTTCATTCAAAAATTTCGTTCTACTAGTTTTTTAGTTATTCAAAAAACAACAAAATCGTCCGGCTTCCCTGGGTCACCCTGTATAGACATTTTGGTTTACATGATATGATCGAGTAACAAATACGGACGTGTTCAAATTGATATCGAACACTCGAAAAAATTTGTGATAAAGCATGAAGTGTTAAAATATAATATGACTATGCAAAAAAACATTTAAAGAACAACAAAAATCGATTATTATAAATAACAAAATAAATAAATACTTAAATAAATAATAGGCGAGTTCCAACATACCGAAACACACTCGAGTAAACAAAACTTTGTTGAATCACGAAGAATTACCATTAACTCTTTCAGTGTCCCCTATATCTTCTTCTTCTTCAGCGGCAATTTCCCGTTGATGCGGAGTCTGCTATACAAATAGACCGTTTCCATTCAATTCGGTTGTTTGCTAGTTCTGCTGATATATTTGCATCTCAACATCGTGCCATTCTTTTGGTCTTCCTATATGCCTTTTACCGGGAACTTGAAACGTTTGCGCTGTTCCAGCGTCCTAAGCTCGTACTACGTGGCCATATCACCTTAACCGGCTTTCACGTGGTTTACTTACGATAGACGCGACTCCCATTGCTGCGCGGATTCGTTCATTTTTGATTCGATCGGATAAACGGATACTCATTGACCATCTTAACATACGCATTTCCATTGCATGCAGCGATTTTTCTTCACGCCCTGTTACCGGTCAGCACTCACCGCCATACGAAGCAACTGGTCTAATAACTATTCTGTAAATTTTTAATTTCAGTCGAATGGTCATGCGTTTGTCGCACGGTACACGAAATTATCGTTCCCGATGGGATTCGAACGCCAAGAATTCCGTTATTAAAAAATAAATGATAAATCGAAGAAAGCGCGCCGGAACAGCTTTCTAACTGAAAGAAAATTATCAACAGGCAAGACGTTTAATTTAGAATTATTACGATCGAAATATTCGAACGTGGCTGCTGATGATATAAGAAATAAGGAGAAAGACACCTTCACAGTCCAAAAATAAAAATAAAACAAATTATTAAATAAAAAAAAAAAACCTAATTCTCGATTAAAAGTGCGTACTATTAAAAATGGAAATAAATTTTTAAACTTTGGTTACTACTGAAGAATACGACAGAAGTGTGAAACGACGGAATACATAAACTGCCTATAGTAGAACGACGTTATATATAAAAAAAAAAATCGACAATTTCTTGTTAATAGAGTTGCCATACGCAATTTTTAAAAAAATATATATAAAACCGATATAAAAATTTGAATCGCCGAAAACTGGAACATTCTGGTACCTCTAGAAATATTTAACTAATAATTCGAATACAGGTCGTCGTAATAGCCGATGAGCATATCTATACGAAGGGCATCGATGATGCAAAAATATTATCATCAGAAAATAGAAATATAAATCATCCTAATATTATCGTCCGGAAGGCAATAGCAAACCACCACGTAGAACAGCACATATGCGCTAGTAATAATATAGCACACTACAAAGCCAGGCTGCATTGTGTGTGGTGACAACGAAGCGATTAAAAGGTGTGTGAAAAACTAAGAGCACACGAACAAAATTAGTCATCTAGGTATTACGTAATTTTTTCTAAACCACTTTTTTTGTTAACACTCTGAAAGCGATTTTATGAAATCGGAAACTTGACAATAGAATGCTATTCTCTCTGAAACTGTTGGTAAAGCTTCGTGTATGTCCTGGTCATTAACATTAGTTGAATCTCTTGATCTTTTCCTATTAACTTTTTCAATTATTTAGCGTCTGAGAGAATTTTTATCGCGTGCTATACAACTCAAAAAATCTAACAAACCCTCCTCTTATATTCCACGCTTATTCGGCTCATGCGTGATATTTTTCACATTTTATTACACGCTCACATTTCGAACACGTTTATTCTACTCTACTAAATTGACTATACAGTTTGTCCGGTGTATGCCGCATTGCAGAAAACTAAACGACTCGTCAAATTCGTACTTGAATCTGTTCAGATTCTTCATACGCTATTAATCGCACTTAAAGTCGTAGTAATCTGCGTTTTATATTCGTCAAGCGGCTTCGATCACTAAATACGCCGAATAGATGAAACTATTTTAACTACTTTAAAATTAGTCATTTGTTTATGTTCTTCCTTTGTTTGGAATTTATATTCCAACCTCGGCACGATAGTTTTCAACCTTGACTTAAAATCTCACTTACTATAGAAGTACATCATCCGCGATTGGTAAATTGTTGATCACCCCCTTACCGAAATAAATATTACAGTGTCTGTATTCTTTTTATTTGGAGAAAGCATTTTTTACATCTAGACGATAATATCATCTAGGATTATAAGCGTACACGTTTTTTCTACATTAATATTAAAATTATCGACTAATCGATTACTGAAAATCATTATTATAGAACATTAATTCATCGATATTACAAAAAAAAACTCTAATATTGGCGGATTAATTTTTAACCTAAATACGTTAAAAAAGAAAAATAATAAAAAAAAAGCCCCAACGAGCATACCGAAAAGCATGTTCTCCGCCGATGACGTGAAAACAAAGCTTAAAAATTTTAAACTCACTACTGCTATCACATATAATATTGCTGCCGCAGTTACTGTTATTGCTACCACTGCTGTTAGTATTAATATCACTATAATAAAGATAACAAATACTCATAATAAAAACAGCGAATGAATAAACTTTTAGTAAGTAGTAGAAAAACGAAATCTATCACTTTGTTCGAAGAAATAATATTATAAAATAAAAACGCAAGAACTAACAACGATGCTATAAAACGAACGAATAAAATATTCTACAATTATAAAATTAAAAATAAATTAACAACGGGATTACGTCGGAGATGTATTCTTATCGATTAATAATACGAGAAAGCCTCTTCTTTACAAATTAAATTTCTTCATCAGTCCTTTCACTATCATCGAGCAAAGGTTTAATTTTTTTAATGTAAATAATAATTAACCGTGTAAATTATTTGCAAGAAAAAAAAAACTAAACACGTGTTAATTAACACGATTTTCCTCAAGTCAAAATGAAACAGAAAAATATTTTCGCGTGCGCACATACCTCGCACGATGATATATATATATATACAAAATATGTATATGTTAATGCATTAATGTATATATACATCCAATATGTATTTGTATAAGTATATAAGAATGTATATATGCTCATGTGATTCTATATCTATTATATATATATAAATTAATATACATGCTTTTGCAGATTCATATCAATATATATGCGTATGTGTATGTATGTGTATTTAGTATAGTATTTATAGGCGAACACGAAACTACTATGTATGTTTGCATGAATGCAAGTATGTAAACCTACACCAGTGTAAATATCGAAAACAAATATCGCACATGAGTTCATATCGATGGATAATACTAATAATAAAACAAAATTAAAATAACGAACTGAGAAGTAATGCAGTAATTCATTAATTCAATAATTAATTATTATTGTACAGGCAGTACGATCGTAATGTAGTTCAATAAGAAACACGTTCACACACACCCACACACATACATATATATAATGGTACAAATATTTTACTCATTTAAAAGCGTAAATTATTCATATATATATATATAAAGATATCATTTTAATTTCAACAACACACTAAAAAATATCACAGAAAACACAAACACACATATATATCTATATCGGTGTTAATCGAACCCTGAATTTACCATAAAGGTATTTCTAGTAAGCAGCCGATAGCAGTGAAAAAATTTAACATGTAATATAACTAAATAAAATTTGCGTTTTATATATATATATATATATATATATATATATATATATATATATATATATATTTCGACATGTGTGCAAGTACGTTCCATCATTTCCTCGTAAACTTCGTATACATATTTCAGTTTATTTACACACAAATATATACATTTACTTATATATACAAACTAAGTTTTTTTTTTTTTTTTTTTTTTTTAATGGGCACAGGATTTTTCACCCAGATTGATATAAAATTATTAAAATGGATATGTTAAACATTAATATTAGTTGATGTAATATAATTATAAATAGCTAAATATACATGAATGCGATTAATAGTAAGTAAGTAAGACATATTTATTGGCAATGGTACTTTGAGAGATATAATTTGATTATATAATAAAGATTGTTGAGAGCTGTAGTAAGAACATTCAAAAAATACATGATCCGCATCTGCTATTTTGTTGTCATCGGAAGGATGAGGGCAAAAAGGAGAATTTATAAGATTGCATCGGTATAGGGACGATGGAAGACGATTTTTTCCAAAACGTAATCTACATAAAGTAGTAATGAAACATCGAAGTATGTTACTTGGTACTTTTATATCAGTAAACCATGATTTTATGGGTATTAGAGGTTGAATCGATCTGTAATATGGAGCTAGATAAGGATTGGACCAAATATTATTCCAATATTCTTTATGAGCAAATTTAATGAGACACAAAAGATCTGTTAAAGGTGTATAAGGAATAAGCACACCGCTATTCGAAGCGGACTTGGCTTCCGCATCAGCAACAGTATTGCCAAATATGCCAGAATGTCCAGGAATCCAGGAGAACCTAACAGAAATACCAGATTCTAACAGTGAGGAAACCAAAATTCGGATTTTATATAAATAAGGCGATGCACGGGGATTAAATGAGAGAGATTTTAGAGCGGTTAAACAGGTTTTCGAATCGGTAAGAATAAGAACTGATGAAGCTGGACGTTGTTGATAAACGTATCTTAACGCTTGGTATATTGCCATAGCTTCAGCTGTAAAAATCGAAGAAAAACGTAATAAAACGAATTTCTTAATAATGTTTAAAGAAGGAACTACGAATGCTGCACCAACTTTATTATTAGCCTTGGAACCATCTGTATAAATCGGAAGGAAGCCCGTCCAGTGAGTTGTCAGTAAATTATTTAAAATAGAAGTATTAAAACCAGTAGGAGGATATTTAGACCTATGAAAGGTTTCTAAATTTATTTCTAATTTTATATTATTAATAGAGAATGGATCGGAAAAATAAGGAGAGGGTGACAAAGGAATAATTAAGTTGCGATAATTGGAGAATCGTTTAGAAGATTTACAGAGAATAGGAAGTTTATATGGTGAGAACCTCCATTTGTTATAAATAAATAAGAAGTTATTATATGCTGACTGATATGTAGTTGTGAAACTTTTTACAACAAACTGGTCTGCTAAGAGGTTTCTGCGGATGTGAAGAGGAGGGGTATTAGATTCCACCTCTAAAGCAGCAATTGGAGTAGTGAGAAATGCTCCCAAACAGTAACGGAGGCAAGAATTTTGCAATTTATTTAGAGGATCCAAAGAATTTGACGAAGCATTACCATAAAAGAAACTACCATACTCAAACACCGAACGAATAAAGGATTTATAAAGTAAAATTAACGTTAATGGATCTCCTCCCCAAATAGTATGACTAAGCGACTTAATAAGACCTATGCGTTTAAAAGCTTTTGCGTAAGTATATTGTATATGTAAATTCCAGTTAAGCGTTCTATCCAAAATTATACCTAAATACCGATGCGAAGTACAGAAAGGAATAGTATGGCTAGCGTGAGATAATCCTGTAATAGCGGGGCTTGGTTGTTTATAAGAAAAAACTACAGAGGAGCATTTATTAAGCGCGAGAGAAAGTCCCAAATCAGCTAGAGCCATAGAAAAACAATATAAAAAATTGTTCAGTAAACTGACACCCTCAGCATGGCAGTGGTGATCACAGTATATGACGAAGTCATCAGCGTACGATAAGATATGAAGATTTGATGCTCGTTGAAGTTGAAATAACGGAAGAATGTATATATTAAAAAGAACTGGACTGAGTATAGAACCTTGTGGAAGTCCAACATATGCATGTCGAACTATAGGTTCAGAGGAAGGATGCACGAAAAGTAGTGTACGATTTGTAAACAACCTGCAGCAAACATTGGCGAAACCCAAAGGAATTCCCAAATCTGTTAATCTGTTATGTAAGATGGGAATAGAAATGGAATCAAAGGCCTTATTAATATCTAAGAAACACGAGATTAAATATTTTTTTGATAAAAAGGATTTATAAATGTCTGATAATAAATGAGCTATACAGTTTAATGAACTTAGGTTGTTTCGGAAGCCAAATATTCCTAATGGAAATAGATTGCGGTTTTCAAGCCACCATACTAATCTATTTTTAAGTATCCTTTCAAAGGTTTTACGTAAACACGAGGCAAGAGAAATTGGGCGGTAAGAAGGTGATTCTGAAGATATTGAATGAGATTTTTTAATAGGAATTATAAGGAACTTGGTCCATTCATCTGGAAAGTTTGCAGTCTGGAAGAAATTATTAAAACAGTTTAACAAAATTGTAGTTGCAGAAGAGGGGAGATGGTTGAGTATAGTATATGTGATTCCGTCACAACCAGGAGAGGATTTTTTATTAAAGGAAAGTGAACTCATAAGTTCGGGTAAAGTAATTGCATCAGATAGTATAGTTTGAGTATTATTATGACTGGGTGAATAAGAAGGAGAAAGTTCGTGCAAGTTTGGAACATAACTCGGGGCTACTGTATTGACAAATTCTTCATACCAGTCAAAATTGTATGATTTGCATGTGTTATTCGTGGAGAGGTGTTCAGCAAATGATTTTGCCTTATTCCAAACATAAGATACAGAAGTGTTACGATTAATCGAACTTACAAATTGCTTCCAAGATTCCCTTTTTTTAGATAAAAGGAACCGTCTCGTAATGGCTTCCTGATTCTTATAAGCAAAGTAATCTGAAATTAGTTTGCTTCTACGGAAACGTTTAAAATATGCACTTTGTTTTTGTAACAATGGTGTGCACGAAGGATCCCACCAAATAGGTTTACGAAATTTGTTCACTCTAGCCGACCTCCGAGTGGCATAAGAATCTAAAGCAGTATGTAAATGTTTGACAAATTGATCGTATACAGTGGTATTAAAGCACGAATTATCTAGTAATGGAATGCATAATGAATCTAGGAAATTTGTGAAATCTACAGTATTTTTGTGAGGGAAATTCCAAGAAGGGAAGAATGAATTTTTATTATTCACCATCCTAGTATGCTGGAAAATAATTGAGGTGTCAATTGGTAAATGGTTACTACCCAGAGGATTATTAATAACGCTCCAGGTACTATTCAATGATAAATTACTGGAGACAAGTGTTAGATCCAAAGCGTTTGCTGATCTATTTAGCGAAGGAACTGTGGTATGACTTCCATCGTTTAGTAGTACTAAATTAGAATGATTAATAATGTTTATAATATTTTGGGCAGAGAGGTTGCACCTATTACAACCCCAAGAAGAATGCAATGCATTAAAATCCCCACCACAAAAAATGTAAGCATCGGATGAGATGTTGTTGATAAATGACATAAATAAGTTTGTATTAAAAAAAGAGGAAGGTGGGCAGTAAAATGAAAGTATAAATAATTCTTTAGTGTCGTATTTGATAGAAGCGCAGACACCATTACAGTGACTACCATTTAAAATTGATCGAATATCATGACGGTAATGAGGGATGATACTACGTATTAAAATAGCCGCTCCTCCATAACCATCAGATCTATCGTCTCGAATACAGAAATAACCGTTAAAGGAAAATTTAGAATCTGGATTCAGCCATGTCTCGGAAAGTAAAATAATGTCAAAAGTATTAGTTGCTAGAAAAGATTGAAGGTTAGGTTTATTTATTGAGATACTGCGACAGTTCCATTGTAAAATACGTAGGGTTGAATACATTGTCAATTATGTGGGTGAGTTATTTGATATTATTTGGTAATTTAGTTTTACGTGTATCTGAACGAGTGTTATTAGAAGAATTTGGAAAAACGAATTTGTTAGATTCTTTTGCTTTAGATTGAGATTTATGATTAGCAGAAGATGAGGATTGAGGAGTAGATGAAATAGAAGCTTTTTTAATGGGGGGTGACTTTGTATCATCAGAGGGTGGACCATCAGTAACATTATTTTGGGTAGTAACTGTTAGGGATGGCGATGACGATGTTCTACCAGAAGGAAATGAAAGTAAGTGTTTATAATTTGGATAGGAGGGTGTCACAGGCTGTGAAGGACCTGTATGATTTTGAAGAGATTTACGAAAAAAGTATGACTGAGGGGAAGAATAACGTACTTGACGAGTGTCAATATTGGGGGTGGAAGGTATTGGAGCATGCCGTTGATTAGAAGAAGATGGGCGTTTTGCTATGTCTGAAAAGGAGAAAGCCTCACTAATGTGTCCTGATTTATTCTTACGGATTGCTTCCGATAATGAAATGTTATCATAAGACATAATTTGTTGGATTTGAAAACGTTCTTTATATATAGGACAAGATTTGTCAGTGGCCATATGAGCTCCCATACAGTTAATGCATGAAGGGGCAGAAGTATTTGTATTTGAGCAACTGGAGGATAAATGGCTCTCATGGCAAAATGAACACCTAGGTTTGGATCGACATTGTTGTGCAGTGTGTGAGAACCGCAAGCAATTCGCACACTGTCTTGGCGGCCGAATACTAAAAGTTAGAAATAAAAGGTCGACAGTAACAAACATGAAAATTTTAAATCCAAAAGAGTTTGAAGCAGCCATGACAACAAGACTTAGTAACTACACACAGGAGAACGTGAACATATCATCGCAGCAGCTGGAACCAGTTGAAAGAACACATTAAAAACTCTTATAAAGATTCACAACCGCCCAATAAAATAAAGAAATGAAAACATTGGTTTTCGAATGAAACAATTGCGGCTATAGAAGAACGAAGAAATCTAAGTCACGGCGTCGAAAATTACATAGGAAAAAAGAAGTTGTTAAACGAACAGATTAAAAAGTTGTACCGAAAAAATAAAAATGACTACATCCCCTCTGTATGTGATGAGATCCAAAAAAGTGCGGACAGAATGGACACAAGATCACTATATAAAAAAGTTCGACTTTTGGCAAGAGAATTCAAAATGAAAACACAGGTAATTGAAGATGAGAATGGTTCATTAAGGATGGATGCTGAAGTAGCCGAAACATGGCGTAAATATTGTGCCGCATTGTACTGCGCGGAAGGGGATCTTCAAGAAGCTGATGATAATATCCAAATGGATGAGATGGAGCCTTCTATTCTGTTCTCAGAGGTTCAAAATGCTATAAACTATTTAAAACGGAACAAAGTTCCAGGGCCGGATTAAATTGCTGCAGAAATTTTCAAAATAGCGGATGAAAATACAGTACATGCTATACATACGATTTGCAATAACATTTGGAAATCCGGTTTTTGGCCAAAAGATTGGTGCCGATCTACATATATTCCCTTACGTAAGAAGGGCTCCTACAAAAAATGTGACAATTACAGGACAATATCTTTAATTCCACACGCTAGCAAGGTGATGCTAAAGATTATATATGAACGGTTATATAATGTAATGCGCAGTAAAATTCCATGGGAACAAGCTAGCTTTATGAGAGGTAGATGAACAAGGGAGCAGATTTTGAATATCCGACTGCTGATAGAAAAAGCACGGGAGTAGGTACTGCGCTTTGTGGACTACAAAAAGGCTTTCGACTGTGTTCAATGGAGCAAACTTTGTCCAATTTTAGTTGAAATGGGAATACCAAGACATTTAGCACGTTTAATCATAAATTTATATTAACAAAGTACGGCTGAAGTCGGAATAAGCAAAGATACACACTCCCAAGATTTTCACCCATCACGCGGCGTGCGGCAAGGTTGTATTCTGTCCCCACTGTTGTACAATTTCTATGGAGAGTACATCATACGTAAGTTTTTATAGACTCACGATAGTGGGTTCTCCATCGGAGGAGTTAAGATATCAAATCTCCGGTACGCAAATGATACTACGCTGATAACTAATAGCTTAAGCAGTATGGCGCAAACTCTAAGTCGTCTGGAAAAACACAGCGCAGAATATAGATTAATAATTAATAAAGAAAAGACGAAAATCATGATTACTGATAGACACAACGATAATTATAAGGGATTACACGCTGTTAACGGCGTGGAAATTGTGAAACAATATGGATATCTAGGTTCGATAGTAGAAAATCGTGGGGGCTCAGAAGAAGAAATTAGACGTACAGTAAACATAACAATAAGTGTGATGGTACGTCATAAAAGTATATGGGCTGATCCCGCTGTATCAGAAAAAGTGAAAATAAAATTAGTCAATAGTCTGGTCTTCTCAGTGTTTCTGTACAGCGCGGAAACGAGGACACTACGGAAAGATGATAGGCAAAAGATAAATGCGCTTGAAATGTATTGTTGGGGCGGATGCTAAGAATCCCGCGGACAGACAAGAAAACGAATTACTCGATATTACAAGAAGTTGGCGCAACAAATAGAAGATTGTCTTCGATAGTAATTAGAAGAATATTACCATACTTCGGTCATATAATAAGAGCAGATGGATTTCAGGCGAGAATTCTTGAGGGAAGGGTAGAAGGAAAAATAAGACGCAGTCGCGTTCCTACAAGATCGTCAGACATGGTACGGACGGCAATAGGAGGAAGTTTTACAGAATGCGTCCGGATTGCTCGCAACAGGGAATCATGGTGACATCGCGTACAGCAGATGGATTTTTCATAATCACGATATCTCAACGAGGTATTCACGATTCACAGAAAGATTTATATATATATATTTATATATATATATATTTATTTATATATATATATATATACTTATACATTACATATATTAGAAGAACATATATTTACAAAACATATAAACAAAATCATGAATACATGAATAATTGAATAATGAAGAATGTTAAGTAGTACCTTATATATATATATATACCTCAACAGTTAACTCACTAATGTACAACGACATCTAATGTATATGTGAAAAAAATTAAAATTTAAAGTTTTAATTACATATATATAATATTCATACATATATATGCATTATATATGTAATATAAACGGGGAGTTGGAATGTGCTGATTTTTTAAGTATAAATAATTAAAAAGTAGTTAAAATCAATAAATTTAATGTTAAAAGCGACTATTAAGCCATTTTCAAGTGGACAAAAATAAAAAGCACAAAAAACAAACGAAATAAAATCAAAATAAAATGTAAAAAAACAGTTAATCTATATAAAACCATGTTACACTAACAGCTCCCAAAATGACTTAATAGCCGAATAACTTTGCGTCTTTAAATATATTAAATTTCGTGATTTTAACTAATTTTTTATTGTTTATATACATTTAATATCAGGAGTGGCCACAAATGTATATATATATATATATATATATATATATATTCTTGTGGCCACTGCTGATATTAAATATATATGAAAAATTAGTTAAAATCACGAAATTTAATATATTAAAAGACACAAAGTTATTCGGCCATTAAGCCATTTTCGGAGCTGTTAGTGTAACATGGTGTATGTAGATTAACAGTGTTTTTACATTTTATTTTGATTTTATTTTATTTCATTTCTTTTTTATACTTTTTATTTTTTTACGCTTGAAAATGACTTAAATAGAATACAATCTACCGTGTTCCCTACAAACAGCCATTTCTCTTACTTAACACGAAAAGATTTCTCTTCTCATAACCGAAAAGTGTGCGCAGTTATTTAGATGTACATTCCAATGGTGAAACGAATAACAAAATGGGATGATATCGAACAATTTATTGAAAATTTGGTTTTAAAAACACATTGCAAAAAAATATCAGATTATTTTCCAAAAACAAATAAATATTTTATAATTATTTTTTAAAAAAATAAAAATGATGTATGTATTAAATTTAATTCAGTTCTTGTTAATAATACTGATGTTTTATTGATTGTTAATAAATGCATGCATACACACATATCTATTGTATATAAAATGTACTAATAAACATAATTTTGTTGAGTATGTGTACTTTTTTATCAATCGTTAAACACGAAACTTTTTTAACACGGATAAATATTTTAGTCCCCTCCATTTCGTGTTAAACAATTTTCACTGTATATATATGTATATATATGTATATATATATATATATATATATATATATATACATATATATATATCGTACACGCATGATAAATAACTGAATTTTCTACTCTAATATATAGTGCGTGAGCTAAACACAAATTACATTTGCTTGCAAATTATTTCCTTAAAGAACGGTATTGGAGATTAATGTATACCATTTCACATCTCACAGCGTTGCGTTTGTAACAACCTTAAGTTCAATATATTTCTATATCGCTTCAAATCTACCACCTCCTTTTTTTCTTATAACCATATATGAGTCATTAAAGACATACAAAAAGTTACACATCTAATTGAAAGTGTTCATTTTAAATTTTAATACAATCAGAGTTGACAAAATTTCTTCGTGGAAGCGTATTTTGACGCCATTTAATAATAATTTAATAAAACGTTAATGTGACAATACCTTTTTCCCTATAGGAAAACCAAAACTAATAAGTAACTAAAATTATTACCCGATACTATGTCCGTTACAATATGAGCAGGAACCTCTTCAGTTAAGGATATCGCAGAGTCAGAATCACTACCATCATCAGACCACTTAGACCATGGTTTCGAGTAAACATCGTTAATCCAATCCCGTATTCGCTGTAATGAAATATTTTAACATTACGGTAAATATTTATCTACGCATTTATCAATACATACACATATTATATACAAAAAATGCTTACAGAACTATGGGTTTCATCATTAGAAATTCATGGGTATTTCGTGATCCTAGGACCCCGCTGTTACTATTCAACATGCTTGTAAGATTGCAATTATAATACGCATCTGTGGTTGGGGATCCTTTCTATTAATATGGTGGAAAAAGTTCAATCTCAGTTTTTAAGGTATATTTATTACTAAGTATTGAACCCTTGAGTGCTATGGTTCCTGTATGATCTTTGTAACTCTCGCACAGATGACAATTATTTATTATCTTCAATCTTATTTATGGTTCCCAGCGTTAGTAATAGGTCACATCGTATTTTCTATTAATCACATGCTCCTAGAAATCTAGGTTATAATTCACCACTTCTATCCACCTTGCGTCTATATAATAACGTACTAAACATTCATCCACAGTTTTTTGATAGTAAATTTATATATAATACATTTTTTTAAACTCTATATTTCAGTTGTTACTTTTCAGTAAGTTTGTTTTATTTTAGTCATATGTGCGTGTCCCGATGGAAAGTTTGTTTACATAACAGTATGGGTGTATGATTGGTATTTTTGTTTTTTGTTCTGTTCGGAAGTGTGTTTGTATAGGTGTTGTATTTCATTGGAAACATTATCATTTTTCTGTTGGTATTAAAAACTGATTTTCTCTTTCCTAATATTATTTATATTAATTAGAGTGTGTGTGAGTGTGGTCTAGTTTTATTTTTGTTCATACTTTTACTTTATAATTATTCTGTAAGTGCATACACTGTAATTGACGTTTTGCTGTTATGTACGCAGTAATGTTTTATAAATATATATATATATATATATATATATATATATGTGTGTGTGTGTATGAAGATATACCTTTATCTATCCACCCTATCCTGGATGAATAAGGCTACAAAGAAAGACACTTTAGAAAATATATACTCACAACTCGAACTAATAAACACTACCGAAAGAACAGCATTCACATAGTTAAGAAACTTAATATAGCCGTATGTGCGCATATAAATTCTTTCGGATATATATATATATATATATATATATATATATATATATATATATATATATATATAAAAGATCGAGAACCCGATTTATGGACGCAATGATTAAAAAATACAATTGTGTAAAGATGAAATATGCTGTTTGAGCTAGGGAATACATTAGCTACAAATCCAATTGTCCAACAACCTACCAGTTTAGAAGAAATGATGATGACTATATATATATATATATATATATATATATATATATATATATATATATATATATATATATATTTATTTATTTATTTATTTTCTAAAATAAAAAAATGATCACGAATTAGTAGTGTTAGGTTTCTCGATTCTCATTGTTCCGTCTTAACGAATAAAACAAACATATCATAGCTGTTCGGTTGGTTGCATAAATCATCGATTAAAAGTGACACGGTATTTGTCGAATTTCGCGACGTGTAAATTATATTTATTAAAAAATATGATAATAATAATAATATTTTTATCATTATTATATCATTATTAAAGTTATTTTTTCCATATATATTGGGTCAAAAAGAAAAAAATCATTTATTAAACTCGAAAGAAATTAGTTCGTGTGATTGATCGATCAGTTTTAAATAATAAAGAGAACAGGCAGTAACGGAAACATTACTCTAACGCATAAAGTAAAGCGCATAGTATAAAAATTTTTTACCATTTCATAGGATTATTATAACGACAAAATTGACGTACAGAAATTTAAGCTAGACTTTTTAATTTACTTTAATTATATTAAATATTAGAACAAGATTATTGTTAATCGTATTACATAAACATATATATATATATATAATGCACAAATAACAATCTTTTTCTTTGAAAAACTTAAGCTACAACGGAATCCTAACCGTCTATTAAGGTTACTATAGTATAAAATAGTAATAACTATTATTATTATTATTATTATAAAAATGGAAGTAATTTTATTTGAACGTTTCTTTTCGTAGAATAATATTCGTTTTAATTAGTGACGTCGACCAGTTTACTAATATTAAACATCAGAGTCATGTTTTACGCGGAATAAATGACAACGAGCTGAGTATTAGCTAGAGAAGGAATATCTATTAACCCTTAATAACGGCGATCGTTTTAATTACGCAATTACCTATATATGGCTATATTTTTAGACGCTTTAAACTTTTTTATTAGTTCTATTCTCGAACGTCTCACTTCTTAACAAAAAAAAAATTCAACGATAAAAATTTACAAAAGTGACACTAGAAGTAGAAGGATTCGTAGTAATAGACGTAGTAGTGTCGGTAATTACATTTATAACCTAGCTATTATGACTGTCCATAGTGTTGTCGGAATAACCAAAAGATACACGAGAAATTACCTAAAAGAATTAAGTAAATTAACCCCTGATCTTACAATCAACACAGTAAAAACAGAAATTACGTTATTAAAACCAATGAAGGTTACTGACTTTTTTATAAACCCAACAATAACAATACATTTTAATGAACGTGTTCGCTAGATGATATGCAATCAAACGAAATATATAATTTATTAGAAATAGAAAATGAACGTAGATGCTTAGACATATTAACAGTTTACCATGTTTGATCGAATTTACAAATACAAAAAAAAAAAAAAATGAGGAATATACAATCCATAAAATAATTTTATAAACTTAAAGAAACTATGTTATTTAGAAAACAACTAAGTAGATATTTCGGTTTTGTCTCTTTGATAGAACTTAGAATTTAACCTGAGAAACCGTGAATACCAGAAACTACAAGACGGTATGATCATAATTGTACATTATATATTATGTATATACTTCGCATTATTTGAATTTAAAGAATGTAGTAGAATGTAAGCATGAAGATGAATGAATGAATGAATAATAAGTATATTTAAATTGTTTACAAATCAGAGCAGATACATAATAAAATACGTATACCGAGCAGTAGTACGGCTCTCACTACGCGACTTAGATTAGTGAACGAGTCTTAAGTTAGCTTAGAAATAGACGATTTTACAGGGGAAAAACCCTGCGTAGCGGAAAGAAAACAGGATCACTTAATATTAAGAATAATTTACGCGTTAAATAGAGATTAATAATATATTAATAATAATTTACGCGTTAAATAGTATACATATATGTATACGTAAACTCGTACATACTACATACAAATAAGAATGAGTATGCTTACAAGTATAGAAGTACAAGTGTGTAGTTGTGTATACTTATATGATTAAATAAGTATAATATGCATTATAAATAGCAACAACGTACGATGAAATATTTTTATCTGAGAGTCTAGGGCGCGAGAAGCAAATGCTTAATCCTTTTATGTTTGTATCTTTTGTATCGTAATTGAAGGGTATGGTAGGTGTAGTTACCAATTTGTTGTACAAGTATATACTGACTTGTGGGGCAATTACGGTAAAATTTAGCAGCTTGCTTGTGCAGGAGTTGAGATATGTACGGGCGATTCAGTGCGGAATGCATGTGAGAAATTTTTGTATAAAAAGGAGCATTAAGGATGATTCGTAGGCATTTATTCTGGAGAATTTGTAATTTAATGATCGTGGAGTTACTTATACTACACCAGATAGGACAAGCATAAAGGATGATTGGCAAAATGAGGGCTGTGTATATCAGTAATTTGTTTTGTATATTTAATTTTGACCGCTTGTTGAATATTGGGAATAACTGATGTAAACGAGCATGAGCTTTATCTATACTCCGGTTGATGTGACTACTGAATGTTAACCGTCTGTCTAGGGTGAGACCGAGGTATTTAACGTCGGATTTCCATTCCAATTGAGTGTTTCCTATTGTAATACCATGTGGGATCTGAGGCCTGCGCCTGGTAAATAATATAACTTCAGTTTTTTGTGAGTTAATTTTGATTTCCCATTTTTCATAGTATTTGTGTATTTTGTTGTAACTGTCTGTGAGTCTGTTGCTAATGGTATCAATTCTATATGAGGATGTGTAAATTGCAGTATCGTCAGCATAGAGGGAAGTGTATCAGTAACCGAAGCGTAGGTTAAGATGTTAAAATTTAACGAGTAACAATATAACCGAAAAGAAAAAGACGATCGAGATATAAAATAAATAAGGTCGCGTATTGCAATGGTGAAACAATCGTTTCAGTTTGCAAACAGTACTGACAGGTCAAATGTTAAGAACGATCGTCAAGATCATAGTAAATCAGCGCTGATGTCGATTGTAAAGTAAGCATCGCAGACCTGGACGCTGAATGTAGGAAGCATTAAACGGCTAAACACGTTCGAAATGCGGACATTACGGCGAAAATAACGAACATGGAAATACCCCAGAAAAGTGGAATCAAGAAGATGACGCTTAGGATGATATACTGAACAGTAAAGGAAAGTTTCTTTACAAGACACAAGATTCGCGAAGGAGTAGCCAATAAAAGAGAAATAGGATTACACAATTCAAAGTTGTTTTATACTACCTGCTGCCAAAGAAATTTTATAACGACAGGATTCGAGAAATGGAAATGACAACTGTATGAAATAATAGACGTAGCCAATAAAAGATAAATATAATTACTCGACTCGAAGTTATTTTATGCTACCTTTTGCCATAAACATGCAACCAATACTAACAATAACGAGTTAAAAAATGCATCAGTTGGCAGAAGCAGGTTAACTATCTAGGAGTTACTCTAGACTCTCGTCTTTCATTTAACGCGCACATTAATAAATCTATCGGTGATGCGAAAAAAAGTCATATACTTGCACCAATTTTCAGTTACCGTTCTCATCTTTCTTCAGTAAACCAGAAATTAATTTACACTACCGTTATAAGACCTAGTTTATGCTTGTTCGGTCTGGTATTCAGTGTCCGTTAGTACTTACAAAAAACGCCAGGTAATGCAAAACGGATGTTGCAAAATATCATTAAGTGCTTTTCCATGGACTAAAATACATGCATTTCGCACTAAATATTCCTCATATTTATGATCATGTTTATAAATTATCAAAGAAATTTTATGATAAAAGTATCATAACAATAACTTAATATATGCTTGATCCCAGAATGCGTTACACTAGATATAAGCATCGTCGTATTAATTTCTAATGTAGCATTATACGGTCAGGTCTGTGTTACGATTTATTTATTTATTTTCATTTATGTACAAGTTAAATTTAATATACCAGCTAACAGTTTTGTTTTTTTTTTAATTTGTCCTATTGTTATTTTATTGTTATTTTCTTGATTATTTCTTTAGTTTTGTAGTCATTTGGTTGTATTTAACTGCTAAGGTAACTTTAAGGATACTATATGTGTATATGTACATATAAATTCTTCATAATTTATAAAATTTTGTATTGAAATATACTATACTATACTAGCAATAGATTGACAAAACTAGCAATATTTTCGAAACAGGCATAAAAGGCAAATCTGCCACGCCACTAAATGGTTACCCAGGATATTTACGTTCCATATTTAATAACGAAATAAGGGCAGCTTCTTATACGTATAAAACGTCATTCAATAAAAATGAACTAACGGAGATACTGGTTTTTGCGATAGCGTGTTATGCTCTGAAATCGTAGACACTGAATAAAGCATACGCCGAAAAGATGATGAAAGTCTTTGAAATGATTGGCTACAACCGAATGCTTCGGATATCGCGATTGAAACATCGAACTAATACATCAATCCTAAAAGAACTTGCTAAAACAGCAGAAAACGAGGACAATACCTTAGAATCTCGGCTAATATGAAAAAAGTAGACTAGAAAAAGTAATCACGCTAGGATACCTGTAGAAATAAAAAGGAGAAACGATTTTATCGATGCCAACAGATAGAAGTTAGAAAGTAATTCAACTGTGCGCACGAATTGTCACGACGTATCAATCCGCTGGTATACAAATTAATATATATAAATTAGCGTAGCAGAAATGTCCGTTCGACACCGGAGGATAAAAACGCACGAAAGAATTTACAACTCAAAAACGAAAAGTCTCCGATATTCACTTTTCTACGCAATTACTTTTATAACCTACAGCATCGACATCGTAATATTCGGAGCCGAAGAAACGGTAATTACTGAATAATAATTTTCGTAGCCAAGGATTCCCCGCTGTTTTCCATAAGACGATTACCCGAATAGATATATTATTATTATTATCGCAGGAAACAAAACTATTATCTAGAAGATAGTTCTGTCTGGTTTAATTATAAATTTCTTATTAATAGATTCAATTTTAGCCAGGAAAAACATATCACAGATCTAGCTCGCAGCGACACCGAACCTATTGTTTGTTTTGTAGACTTTAATGGGCATACGATGTATTACAATCCCATGTAGTCTTGTATTTTATTTTATTCTTTTTTTTTAAAGTATAAAAAACAAATGTAATTGTAAAAGGCATTGCTCTAAAATTGAAGTGTGACTACAAAGGAAATCGTTCAGTTTTAAATTTAAACCAAGAAAAATATTTATATACATGCAAAACACACACATGTATATATATATATATATATATATATATATATATATATATATATATATATATATATATGGATGTATTCATAAAACGTACATATACAATAAGATAATCATATTACATTTAGAGTTACAGTGGCGTAGCCAGACTTGGTTGAAGAGGGGGTTCAAACAAAACTAAATTATAACAGTAAATCCGAGTTAAATTGAACTTCAAGTAAATAACCAAAACTCAAGCAGGTTAGATCCCAAACCCTAAGCAATCCAACTCACCAGAGCTATTTGTATACTTATTAGACGCCGAATATGTAATTCTATTAGAAGCAATAGACGGCAGAAATATTTAACGTCACTGGAACACACTAATAGTATGTTATTGAGGACAGAGGAAGATGGTTACAAAGTACAATAAATTTCACGAAAAATTAACGATAAATAATGATTTCATATTTTTCGAAGGAATAATACATAGTAATACTTAATTAAATTTAAAATTTAAAATCCATTATTCGCGTTTTTCGACAAAATTCTTCTAGTACCTACAAAACGTATTTATTTACTTCAAAAACAACGAAATTTAAATTAAATAAATGAAAATAAAAAAAAAATAGGTTTAACAAATGAAAACTGCATTTAACAATTTTCTTATTATCGAATTGAACCCAATGAGGGGGGTTCAAACCCCCAAAACCACACGCTGGCTACGCCACTGCAGAGTTATAAAAACACATTATTATAACGAAGTAGGGATGGAACGTATCTCTCAGTATAACCAAAGTGAGCAATTATTTTTTCCTTCAACACAGTAACAATCAGTAGGACCGATTACTAAATCCCGAATGCCGTAAATTCTTTGCAATCGTTATTATTTTGACTATAAGTATAGATTTTTAGATCGCATGTTTTTTTTTAAATTTAAATTTAATTAAAATTCCGCGCATAAATAAAAAATATATATACAAAGCATAAATATTCTTAAATGTATGTATAGGACAGAAAAATATTTTTTAAATTTAAATTAAATTTAAACTTTGTATATATACATACATACGTATATAATTTATGCGCGTATATATTTAAATGTGTATATTGATAAACATAACACACAATTGTATCAATTTAAAACAATTGGAATACATCACTAACGAAGTATTTTACTGATTAACGTGAGAAATAATATTTTTATATTGATTATCGTATATAGAAACGCACAAATACTTGGCGTCGCATATTTTATCACTTTGTCTATAAATTTATATTTCTTTTTTTTTTTCACTGTACCGGCACGAAAGCACCATAAACAATAATAATGAATAAAGTAATAAAAATGTGATTAATCTAACGTCTGTAGTGAGACAATTGGATTCTGACTGACATTGAGTTATTTGATTACTACAGTCATACATACGTTTATTATTCAACTTTTAATCGATATTCCGAATTATTTAAAATCATTTACTCTTGTGATTTGAACTATTTCTGTTCCTACTCATTGGAAGAACATCTCCACCATCTTCTCTTTTTTAGTCGCCTTGTATGCTTGTCAGGAAGAGTAAATAAATGCGTTATGCGGACATTTAATATTAAAATTCGATTTATCGAAAAAAATTTTATACTGGTTTATATAAACTTCATTGACATACGATATACTTAGGTCGTTACGAAGGGTTAAGTTAGATACATATTTTCGTGCAGATGTGATGATGCGCGAAGTATAAATCATAAATTCGATCTCGTACGCTATAGTGATAATTTTGTTCATCATGTTCGTTTTACGGATTAAATTAATATCCCGCTGAAATTTTAACAGAAAATTCTCCGGGTTAAAAAGCTCGTTTTTTATAACAGCGATATCTCGAAGAAAAATAAGTCAATATATTGAACACAAATTTTCAGCGTGAAACGCATTTTACAATTATGGCAACGACTAGAGCAATCTTTCAAATGCAACGATTGCAAATTAATATATATCTCGTACCGAATTCGAATTAATAAGACAAATTCGAGTGTTACCTTATTTTGAATCGAACTGTTCATAGGCTCTTTAGATGTTTGATCCAACGTTACACACACTTTCCAATCTTCCGCAGCACCGGAACACGGTGATCGCTGCAATAAAGAATCCACGGAGGTAGACTGCGGATAAAATGAAAATGTTATAAATTAATTCGATTAGTAAAATAAATTGTACGCGATATACATACATAGGCATACACACACACACACATTTTAAGTGTATAGCGGAGCTTTTTTTATTCTATCAATTAAAAACTCGTTAAAATTGAAATAACAAGAACCTACCAACATACAATAAATATATTTTATCCACGAGTGTGTTTACTGTTGTATCAGTGTTATGATAAAAAAAAAAAAAACTGTAATGAAGGAACGAAATTAAATAAATATATAAATTTTAAGCGAGATGGTTGGCGAATAAATAAAATAATCGCGAAATAAATTTTGTTATAAGAGAAAGCAAGAATTTCGATCCAACATTATCGCTAATTATATTTATTTAGATAATATCCGATAGAGCCGTGACTAGGAAGTGTGTCCGAGTCATGTAGTGATTTACTGTAATTTTTTTATTTTTTTAAAACTATTTGGTACGTTAGGAAAGAATTTATTTATTAATTTATTTTTCGTTGATATATCATATCTTACATCAAATTGATTTAAAATTTGTATATCAAACTGTTTGAGACCTTTTTAACTTATGATATATCGTTATTTTTTTTTTAGCATCGAAAAATAACGATCTTTTTTTAATATAAAAATCAATAGGTATGATTCGTGCCATGCATATAACGTTAAATAAGAAACAGTCATATATGAAGAAGTTAAATTAATTTAAAATTTCTACATACATATATATAAAATTATCTATATTACATTAATTAATTAATTTGAAAAGTTAGCGTAGATATATATCATCCGGAGATTTTTATCGAGATAAATCTGTCGCGTAACTGAATCAAGGTTTAGTAACTAAATAAATATAATAATTTTAAATTTCAATTTCAAATAAAATAATATTATCTCAAATAAAAAAATGAAAATGCGATGCAACTGCACAGTTTTTTTTTTTCATAAAACTATATTAAAGAAAATTACTAATAAACTTTTGCGTGCAATATTACTTTTTTTTTTTTTAATGCGGTATATAAATATTTTTTAAATTGAAAAAGTAATGAGAACAGATGATTTTATTAATACTAAAAGTTTACGTACCGTACAAGAAACAATATGACCGAAAAGGTTAAAGCAATTATTCAAATATAGAAATTGTTATATGCATTCATTCGATTATTAAAAGAAATAGCAACCGCGTTAGTATAAAAAATTTTATTTAGTAAGAAAAAATTTTATTCAGTAATAAAAAGTGTCGTCAAATCGAAATTGACACAAAACGACGTACATACCTCTAAGTTAGGTATCAATTTACCGGTTCAATATAGAGTGACCCAGAGAGGACGGACGATTTTGTTTTGTTTTTTGAATAACTCAAAAAGTACTCGAACAATGAAATTTTATTTAAAAATAGGAAAACGAGAGATTAACTTACAGTCATTTGTGGAACACAATATCGTTCAGTTGACCACCATTTGCAACAACACATTCATTCAGTCTTTTTACTAAATTTTCTAATACTTTTTCGAACATAGGTCTTAGAATTTTTGAAATTTCTTCAGAAATCCGAGTTTCTAAATCTTTCAGGTCTCGTGAACGTGTTTCGTAAATGCCGCTCTTAAAAGAAATCTCGTAACTTTGAATGATCTCTCTTTGCACTGTCGGGATCGATTCACGTCGAAAATAATATTTCACGCAAAACACGCGCTCCTTCTCGTCATAGGATGTCATGATAACTGAAACTAGATAAAATAAATCTCTCGTGTGTACACTAAATGTGGAGCACGCGGTTTGCGTTGTAGCAGTCTTACCAGCTGCGCTATTCAAAAAACAAACCCGTCAGTTTTCGGGTCACCCTATATCAACATTGGTTTCAAACTTATTTTATATATAAATATATTATACGGTATATTCCTAGTGGAAGAAATAAAAGCAGATACGAAAATTAATTTAAATTAACCGAAGTAAATTAACGGTCGAAGCTTTTTTAAAAATAAATTTGCATAAAATAGAAATTCGAACGCGAAAGTTTATCGAGAAATAAAATTATGCATAACAAATTAAATAATTTTAAACAAGAGAACGATGAAATCATCAAAATTACAAATAAATCCAGATATTTTCAATTATGTGAAATTTATTATATTTAAATCGAAAAGTTTTCTATTTGTCACTGGAAAGATATAAACGGTACTATTATATTCGTTATTTAGATTACGAATAGAAATTTATCAATTAGTTAATGCGGTAAGATTTATTGTTCTGCACTTGTTCCAAGAAATTAAGTGTTTAATCAGAGAACAGATACACGCTGATTTTAACGATTACAATCGTTTTTTAAAACAAATTGTGGAATAACATCGTTGAATATAAGCACATATTTATATCAGTGTATTCTATTCGCACGACTTATGTTTGACTTCCCCTGGGGGACAAAAATTATTCATAGTACACAGTCCTCTAGCCAACTCACCTATCAACCTAAATGGTCGGTAAAGAAAGCAGAAGTTTAGTGGAAAAGTAAAAAAGCCGTGGAAGACAATGGAGACTACACTAATTATTTTAACTGTCTTGCCAGAAAGTTTCGTTTGACTGATCTGTTAACCCGATAAGTGAGGGTTTGATCCCAGCTCGCGACATAAAGTTTATAAAGGTTTAAAATGTTATTTAGTTTTGTTTTTTTTTTTCTATTGTATCGACCTAATATATTTGTCGTTAATATTGATGATTCCTAAATTTTTAGAATTAGTGCTCACCGAAATGACTACAAAATTTATAATCATCAATTTTAGTGATTACGAAAAAAGAAAATCCCAATGGACTTTGAATATAACCAACACGACGAACAGATAAATTCGGAATTGTAGTTCATATATGTGAGAAAATATTTTCTTCGTGCGTTGTTTAAAAAATTCTAATTCGAGCATACAGTTATCGTGAAAATTGGAAAATGGGGCCGGAGAGCCACCTGCCGCATAATTCCGTCAAGTCAGCATTCTCGCACGTGTTATCATACCGACATTTTTCAGATAATCATAATAAACATCTTGCCATAATAATAATAGACATCTTACGATAATAATAATAAACATCTATGAGGAAAATAATTTTTAAAAATAAAAACCCTGGAGAGAAAAATAATTGTTTTACAGTCCAAAAAAAATAATATTTTTCCAGGTAACATTGCCCATGCTAAAAACATTGGAGAGAAACGACTTAGAATTTTTAAAAATCGAAAACGGAATTTTAAGTTCGCGATTTCTCGTTACCAGTTAATCTAGATAAAATGTACGTTATTACATTAATAATAGACCTCGACGTCTACTTTCGTCTAACGTACCTCCTATCTATTATACGACATTTAAAAACGGCCCAAAACTCCTAAACCTTTTAAGCCCCATTTTCTCGATGGGTAGTTTGTTTAAAATTACGACTATAACGTCATAAGACGCGTATTTTAATATCGCTTAACTTTCGTATAAACAATTTCCCGCGATTTCGAGTCGATCCCGAATTATCGTGAAAAGTGTCGAATTTGAAAAAAAATCGCAAGATGTCTCTATACTGACTACATGTTTAGGTTCGGTTTGAATTTTTTTTTTCGCGGTTTTTTCGCTTTATACGATAAATCATAGAAATGACGATTTCAAGAGTAGAATTGTTTAAAAATAATTACGTCGCGCGTTATGCCCTGCCAAAGATGGCAAGCCGGCAATTTTTAAAAATTCGTAGCTCGAGACCTATTGATCGTAATGAAAAACTGTTTTCCATTTCGAACTGGTCATTTTAATATCTCGTAAATCGGTTCTATAAAAATTTTTCAAAAAGTCACCCCCTCCAAAGCCACCAAATTTTTTTCGACTTACGACGACCACTTTACACGGCAAAACAAACACCCACCACATAATACAAATCTTGTAACCATTAAAAATGTAATGTATAGCAGCAGCATGATGTACACATTGAACATTTAACGAATATTAAATTGAAAATTTAATTTAATAAAAAAAAAGAAAAGAATCACGGAGTACAGATCACCTCCGTATTTTAAACAACAATAAATATCCTTATCGTAAAATATGTTATCGGGAAGTAACTGATTAAAGAAATATCTGTTATCAAAATATACCATCCACGGGGGAAGCGTGTTTAAAAGAGAATTACACAGACGAAAAACTGACGACAACGGAGAGGGATTGAAAAACGAATTATTGGGGGGAAATGAATGAAAGACAGGACACGATGTCCTAACCGGCATATCGCTTAAAATAGACTGCAGGAAAAACTACCATCAAAACCTGCATGAAATAAATATTGAATAAAATGTAATATGAGATAACAGACGATCAGAGTTAGCAATGAAGAGTAAATAACTATATACATAAAATAAACTTAAACTTAAATAATAACTATATAGCATCAGGAATTTCGTAATAATGTATGTTTAATTCTTTTATGTTTATATTTCTTATATTTTAATTGGAGACTAGTCCCCTATATTGTTTATAATGGGATACGCGCTTAGGGTACAATTATTAAAAAAATTTTTAGTTTGCTGATTTATTACTCGATGCACATACGGTAATTTAAAAACTCTGCGCATACGAACTATTCTAACATAAAATCGAGCTTTAAGAATGATTCTACAACATTTGTTTTGCATAGTTTGTAATTTAGATAAGTTAGACTTGCGTAAGACCACACAGGACACGCATACAACATTATCGGTCTTAAGATACATTTGTAGATAATTAGCTTATTTGCGCTATTAACGTAGCATTTCCTATTAATTTTTTACACCCAAACTACGAGATAATATACGAATCAGAAAATCAGATACACGGGCATGGCGATAAAAAGATTTCTTGAAGCAAATATTAAAAGATTGTATAACGGATTACAAGAAGTGAGAAAAACTAGCTATAGATCAAAGAGGACGGAAACGCATAGTTACAAATGACCTACAATGTTTGAATTAAAAAACTTGAGCCATGGTAGAAATGGAGAAAATGTAACCAACTGCTCAGGACAAAAACAAATTTTAATAACACTGGAGCCTTCAACTGTAGTGTAGCGAGGAATTAGCTGCGAGAACCTGGTTACTTAGTCACTTCAGAACGCATCAATAGTAGATGGTGGCTCATGATCGGACGAGTGAACAAATGATGATGATGACAATGATTACATATATGTATATTAATAATAATATTGACACTTATTATCGAGTATAGTCGTCTACATGAAAAAAAAAAATATATGAAAAAAATAGTAAAGAAAATCCATTTTGAGTGCAAAGGTGTGAAATAAGTCTAATACGTAATTGAAAAACACGTCCGCATATAGGACAATTACAAATGAGAAGTCTTTTAATCGAGCTGACTTCTTTAAATTCTCAATTATGTTTTGGATGTTTTTGACGTAGATGATACTCAACTGTATGCTGTTCTTTGCCAGTTCTTGCCGGTTATCTTCTAATTTCATTAACTTTATTAGCTCGAGTATTTAATTTTTATATCCCCGGCGTAGTCTAGCTTGCGTTTACCTTGATGTAAATACTCATATAGTATTCTTTTCGGGAGCATGCTGCCTTTCATTTGTATGATATATATATATTATGTAGTCAGCATGATAGTATTACGAATGTAATGCAGTAATTTTAACAGTTTTTAATTTTATTAGATATATTTTTACAGAATGATTGCTAAGACTTTTCTTTCTCATTACATACCGTACACAGCAGGCTCGAAAAAAAGACAGGGTTCCCCTTTATTTCATTAATTTATGAATTCTATGAATACGTCGTCATACCCTTCTTTACGTAACGATTCATTTTTTAACATTCAATGATCGTATTGATTCGAAATAAAAATTCATAATTGCGGTTAATTAATTATATAGTTCTATTTTCGAAGAACTAAAACGAACAAATACGTTTCCGTCTTCTATGAAAGGAATAGGCATGCACAACTATATCGAGAACCGAAAGTTTACATATTTAAGAGTTGATTAACGGGATCCAACTGACAAACCTCTATAAATAAATAAAAGCAACGACTACCGCTGTAAATATATACAATACACGTATATAACGTTATAACAAAAACATACGTGTCCGGAATTCGGTATCGAAATGGAAATCTAAATTAATGGAAGTCACCAAAATTAAAAACACGTAATAAAGTAGAATCGAAAGATCGACTTCACACATCAACCACTAAATTTGAGACGAATCGTAGAAAGCGTTGCTCCAGAAGAATTAGCGAACGATGAGCTCATTCTTTCACGCTCAGTATTGTTCTCAACTCGAATTATTAAAGAGTCTTGCTAATCGAGTCTGTAATGTGTATTTGTTTAAGTGGTTAATCAAACTTGATATAAAACTTTGGGCTTATTTTAATTACGAATCTACGTCAAGTCTTTGAATAAGTTTAACATAATAATTCGCGATATCGATTTATATATTATCGCTGTAAATTTATAATAATAATAATACTTTTAAATTCCTTCAATTTTAAAATAACGTCCAATCCAAAATTTCCAATTTGATTGATCAATTATTTGGATTTTAAAAACGTTTTTACTGAAGCGTCAATTCTTGTTGAAAAATTAGAACGAATTCCATCTAAACGGAAATTAAATCATAACACCGCGCTAGATTTTGTATATGCACTTTTTTTTTTTATAATTGCCAGTTCAATCATAGAATCGAATAAAATTCGAGCAAAAAATTTAGATAATTTAACTATTTCTCTGAAATTTCGAAAAATTTTCAATAAATTCAGGCTATTTTCTTTGTAACATTCAGTATGCGCTGATAAAATTATTTATACTAGTTTCATTTACGAAGAGAAGAACAAGTAGCGATAGACTGTAACCTTCAACCGGTTTCACATAACTCTGAGGTTTGGGTTTCTTTTCCTCTCAATATTATCTTTGGTGTAACGAAAACAACGTATTCAAACTTTACGTAAAGTGAAAAGACGTGCATTTTGTTACGATGTTTCTTGAATATCATTTTATTATTATTGATAATAATAATATTTTAAAATTAGGTTATTTATAACCTGGAGATCGAAATTTCTGTAAATTTTCTTTAAAGATTATTCAACAATAGTCATTTAGACTCTATAACATTATTAACATTTATATATAGGATGAGACAAGAACATAATATTATACGTACTTACAAAATGATTTTATTTTAATAAGATAAGAAAATGTTTAACTTTTAATTCTATGAAATACATGTAATATTTTAAAACCTATTTTTTAACAATCAACACGAAATTATAAAAATTGTGGCAGGCAAATTTTTCTGAATTTATAGTATATATATATATATATATATATATATATATATATATATATATATATATATATATATATAAACAGTTTATCATTAAATTACAAAAAAAAAAACATAATACATCAATTAAAGTCAACTTTGTCGAACAGAATTCAACATTTCACTGAAGTATAAAAAATAGTGTATAATAAACATAGGCGAATACAAAATAACGACGAAGCAGACTAAATCTTACGAAATAAATTTCTAAAATATAAAATATATTTTGAAATTGAAAAAAAAAAGACATCGGAATGCTACTAGAACATAAATCGAGTACAACACTTATTGTGAACATTATCATTCAAACATACATTTATTATGTAATTTTTATTATAAGCGTTCATCATAAAAACGTCATTAAGATCAGCATGAAAATAGATGAAAATTTTAATAGGAATAATTACATAAGAAATTTTAATTTAAAATGAGGTTCACGTAGTTATTGTCGATTTTTATTCCGAAATGTCATTTTTCGATTTCATAAAATGTTTATCTCCCTAACGGAAAATTGTACGATGATAAACTTCAAAATATGTATACGCAACAGTTAATAAATTAATTCCATATTTCACAGATATAAAACCTAATACACAACGTTAATTTATCCAATTATATACTTCGATTATAAATAACATTCAATTTTTTTTTTTATTAAAGTGCACTATAACAAGGAATGGTGCTCTATGCAAACGCCATTAATAAAACAAACAAGCATTAATCCATTACCGCCAAAGTGTGAATAAAAATGAATGTACTCACCATGTAATATAATTTACTTTTGTCTTTATTTTCATGCTTATAGTAATCATCCCGAAACTTTCTATCCAATTCTTCATAAATGTGCTCATCGTAATTATTCTTTTGTGTTGAATCCCCAAGAGAATGAGATCGAATAACTGGCTCCGCGTATATATTTTCTTCGTGTTTCTTACTTTGTACGGTATTTAATATTTTAGGTTCAATTTTTCGTAACTTAACAAGATTATCCACATTATTATTAACCGAATCTATCGATTTCGGACTCACATTTCCATTTTTTTTGAACGCAATTTCCAATTTTTTCAGCATCAGTTCCAATTCAGTCTTTGATTTTCCATGTTTCGCAAGATCTGGTTTTTCAGAAGCACAACATTGAGCACTTTTAACGTTACTATCGTTTGTAATATTACACGTGAATGAACTATTTATTAAGTTCGTATTTTTCTTTAACTTGGTAATTGGTAGTTCTGATTTATCATTTTCACATTTTTCTGTTATCTTCTCCTTAACAAATACCCTAGGTGGTTTCTGAGGTGGAGGACCCGACGGCAGAGGAGACCGTAGTATTTTTTTCAACGTTTCATCGGTATATGCACGATCAGTTGATTCGTATAAACTAAACTTTTCCCGCATTGCATCAGTGTTCGAATGTTCTCTCAAAATAATATCGTTCATTATTACAGTACCGTATCTCTTTTCAGTGTTATTTTCACATAGTTTACCATTTAACTGTTGCGCAGGCATTTCAATTACTGTAGGAATCGATTTGCTAACTTTTACGTTATCTACAATCATCTCAGACACTTTATTATTTACGCTTACAGTTTTCCCCTCTGATTGCGAATCAATCGAAATATTTTTTATATTATACGAAGCAAAAGTTGAATTCGAAAAATTATCAAACTGTTTTATCTTAGCGCCTACATTAGTACATTGTTTATTTACAGCAAGCGACGATGAATTAAACTTTGAAATGCATTTATCTCTACGAAAAGCGGGTGTTCTTTTAACGTTACTTCCACGAGAATGACGAGTACTTACATTCGTTGCACAATTTAACTGTTTTTCATATGTGAAATGATCGGAAAATTTACTTAAAATTATATTATTGCTGTTAATAAATTCATTATTTTCATCATGTTTATTACTTACTATTGTCGGTTCCGATTTAACATTTAGCACTTCAAATTTTTCTTTTATATTTTTCACACGACTATTTTCGCCCATTTCATCTTGTAGTACTATGTTCACTAGACAAAATTATAAATTAAAATGAATAGAATTACGATACCGCAACAAACTATTCCGTCTGATAACAAACAAAACTTAACCGCTTTAATTGTTCAATAGGATATATCGACCACAAAAGTCGGAGTATTGTTTAGTTTTACACATTTTAAATCTACGCGCCGTGAAGTTAATATAAAAATAATTTTTTTTCTTAGAAAAAAAAAATCGGAAAAATTATTGAAATATTTTTAAAGTTTCAACAAATACTAAGTTTTAAAATCGTTAAACATTTAGTTAAGTATTCGCCATCATAAAATTTGATACACGAACATGTTAAATTAATAATTCACATATTTTATTCAATATTTCATAAACATAATTTTATGAACTAAATACATCGCCCCGATAAATTTAATCTACAAGCTAATTCTATCAAATCACCCATTTATTTTAACAAACTTGGTGTTAATATACAAATAATACGATCACGTGTGAAAATAAATTACATAAATATTTTAAGTGTGCAATATCGTTGAATTGCTTTGAATTAGTACTATAAAATAACCAAATTTTGAACGTTATTATATTATTTTTTAAACCAAAAAACACAGAAATTAATACGTATTAAGGTGAACATAGACGATTACTATTCAAATAATTTAGAATAAAATTTCCAATACAATAGCGATACAAAATTTTTTAGAATCCATGGAGCATTTGATTTTATCTTCAAAACGATCGATACTATATATTTTTACATTCATTAACCCTTTACACTTTTTTTAACCAATTTAATTAGATTAGCCTTTGTTCCTCAAAATTTTTCAAATATTTTTCAATTTTTATACAACTCTGAAGTTATAGATGTTATCGAGTTAATTCAATTTTGCTGCTGATAATTATAGTATTGTTCACCAACAGAACAGTTTATTACAGATATTTTTAAACATAAAATAACAGTCATACCTAGAAACATCAAAATATGCCCCCGTTATTTTTAAATATATAAACGTAAAGCGCTTGAAAATAATTATTCATACATGTCTTATGATAAATCTTGATGCGGTGATTTAACATCACGATCACATCAGTGAAGATTACCAAAATGCTATTATTTTTACGATTGATTATAGAGGTTATTATCTAACGTTCATATTTTTTTATCCACCTTCTACGGCGTGACAGAAATCCATGTTAATAAATTATCTACTTGATTATCTTCTCTATATTCAGATATTTGAACGAATAAATGTTGCAATTATAAAATTGAACAACCTAACGGTGACATCGTGATGCTACAACAATCATATATACTTTTATTTATTCGTATTTCATAACGCGACAATTAGTTTCAAAATATAAATTGTTGAATAAATATCCCAATCTATTTTTCCGAATATAGATTCTAATACAGCGATAAACAGTTTCAGTGACAGTATATCTCCTTGTCGTACACTTTGTTATTTTTTTTGTTTTGTCCTATAATGTTATCTCCATCGCTGAGGATTGGTAGAGATATTCTTGATTAGTTGCATATAGTATATTTCTATTCCACTACTATACAATGCATCTATTATCGCCTATATCTCTATTGAACCAAATGCCTTCTCGAAATCTATATATTAGCATATACAGTTTTACATTACATTCCTGGCATTTCTGTATTAATGTTCCAATTGTCAGCAGGTGGTCATTTGTACTAAAACCGAATCTAGAGTCTGAAATTCAATGTATTTTGATACTCTGCTATTATACGAATAAGTAGTTTATATAGTTTGATAATAGAATAATTGGTTTATAGTTACCAAGGTTTTGTGTATATCCTTTCTTATGAATTAAGATTAGTTTCGCTTCTGTACACTTATGTGTGTATTGCTTTTTATAACACCGCTATCCTAACTACTGTCGCCGTACTTCATCATTTCTATTAACACGCCGCCTGTGCCGGGTGCTTTATTATTTTTTGGAAATCGCAGATATATATATATATATCCGTAATGTTTACTTAAGTTGTCGTTTTCAGGTATGCAGTTCGTCTACCATGACGACGAAGGAAAAAAAAGGTAGCCATAGTTACATTGGAGACTTACGAATTCTGAGGCTCAAATTAAGAATTCCATCATAGGTGACGCCGAAAATGTCCGAATACAAAATCACTTCCTAAATGAACGTCAAACTTTATTGAATATAAATCTCAATCATGAACCAGGAAATAGTATCTCGGAAAATAAATTATGTTGAAAGTTAAATCTTAAAGAACCATTCGAAAATGATGTGGGTATCTCACGAAGAAATCTGATATTATAGGACGATAAACGTAATTACATTATGAATCTGCACTATCTGCAGAATAGCAAATTAGTTAAAATTCAATTACAATTTATTCGATGAGTAATCTCATAAAACGAAGAACATAATTTATTCGGTAGTAATTATGTCACATTATCCCATGTAAATCTCAATATACTTTATAATGTTATACGATATACATTTAGGGAATTAAAATTAATAATAAACATATATATTTATTTATTCATTCATTCATTAATTTGTTGCCATCGTATCTCTACGTATTTATGTTTAATCTATCATAAACATCGACCATTAGACGGATTCTTGGTCTATTTTTTGATCTTTTACCTGTGATTTTTCCTTCTGTTTTTTTTTTTTTTATAAAATTGTTTCGTCTCAACATGTGTCTAAAAATTTAATGTTTTTTTGTTCAATATTAGTTACCAAATTTCTCTTCCTTCTTGTATTTTATCTCTAACTTTTCGGTCATTCGGCACCAAATCGATTATCTCCACTGAACTATTTCTTTTTTTCCTGAACTGTAAAGGGTCAATTTGCTCGACCATAAACAATTCTCAAATGTACGATTTTACAAATTGTTTTGTGACGTCTGTATTAATTTTTTCTTTTGTTTATTATGTTGTTGAATGCGTATTTCGTTCGCCATGTTCTTTTTTTAACATCCGATATACTCCTATATATGATTCTTAAGATATTTCCGTTACTTGTTCTAACGGAGTACCTTGTATTTTTATGTTTTTGACTTTTTTTTTTTTGTCGTTTTGCGTCTCCATTTCGTCTATATTTATTTTTAATTTGTCTAATTCCTCTGATAAAATTACTAACATTTATATATACAAAGACGTAGAGACGAGTTTGCTGAACGTTTAAAAAATATCCAAGAACACTACTAGAATTCGATAACGCATGCAAACGGTTTCTATTTCGTTTTTCGGAAATTTTATTATATACGAAAAAACAACGAACTAGTTATTTCGACTCGGGCAGTTTTATGTAGGAGGAGACTTTTCATCATATTCTATTTTCACAATCGCTGAAAATCGTCATAATATATTTCAATTATACTAGAATAATTTGGTGGCTTAAGATTTTAGGGTTTTTGCAGAATATGTAAAACAACGCGAGAGCATACGCTAAAACGAATTTAAATCGTTCACGAGATATCGCCATAAATTAATGTAAAACTAAACTTACTTTCTTTACCGTTCTATCTGATTGAGATAAAAGTTGGACGTATAAATTTTTTCAATTTCCATTAATATCACCAATAATTACGTTTATTCCATTAAACGTTTAGCATATTAAACGATTACAACTATTCGCTTAACCTATCAAACCATTTGTGTTAAAAGAAATTTGATCGATGTGCGAATTTTTCGCATATATCGTATAAATTAGTTTATAACATAACAAACAACATAATGTAGATATACAAATAGCCGAAAAACTTGGATTATGTCTAAAATTGTCCATTTGTGGCCCAACATTTCTTCATTTATTTCCTTAATATATATATATATATATATATATATATATATATATATATATATATATATATATATATATATATATTACATTACGCGATTGAAAAAAAAAAACTTGGAATTAACATGAACTACGTGTAACCAAGTTGTTGGTTAATGCAAAAAGTTAGGTATCGTTATAATACGGTAAAAGCGACATTGTTTTAATTATTTTTGACGTAATTATCCCATTAAGATTAATTATTAGAAATAAAGCTTGGCAATTCTAAGAGAAATAAAATATATAGACGAGTCGTTTGTGATTAAAAAAAAAACCAAACACTTCTTTATTAAATGTAGAAATTATCTAATTCACTTCGTATGTAATTGTAGTTATTTCTTACGTATCCGTTAAAATGTAACGAAACAAATTTAATTGGCAACATTTTATTGTACTTGAATTGATGAACAAAGAAAAAAACCTTGGAATTATAAATTACGAATTATAACATTCCTATTCAATTTCAATGTAAGTTTCGAATTTAACCGCATCGTAAGCGGACACAGGAAGTTGGTTTGAAATTTTGCGACACTTCCTAAAAAACTCAAAAATTAACTTTGTAGCGTAAAATGTCAAAAATTTTATATCGCATAAAGAAATTGTACATTTATAAATATTAACCAATTGATTGAAAAGGTTAATGGACACGCGATGTTGAATATATATATTGGAGATATCTTCACAATAAAAAAAACTTTTTTTCGTTTTTTTTCTTAATTATATATATATATATATATATATGAACATATATTTATTATTTGTTTATTCTACAAGTATATTATATATATTTACTTTGGGCTTACTACAAACATAATGTTATATTTCTATTGCCGCTTGACTACACATGTCTAATTATATCCATTATATGACACGTGTGTCTGTGATATACCTATAATGTTATTTTTTGGTGCTCTTTTTATTTATATGCATGATGGTGATATAATCTATATTATCTAGTTAATAAAAACAAAATAAAAAAAAACTATAACGTGACAAATACAAAAAATATATTAAAAAAAAAACCTGTAAAATTCAAAAATTAATACTACATAAATACTAAAAAGGGATTATATTTTAAAATAGATTATCCCTCAACTTTTTCAACTAGTATTACAACGTTTATTGAAATTTTTTGGTTTTTTTAACATTGCTAACAAATCAGATTATCGCACTTTATACATTTGTATGCACTATTGTTTGCATGCATTTTCGTTTCTTTTCCAATCTATCACTTTCAGTAATTACGTCTTGATGTTCTAATCCACCTGAATATCCTTTCCTTTAACAAATGAGTGTTTTTAAACTAAAACGAATATAATAGCTCATTTACAAAACGGTATCGAGACATGTCCTGCCTATCTTTGAAACATTTATACAGCGTATAAGAATTCACTATTGAAATATTTGTAAGTATGTAAAATATAGCTAAGGGCCAACGACGGCTTCCCTTATTGGTTGAATAGTTTGCGCATTTTTGACCTAGTAGATCTACATCTCGTTTGGTTATTGTAAAAAGCTATAATTGCTGGCTTCTTACATTTCTCGTTGAAGGTCTTCAAATTGCTGGGTGACAGCACAACAGCCTGATTACATGATAGTCATTGAAAACGGTAGATGAACCGATTTCACGACTTTTAGATGGCAAAAATTATTTTGTAACTTATTTTATTTTTTTCAGACATACGTCAAACCACGTTTTTGTAATTCTTCTACAAGTTCTGTAGAAGGGAACCAGCTGTCGTTTTTTTCAACTTGTATTTTTAATTGGATTAGTAAGTCCAATAAACTGAGTCGGAATTTTCAGTGATTTTTCAACTTGTATTTTTAATTGGATTAGTAAGTCCAATAAACTGAGTCGGAATTTTCAGTGATTTTTCTTTTTCTGATAGAACAAATCCATCGCTTCCTTCTCTATACAAGTAATTCCCATCGAAATCAATAAGACACATCATTTTCAAACCATATTTGGCAGGGTTTTTTTTTATTTTTTATTATGAAATTTGAATTTACAACGTCCGCGAAATGGAATTAGTATTTTGTCGATGCATGTATATTCACTAAGTGAATATAATTTTTGAATTCTGAGACTGTTGCTGCGGACTCATTTCTTATTTCGCTCTTCCCTTGTTTCTGGATCATTGAAACGAAGGCACAGACAGGAGAAGAGTTTTAAAACGGCATCCGGACATACTAGTTCAACATAGAATCATTTGAAAAAAGAGAACCGGATTTTGCACTCAATATGGGAAATGTACTCTACCGCTCTGTAATGATATTTATTTCGGTTCTTTGATTTTTTGGTTAGTATCCGCTCTCGTTTCAAATACCTCCATCTAATTATTTCTGATATCATCTGATCATTAAAAAGTAATTCCATGTATCCTAAAATTTAGGATTGTTTCCTACATTTTTAACCATTCTTGTCACATCAGTCCTTTTCATTATAACTCGAGACTCTCCTTTCTTGAGTTCCAACGAAATCCATGTTTTCCATAAGTAATCGGAATTGCTGATGTAGTAGGTATGTATACATTCGGTTGAGAAGTGGAAACTGAAACTGCATCCACAGATTTCTCTTCACTGATTCTCTGTCACATATAAGCAGTTCCTCAACTTCAAAATCTGGATCAGCATCTGACTCGTCAACAGAAATATCAGAAATATTATCATCTCGGAATCATATAATACACCTGGTTAATCTGTAAAATCAGGAATGACTAGTAGGTTTGTCTATAACTTTTCGAGTTTGTAGGCTTATCCATATCTTAATACCGACAGCAAGTAATGTATAAGTAATGAAAATACAAAAATGAATGCTCGCTTATTACAAATGTGTACCCTATACGTGATTTACATACCTAAACAAGTAATAATATTAATACTTGCTTACCACAATTTTATCCTCGCTAATATACGACATGCCTGTCCCGCAGATACTAAATAATTATTACGTTACTTGACCATGCGTGCTTCTTATACACGGATTTCGAACAAAACAACCAATTATCAATAACAATCTGAGCAATATCTTGTATACGACACCATTCGATGGGAAATAAATTTGTCTACGTGCCCCAGAGATACACACATGCCTGCTTTAAGGGTTAGAACTATTATTACGGTTTAAAATAAAATTCGTCGGTTTTGTAACTTTTTGAATAAATTTGTTTTCTTTTTCAATTAAATTTGTCAATTTTTTTTTTTTAATTTACGCACCACGAAAACTATTAGAGATACTTTACCACCATCAAAAAAATTTGAGTGCTCCTTTGAGTAGCATGGATCTCTCAATCGATCAATTAATAGACAAATCCGTATCCTTTTCTTCCATTCCTTTCTTCTTATGATCGTTCCTTGCTGATACTTCTTTACTCTCATATCTTTCGTAATTTGATCCACGAATCTTCATATCGGTCTCCTTCTTCTTGCGCCTTTTTGTTTTTCACATTTTCCTTCTCGATTATAACCGTCAGTATACTACCTATGGTCTGTATTGAAATATGCCTGCGAAATGTGAAAAAAATTATCCGCTATTGAGATGTGGTTTTATCGAAGATTGTTATATTCGTAACAAGGCTACATGGTCAATAAGCAAAATAGGAGAAAATCAAAAAAATATAGTAGATGATATTAAAACAAGAAAACGAAATATATAGCGCATAAAATCCAAGAAGGTGGCATTTTCACGCTCGAAAACGAGGAATAAAACCAACAAAAGAAAGAAGGCGATTGGAATTGATAAATAATAAACCTACCGATCAACTCACTTTGTAAGAACCTCAAAGAACTCATTACGGACGCTAACAGATATGAATGGAAATGTATGTACGCGATATCTTATAAGAGGAGATGCGCGGGTTTCGCATGCCTCCACGTAGTTTTGCGATGTCTACTTTTCCCTGAATGTCCGAGTTTCAGTACCGTAAAGACAAATCTACCGCGCACAAACGGTTTTTATAAAATTCCTTGCTACGTCTAAATCGATTTTTTTTTCTACGTTAACAATTTTCTTTTTTTTTTACCTAACCTAACCTTCGATTTCGCTATTCGATACCTGACTGTTATCGAACATCTTCCATCTTAATAAATTCTGCCATCTAAATACGCGAAATTCCGCGTCTGGTCTATTTTTTAACATTTTACCGTGATTGCGACGTTCATTTTTATTTTTCGTAGCATACCGAAATTTTCGTTAATGTTCGTAAGTTCATTATCCGTTACATTAAAGACATTCGAAATTTGGAATACAACGCTCAATTAAATTTCGTAACCGTTTACATATAAAACTATGTAGATAATTCATCTCGTTTGAAAAAAAGCGAACGATACGTATCGAAAACTATCCAAAAAACGTGTTCGATAATCAAAATTTAGACTAAAATATCGATGTACAATTAATGGTTCTGACGGTGTTATTGTATAATGGAAAAATATGGTTTACAATGAGAAAACAAATCAATGTCATCAGCGGTTCTCGCGAAGATTCGGATAAAATGGATGGACCACACATCGAACGCAGCAGTGCTGATAAGAGCGTCAACTCCTTCCGTAGATCAACTGCTCGTTAAGAAACGTTTGAAATGGACAGGGCATATGTCACGTAGAGGAATCCAGAATGCAATCCAAAAAAGAATAATATATGAAATTGTATAGCGTGACCCCGAGAAGACGGACCATTTTGTTGTTTTTTGAATAACTCGAAAACTGCTCGACCAAAATGTTTTAATTAAACTTTATTTGAAAATAGGAAAACGAGAGATTAGCTTACAATCATTTGTGGAACACAATATCGTTCAAATGACCACTTGCAACAATACATTCATTCGGTCTTTATCAAATTTTCGAACACTTTTTCGAGAATAGGTCGCTGAATTTTCGAATTTCTTCAGAAATACGAGTTTTCAGGTCTTCCAGATCTCGTGAACGTGTTTAAGGTATCTCCACAAAAAAAAAACTTGAGCGGTCAAATTTGGAGAGCGCGAAGGCCAAGCTAAATCCGTGCAACGCGACAATATGCAGTTACCAAACGCTGATTTCAGTACTGCGAGAGTTTCTGCCAAACAGTGACACATCGCACCATCTCGTTGAAACCATGTACGGTCCAGACGACGACGAAGCCAGGAAAGGAAAAACGAGTTTATCACCCCAATATAGCGCGTTCCGTTGACAGTACCAGTGAAAAAATAAGGCCCATTAGTATCAACCGTTTTCTTTTAGTGCAGGACGTCTTTTATCAGTTGCAGAATAGTTTTTAATTCACCTTAAAAATGAATTGCAAGAAGGTACAGGTTTACACTGGTTTTTTTTTTTCAATTATTTTCAAAACTTTCTTTGCACCGTCGTTATTGATTCACGCCGAAAATAACGTTCCACGCAAAACGCGTGCTCCTTCTCGTTATATGATACCATGTTAACTGAAACTAGACAAAAATCTCTCGTATATATACTAAACACGGAGCACACGGTTTTGCGTTATAGTAGTGTTATCAAGTGCGCTATTCAAAAAACAAAATCTTCCGTCTTTTCTTGGTCGTCCTATAGAAGATGGGGAAACCACTGTTACGGTATAAGAACGTGACGGCTGCGGATATTAAAAAGATCGGTATTAAACTCAGGAAAAGTGACGGGAAAATATAGCTCGCCATCGGAAACTGTGGACAAAACTGGTGACCGTATGTATGAAAGCAATTATGTCCCTTTCCAATTTCACATCGCATCAGGCTCGTGCGTTATATGCGTTATAAACATGGATGATCGTCAATCAAGGACCCTCATAATTGCCCGCGAGTAATGGGAGGTGAGATATGTATACACACCAAATAAAACTGCAATATACAATATAACTTTTTGTTCGCATAAATTTCGATTAAAAAATCTAGAAACAAAATTAGAAAAATTAAAAATAAAAATTTATTTATACCGCGTTCGACTGCGTAATTCGCGAATTAAATGCGTCGATAAAAATGATACTGACTGTGAGTAATTTTACATTTCGGTTAATCTCGTCGTTAATATTTCTCGATTTTTTAACGACTTCCACGTAGTAACAACATCGCGCGGGCATAATTCCTTTTTCGATAATTTTAACGATTGACTTCTTGAAGTAATATCGTATATCTGTAAATAAAATATTTCGGTTTAAACGAATTGCAAATTTGAATAACGACTCATTCTTTATAAAATAAACAACAAAAAGTAGTTAAAATCACTAAATTGTCACGTATAAAGAGCCCCCATGAAACTTTTCGGCTATGAAGCCATTATCGAGCGGACATAAAAAAATAAAATATAAAAACTATAATAAAAAATATATACAACTGAAAATAGAAAAAATTAAATAAAGTGTAAGAAAATACTTAATTTATATGTACGATGTTATATAAAATTACAAAGTGAAAAAATAGATTGTGTTTACTACTATCATTGTAATCGAATTTCTTTTTTTTTTCAATATTGTACATCTAAATTCGGTATTTTATTACATTTTATTTTAACTTTTATTTATGATTAATTGTCCATATTTTTATGTTTTTTCTATTTTTTTATGTCTACTTGATAATATGGTTTAATTGCCGAAAAATGTTTTAGTCTTTTTATATACAAAAAATTTAGTGATTTTAACTACTTGTTTGTTGTTTACCTACATTCCACACTTTTCAAAGTGGTTCATTGTTTAATAAACGCACACTATTACGTTCGACAAAGAAAAAACAAGGATCGTATATATTTATTGATAAAAGAAAAATTACAAGCCGAAGCACAATGATACATTGTATTTTCGACAAATACAGAATGGAGAATATTTAAATAGAGTGGAAATAATATGGAGTAAATACTGTAATGAGATATTCTGCAAATGCGTTCGCTTTATCTAAATCAGTTTTAGTCAATTGTTATTGAATTTTATATTGAATAACTGATCTATTTGCTTCAATAATTTTTCTGTTATCAGCGTTCATAGAATCTAACTTCTGAGATAGGATTTTATTTTTATACTGGCGAATTTTCTTCTTTAGTTCTGTCTGTAATTGTACATCGAGGAGGGATAACGAGTTTGCTACCATTCTTTTTTAACCGTTCTCTAGTTTTTGGTATTAATATGATTATTTTGTCTGGAACGTAATGATTTTTTTTCGAATTTTTTAGACTGTGATTAGTAGAAAGAACTACGCGTTATATAAGGTCGGTGTAATTTTGAATAGCCGTATCGATATCGCTACTACTTTTAATTTTTAGATCTGTATTATTTTCTATTATTTCTCAAATAATCTCAAATTGCGATAATGAATTAGTTACATCCATCGTTTCATCTGTAATAATCATTATTATCTGTAACGAGTAATGAAAATATTGCTCTTCACATTAATATTTCTATCACCAGGCTTGCAGATCTTGGCAGCCAACATTAAACTCAAGTTTAACTATATTGATGGTTGTTATAAAACGACAGATTGATTCAATAATAGCCAAAATGATGTGCAAAGATTTACAGACTATTTCAGTAATTGAGGATAGTGGTTTTAAAGAATTATTACGAGAATTAGAACCGCGTTGTAACATTCCAAGTCGTCGGATAATTGCACAAAATTTATAATCCGTTGAAAGAAGACGATAAAAAAATTCGAAACTGAATACGAAGTAGTAAAACAAGAAAAACTGTCATCTCTTGTTTCTACTCCAAATTACCTTTGGAATTATTTGGATAATATACTCCTACTTAGTAATGTCGTTTTTCAAATCCAACAATATTTATCTCTTCCACATGAAATTCGAGAAAATTGCCCAATTTTGATCTGAACAGAAATTTCTATTATCTAACATTGGTGAACTTGCTTTGAAATATTTATCTATCCCTGAAACTTCTGTATCTTCGGAAAGAGTATTTTCAAAAGAAGGTAAATTAATATAAGACAAACAGAATCGGATAAAGACAAAAAATACAAAATTTTATTTTTAACCAGTAATTTAAAATAAATGTTTTATTTGATTAAACCGTTGATGTAAATAACTTATTTTACTTTATATTTATTTTCATTAATATTTATTTTAATATAATATAAACTTATTGTTCTACTTCAGGCATGTATAAAATGAACATATTTTTATATAAATTACTAGCAGGTATTCTATATTAATTCATTATTAGTTCGTATGTGTTTTGTATTTAGTGAAATTAAAATTTTTAGCTAATAGTAAATCTGTACGTTTCATACACATTTTGTTCCTAATCATTGAAGTAGTTAACACTAAACAATTTTCACTTAGTGGAACTTAAGAATGGCGTTCAGATTTAATATTCCATTAAGAAAATTACATTGACAAAATATCCTGGTCTTAAAAACCGATCGAGTTTCTTAGTTGATAGTAAATTTTTGAATCCACTTTCAAAATTGATAAGTTTGCTATGAGGAATGAGAAATGATAAATATTAACCATATCTACAGAAATTTTCTTCGAAGTTTGAATAAAATTTACCCAAAATATGACGTTAAAATATAAATTCTAGTTTTTTGTTGTTTTTTTTTTAATCTTTATTCGACTATTAAAATGTGATACTTGTATTAAATATAGACATTAGTAGGTTCTGTTAAAACCGATTGAAAAGTAGTTGGATGTATATCGACATTAGTAGATTTTGCTAGGACAGATTGAAAACTAATCGGATTTCGAAAATGATGATTCTTAGTTATATTTTTCATAGAATAAATTATTGACAAGAGTGCCTAAAATTTGTACGATTACATGATTTATTTTACAAAATTTTGAACAATTATAAACTATCTTATATTAGTTAAACCGATTGGAAAATTAGATTTTTTCAATACGGTGATTTTTAATTATATTTTTTTACTAGAATAAATTATTGATTTTGTAAAACACCGATTACTACTACTGTTGTACTAATATATATTCAATTTATTGTCGGAGTTTTAAAATCTGTACGATTACGTGATTTACTTCACAAAGTTCATACAGTTCTAGATTATCTGTTAGTTACTCTTCAACTAAAATATATTTTTTTAACTTTATTTTTAATACATTTAATTTATTTTATATGTATTATTTGTTATATAATTTATTTTGTTCACGTTGTACTAATAAAGAATTAAAGTAAATGTGACTAAATAACAAACCTAATAATTAGTCGGTTATGTATATATATATATAGGGAGAGAAAGAGAGAAAATCAAAGGTCAAATGAATACGAAATAGAAATAATTAGGAATAATTACCTCGCTGTTCAAATTTTTAATATCAACTCTGACCGATTGTCGTTCGCATTGCCGTTTCAATTTTGATAGTAAATCACCCAAAATTTTTTCATTTTGACCAGACATAGTAATTAATTCTTTTCGGCATCGATTTATTTCGCACGATACATCATCATCATCCTATTTTTAAAAAAATAATAATAATAACAGAGAGAGAAAAATAAGAGGAAATAAGTGTATGTATAACATCTTCACAAAACGTTATAAATTAAATAAAAACAAAACAAACACGAATAATATCGACTTCAACAAACTCCTGCTTCTATTACTACAAATAACGAACAAGTATTTTATTATAAAAAAGTTACACATGGCATATGTATCGATAAGTAGATGTACTAAATACATCCTTACTGCAATAAACAAAATTAACTTTTTATAACTAAAAAACTTGATGATAAAATAAATACAAGACTATTACAAAATCTTACGTTATATATATATATATATATACACTTACTCAAAGTTATATAATTTTAAAATTACAATACGAATTCATAAAAAAAAAATATTTTTTTACTACAAAACATTGTGAACGACAAAAAAATTGAAGTAATTTAAAATTGAACAAAAACGAACCATCGTAGCGTATACAACATATGTAATATTTATTTTCCCGTGTCCTCAAATTCCAACGAGTGGATGAGGCAAATATATTTCAACAGACGTTTGTGATTATACGTTTGGCTTCTGATCTGTCAAATAGTATTCGCATTAAGGCTCCTGTGTTGATACCTGCCCATTTCTTCATGATTTCAAACCAGATTTTCCTTCTTCTACCGCTTTCCCATGACGTTTTCTTCAATAATCATTTACAGTAGATCATATCTTCCATTTCTCAGAACATGACCGAGATAGACTACTTTCAGTCTCTTTTTATAATAGTCACCAATTCTAATATTCGATACCTTATACGTTCATGATAACCGCAACATCCTTCGGTAAAGCCACATCTCGAAGACATTCAGTTTATTTATCATAGATTTTTTAATTGTCCAAGCTTTTACTCCATATAGCAGTACGGACCATACATACACTTAACCATGATCCATTTTGTTGTAGCGTTTTATTTGTAAATACTTTTCCCAAATATACATATTGCACTTAATTATAAATATGCACAACGCTCGACGCAATCGTTTAAACTTATATTGTATGTCTTTTATACCGCGAAGGTATTTGGTAACACCGTGTGATATTAATATAAAATCGTATAGACCACCTTTCTCCAATCTTCCGGATTTTGTCGTAGCGACAACCAGTGTGAGTCCAGTTATTTCTTTCATTCCACCTGTACATCGAAATGGACCTTCCCTGGGTTTCTGTAGCCTCCTGATATTCACTGTGATAGTATTGTACGAGTGAGCCTGCCTTTAGCATTCAAACAATGCACTACTCGAATTGCCGAATTGTTTCCTTATGATCGGAGAATAAATTATTGTTTTTTAAAGTTTTAAACTGGCCAAATCTTTTTTTAAAACGGAATAACAAATTGTACCTTGTACGTAGATTATCCATTACGAAATTCGAAATAAATTCTTCAAATAATCGTATACGATATTAATAAAATATATTAGCGGAGATTAATACGTTCATCTTTATCTAATTAAATAATAATAATAAACGAAGTAGCGAAAAATAATAATTTAAACCAGCGTGTTTATAACTGCGTAAACTGTAAATAGTGTAAAAGAATTTTAGAATATACACGATTTTAAATGAAGCATGCATTTATTTAATCAACATTTTTTATCGCTATATTATATATATATATATATATATATATATATATATATATATATATATATGTATCTAATTAAATTTTAGTTCCACATCATGTTTGCCGAAGTATGAATAATTTTATTCCACAAGTTAATCAAAATTTTTTGTTATTTTAACGAATTTTATAATCAACGATCATATTTGGCATCAATAGATAACATCATACAGTTGGTTTTGTTGCGATAAAACTAAAAAATTATTAATAAGGAATAAAATTAAAAATGCAACTGCGAATATAAACACGATTTTCCGGCAGTTTCTTGTTTTATGTAACTTTTTTTCATCGCTAATATTGTATACCGTGGTGGCATAGATGCCAGAGCGTTCGACATTCAAACGGTTCGATCCAATTCGCGGTATAAAGATTATGAAGTTTTTCATCATCGGGTAGTTTTTAATTATCACAGAGAAGGTAGTGGCACTCCCTATAATATCATATACGCGTGTACCTGCGTTGCATATACATACTGTCATGAATGCTAGTCCATTTCATACGTAAAAATAATGTACAATGACTGGTCACGATGTTCGGCAATTCGTACATTTATTATTTGTTAAATTTTATATCGTAAGAAAGTAACGTAATCCGTTTTGAATCATATTTAAAGTAAATAAACGGAAAATGAAAAAAAAATAGAATCAAAAACCGGAAAATGTAAAAACTAGCGCTGGAAAAAATAAAACACAATAATTCACGAAGAAACAATTAAATCATATTTCGTGTAGATGACATACACATCATCAAAGTAAATATAAATTTTATTCCTTCGTGAATTGTGTTATTATTTTTTTTGTGTGTTCTTAGCTTTTACATTTTAATATCGTTTCTTTCTGATTCTAAAAAAATTGCTTTCTGATTGTAAAAATTTTTATAGAAGAAATAAAAATTTAAGAATATTGACAGCATACGGTGAAATAATTGAAAAAAATCGGGAGTAAAGTAATATTGTGCAGTTAGAGTATAAATGTAGAGTTAAAGATCAATAAACTGTTATATATTTTCGGCGTTATACTATATAGTGTTGAAAGTTGGATATTAGCGGGAAGGCATTAGACAAGAAGTTAGAGGATTTCGAAATATGACTACATCGTAGAATACTGAACATAAAATGGATGGATAACATACGAAACTGCGAAGCATTAAATCGATTAAATAAATGTAAACAAATATTAAAAGAAGTTAAGCACGGAGAATTAAAATATTTCGGACACGTAATGCAACACACGGAACAATACAATATACCTTCACCTTCGTGTACAAGGCAAGATTGTGGGAAAGAGACCGTCAGAAAGGAACAGAATAACACGGATACAGAGAATTTGACGCAGTGGTATAACTTAATTACAGTTGAACTGCTCCGAAACATATTAGACAGAAAAAGAATTGGCAAAATGTTAACGGACATCATCATCATCTGGTGCACAGTTTGTGGACCTGTCCTTTTCCATTCATGTCGGTTATTGGCTATTTTTAAATTTTTCCGAGTAACTGGAGCAGTCGGAATCCCTCTTCCGGTTATATGTCCAGCTTAAACTCGGTCTACCTTTTATTCGTTTTCCTGGGACACATCCTTCATTTGCATCTCGCAGCAGTCCCCCATGTCGCAACACATGCCCTAATCAACAAAGTTTCCGTTTTTTAACCTGGTTCAATACTTGTCGCCTTTCATTAACCTTTTCAAATCTTTTTGGTTTATTTTCTCCGTTCAGCTTATTTTCTCCATCCGCCTACACAGCACCACATTTCAAATGCTTCTATCCTGTCCTATTCTCGTTTTTCATACGTTTCCCATTCGTAAAATGCTACTGGCCACACGCATGTTTTTTATAATACGTTTCCGCAGCCCTATAGACATGTTATTCAATTTTTTTTTCTCGAAACATAAATAAAAATAATTTTTACATCGGATATTCAGGGAAATAAGAAAATATTACATCAATGTCATAGTCATCATCATCGGGAACTTTTATAAAACCGATATTTTCCAATTGGGTTCGCATACGTATCTCGATACACAACGGAGTATGAAATAACGGTAATTTTCGATAGCCTTCCTCCAATTCAGTATGTTCCATACCTGTAACACAAATCAGAGTTCTCTTATCAGATTCCACGATTTGTACATTTAAATAATTTTTAATCGCTTCTATAGACAAATCTATATCAAATAAATTTATTTTTAATTTATATTACATATACATATTTAATAGAACTCTTAATAAGGACAGCTACTTACTTTTTCAAACCTGAAAATTAATTTAATAGGTAGAAATCATAATTGGTTCAAAAGTTATGACTCAATGATTAGTATGAACTAAGCTTTAAAATAAAGTCCAAATACGCGGGCAAGAGTGCCGAGATCTAGGAGATTCAAAAGATAACCAGGTATTTTATGATATTAGCATTGACATTAACGTTATTATAAAAATAAATCAATTATCGGAAATTTACCATGTAATTGAAGCCTTTTATATTACTACTATTATAGCAGATGATTTTAATGCCAGGAATACGACTTGGAATCGGTGCACAAATTATAAATCAGATTTTACATGACATTTTATTTGTAATGAGTTTTACTATTTTTTATGTCAAAACTCATTATCATGCCTAAACTTTGATCATAATCCAATTTACTTTTACCAATGCTCTTGACGTCGTACTGCAAAAATAAATTTATAATTTCACATACGCGGACTAGGATACGAAATGATATAAATAAAACTTTAACAATATCAACCAGTCAACATTCAATAAACAAGAATCAAATATAACTAGCTTGAACCAAATCAGTCTAAACTTATCAGAATTACAAATACCTCAAAAAGCACAAGCCCATAAATTCTCAATTATAAAATAGAATAAAATAAGTAGATATAAACATCTACGAATTTATTTACACGTTCGGTTATAATTTAATTCCTGCAGTATCGAAATAACGTTTGGAATAACATGCTGCAATTGTTATCTACTAAGGGTAAAAGTGTTTCCAAAGTCACAAAAACTTACAAACGGGTACATTCTAGTATCCCACCAGTAGCTTGTAATAATATTATTGAACATTCTGAAGAAGACAAAGCCGAACTACCAGCTCAGTTTTATTATTAGGTGCAAAACTAAAACATTAATCTTTCACAAATAAAGTTGTTTTTTTTTACCCAGTTTTCACCCTTTGACAAGTGTTGATTGTTCAGACTATAAACTTATATTAATTAGCCTTAATAAAATTATATAATCTACACGCATCCAAGGAGATAGGAACCACAATAAGTTCTTGAAGTTGTGTTGGCAGCGTATTCCTTGTCGATATCTGACATAAAGCTATCTATTTTTGTATTTTGGGCAGGACCAGATCTGATGTTCGATTCGATATTACATATCTCACAAACTCCAATTCTGATGATCCCCAATTTCGCAACATGACTAGATGAACAGTTATGACCACTCCTTAGTCTAACAGAAACAAAATCTTTATGGAGTAGGTTCCTCATGTTTAAACCAGGACTCTTTTGGAATTGTCTTTTAAATAGTGGCATATTTTTTACATTTTAACAAGCTTTGAAATTCGAAATATGATGGAAAAGAACGGTACACATTTCCTTAAGCTTCGGTATTAATTGTCCCCAATGTAGTTTAACGTGCTTCTCAATAGCCGGAATTACATCCGATCGAGTAATCGCATCCGCTATCTCATTTCCACGGACGCCACAGTGGGCAGGAACTCACTTAAACTTCACCTTAGTTCCACGTTTGTGAAGTTGCCAAACCCACTTTCGTATTGATAGCTCTAATATAGTCATTGAAAATTCCGGGAATCTAGATAGTGATCTTGCTATCTATCCCACAATTAAATTCGTATAGCATATAGAAGTAAAATCTTGGCTAAAAATTTTAAAATATAAAACGTCTACACAATAGTACCTAATACATACTATAATTATTAAAAGCTTACCTAACTTAGCTGTAATGTATCTAACAAATATGATTAATACAAGGAATCGTTTACAACGATCGTCTGTGGGACATATTTCAGATAGAGCAGAGTTTTCTAACGTGTTAGGATACGATGTATATGTATAAGATCTAGGCGTCAGCGTGTAGAATTGAATAGTGTAGAGGAAGTTCCTTTCATTTAACCATACCACACGTCATACACATCTCGCTTGTGGAGTTTGTGTGTGCATATGGTAGTGTTTATTGAAATGTATATGTGTGTCGTATTCGTGATTAAAAATGGTTGTGATTACATTTATATTTATATTACTTCTTATTATGTTTCAAGATACAACAAACAGTAAGGTTGTTTAATTTTTATGATTTTTTGATAAATCATAATTATTTTTGTTTAATTTTTAAATGTGCTTGCTTTAAAACCAGCGAAAAAAAGTGGAGTTTGGACGCATCTCGCTATTATTGGAATAGTTCAGCAAAATGCAATTTTTGTTCACAAACCTTGTCATTTAAAAACGGTTTAAAACTACGTCTGTGTGTGAGCTGTGAGAGAGTCTTCATATTGTACGTGAATGTATCATTATATCAACGAACCAGCTGGTAACAACACAGCCCAATTGTACTAGCACTAGTACTACTACTTCGTTCACTCATTTAAAAGGCTAGTTGAGCTACACACCGTTCAATTATATTTATTCGTTCAAAAAACGAAGTAGTAAAAAGCTAAAAGAACGGTTATCACACCGCTTAGTTAGAAGAGCTAGCACAATTGTACGACCTGTTCATAAACGACACATCGCTACTCCTAATCATACTAAAATCACCGAAATGAATGAATTATTTAATCGTCCTTATACTTCCCAATTAGTTAACAAGAAAGCTCTAACATTCTACAACAAATGTTTGGTAAGTCCTTATACCCTATTATACGACAAATTGTTAATTACACCACGAACATGCTACAAATAAAATATAAAAAATATAAGCATAAACGAACAAAACATACGCTCCTCTAGATTGAAATTGTAACGCTTTACGATTATTACCTGGTAAAGCAGTAAGGTAATTTGATATTTGTCCTTATTATACGCAGACATGTCGTTTCTGTCTTTTTCTCTATATCAGATACCAACGTAAATGTCGCAGGAAATTCCCTCTCTTTGTTGAACTTTGAGATTTATCTTTATTATTTTATTCGGCATATTTATCGTTCTTTTGCCCGATTACTTCTTATATTAACAAACTAACTGATAGCGATATAGCATTCCAGCTAATTATTATATAATTCAACCTTTGAGAAATAAGCAACAATTATAATATTAATTTAATTTGATCACTTACTTTTTGAGATAAAGCCGGCGAATTCTTTCTTCAACTTTTTAATACTTTTGTGATAACCGCTCGCGCTACCAGCAGTGCCGACGACTACTTTTTCAATTTCGTCTTCAGCTTTACCTTAAATTAAATACATACTAAATTCTTAAACGTATCCGCGACAAACATGACATTAACGTTTCTGACTTACTTTACAAGAAGAAAATAATAAATTATATAAAGACTTTAAAATCATGTTGAATATTACACACACACACACACACACACACACACACACATATATATATATATATATATATATATATATATATATATATATATATATATATATATATATATATATATAAGACGAGATGCACACATGATGGACTGACGGCTTACTAAATTCTGTACGATGTCAACAGCGATTAGTGTAAAACAAAATTTAGACCAATTAAAAAATACGAGTCATAATAGTCAGAACTGACTCAAATCAGTATATATATCCATTATTCACTAATCGTAATTTCCCCTAAGGGATGTTATGATCACAATTCATATTCTGGCCTGTCCACCACCCGATTTTGTTTTTCAGTGTTGCACACATTACACCAACGACTCTGTGCTGCTTTCCGTATTGCATCAGTCTATCGGATGTATATTTGCCCTCGAAGTCGTCTACACGTCAGAACTTCCATTATTGTGGTATTTCTCCAGAGTACCAAATATTATTGAATATATCTAAAAGTGTGTATATGGTTTCATCTGGATCATAATGTCAAAGATGGATATAGAAATTATGTGGTCCAACAGTTCTAGGTTTTGTATGGACGATTTAAGTTTATGTACGGTTGTTTGTAAATTGTGGGATTCCTTATCTAAACAAGAGATCAGATGACTCGATAAGATTTGAGTTTTTGATGCTTTGAAATGATGTATTGAAATTGGCACCTGAGAATAAGTTACAAAATCATCATCAAGAATACGTCTAATTGATGATTCATACCATTGTTTGTTTTTAGGCTGAATTGTATGCGAAAATATTTTTTTTTTACTCAATTTGTCCGATTTTGCCAGACAAATTTTGTTGGAGTTGTTGCGTGGTAATCGTTGAAATACATTTTTTTCATGAGGAACGTTTGCCATTTCGGAGAACCCAGATAACTTTAATGGATGCATTTTTGTAGATCATATGGTTTGATATCGTTGGATTAGATTTTAAGTTCTTTAAAGACCACCAAGGAACAAATTTTAGATTGACTTTGATACATCTTTGTGAGGAGTTTGCAATTGGACAGTATAGTTAAATGCATTTGAAATGAGTAAATTTGTAAATTCATTGATGGAAAAGAATTGTTATTAACATTAATGGTATTGAATGGTTTTAAGCAGGGACTGTGATATTTTAACCAATCCGGTTTTTTTATGAGTTCCATACTTCAGAGCCAGCTTAGAGTTGAAAAATTTGTGGTAAATTATAATTGGTGTACCGTAGTCAAATCGTTATAACAATGAACCACTGTTTTTTTGATTAGTTGAGATGAACAGATAACCAAATCAAGGTTCGAATATGAGCGACTAGATGAACTGTAACGAGTTTGAGATTTAAAATTTAGTATAGAGAAATTTCCATTTAAGAGAATGTTTTCCAAAATTTTACTATTTTTGTTATAATAGAAACTATTCCGGAAAGGACTGTGTGAATTAAAATCGCCACAAAGGGTACAAGATCGAGGTAAGCTATTTAAAACTGACGATAACGAAACGTTATCTAAATTTTCGTCCGGAGAAAAGTAAGGAATACAAATTATAAGAGGATCTACTAGGAATATAGTAGCAGTTAGTATTTGTAAATGTGTTTGTAATGATATTTGCTGAAAATGAAGGTTTGATTTTACTACAAGGGTGACACCTCCTTCATTACGTCGATTTATGTTAGGGGAAGGAGTGATATTATATTCAGATAGTAGACATTTTTGATTAGATTTTAAGTGCGATTCTTGTAGACATATTAATACTGGCGAGTAAGAGTTTATTAAAACTTGAAGAACTCCAAAGTGTTTGGGAAACCCGTTAGAGTTCCATAAAATCATATTACTTAACATAAAGAATAAAATTTAGAATACAAATGTGATGAAGCTTGGTATAAGTATATGATGTGAGAATTAAAGAGTATTAGATTGGGTTGAGATAATTAGTATTATGTTTATTATTTTTGTGATTTTTGTTTTTGTTTTGCGATGATGAGTGTACTCATAGCCAGGTACGCTGACTTGAAAAAAACTTTGGCGGGCAAAACAATATTTTTTATGTTCCATAAACATAACTTATTAATAAAATTGTTTTCTTACATATAACAATCATATATATATAATGTTGATACATCGGAGAGTAGTGATTTTATATGAATTATAAACAAAACAAAATCATAACACAGTTGAATCACTATAAAAGTTTTCTATTACAAAGCTTTTCAACAATTACATCATTATCAAGCATTCACAATAAATCTTACATATAAATTACCTGAAATATTCATATAACGACACATTTTATATATTTTTATGTCTGACTTATAGTAATGAAAGGGTTATAACTCTTGAATAATAAACATTGAAGGGGCAAAGTCCTTAATTAATAACCGTTGAGGGGGCATGGCCACTGGTATAATAACTTTTGGGGGCGACTGTCCCTCTGCCCCCCAAGTCGACCCGTATGCTCATAGCACTGTTTTGATTGAAGAATTAACACAATATTTGAAATCTTTTACAATTTTTTATGCATTCTGGGTGTTTAAGCAGATATCTATATACAACATGAAATATGCTGGGGTTAATGTGAAAGCAGTAACATTGATTCCCTCTGAATGTAAAGAGGTTTTGAAAATATCTTTAATTGATGGTTCAGAGGAATCATCTGACTTTGTTTCATCATTGGACTCTACTAAAGTATCTGGTGAGTTGTCTTTTTTTTTCAGATGCCGTTTTCTATTTCGGTTTTACAATTTGTTTGAAATCTAGGCATGTTTTAGATGTCAGTGAGTTTGAGGATTGTAAAGAACTATGGAGCAGAACGCTTTGTGATTGTAAATATCGTTAATTGAACTGTGGAGGTGAGAATTGATTGTTTACACCTGGATTATGAGTATATAGTTCACTGTTAGTCTGTTGCGTGTAAATACTGTTAGGTGGTGAAATTAGATTGGTTATTACTGTATTCGAGTCTGGAATATCACGTAAATCTGTATCATGGTAGCCATCGCCTTTATGCTCAGTTTCATTACATTTAAAGTAGACGAATTCATCATGAGTCAAAAAGATACGATAATTTCTATCATTATAGTGGAGAGTAACAAATGTTGGCAGTTTTGTGTTTTCAGAGATGTTAGCGTATACTTGCCTACGCCAATTTATCATATGACCAAATTTCTCATGATGAGGTTGTACTCTAAGTAGGGAGTCTGCTATTTTGATCCAAGATGCTAATTTCTCTAGAAATGTTGCTATGTAAGAGAATAATTGTCGATTATCTCGATGGAGAAGGGACCATACATTCTACGGAGGTGTAATGCATGGGGAACATAGTAAGATAGGTAAAGATCAGATAACGGCGCCACAGCAAAGCATTAAAAAAAAAAAAAAACACGATCGAGTCTTCAGATTACCTGTTCAGAATGGACTTTCTCTAAGTTGCATATAGAAAAGACGATCAGATAACAAATGATGCCCAAATCGTAATCTAATGGTGAATACAATAACTGATATATGAATTTAAATAATAGAAAACAAATTACTATCAATAATAAAATAATATAAAAATAACTATGAAAAGTTGAATATATTGGAAAGTAGTGATTTTATTAATTAATTATTAAAAAATAACACAATCACTAAAAGTTTATTAATCGCGAAGGTTTTCGACAGTTACGTCATTTTCAAGCGCGAACAAAAATTATTACATCTTAATAATATTCGTTCGCACTTGAAAATGACGTAACTGTCGAAAAGCTTCGCGATTAAAAAACTTTTAGTGATTGTTATATATATATATTTTTTTTTTTAATAATTAAATAACTATAAAAGCTAATAATATTATACTCATAATTATTCATTCGTATGCACGTCCTCGAACGTCATAACACTTTTGCTACAATTGTTTATCACCATATATCCTTGTTCTCGGCTTGATGCATAATCCTTTGGATAGTCAATATACCAGTTATCATTTTGAGCTGGTCGATAAACCGCGTAGGTGACTGACCTCTCTGTCGTTTTCGTTTTATCATTTCTATGATAATATTTTCGATGTTATCAGCACTTATTATACTCCAATAAATTTGAGAATTTTTCTATAAAGCATAGGCAATATTCTTTCGTCGAGCTGTATATTTGGCTCCTGTAAGATCGAGTAATTCATTCTATATCTGTTCCATGGTATTCTTACGATCTTTTGGGTACTGTCATCTCCATCGCTTCTAGTCTTCTTCCAGTTGAATGATTCTAATTCATATAGCAACATAAGAAATATTATTGTTTCCATTGGTTTCGTATACCGCTATCTTTCTATATTTTTGATAATTTAGTATTTCTAGTTTTGTCATTGCTATTCGACGTTTACCCTCTTCCTGTATAATCTCGTATTAGACAGAAATGTTTCGAGATATACTGCATTATCTTTGCCCTCTATATCCGATACTAGATTAAACCGCGAGGATCGTTTTCTGGCTCTATCTATACCACCATGATGGAGCTATTTTATCCTATTTGATTTGAGCCCAGCCTCTTCGCCGACTGTTTCCACTGTCTGCAATAGTGTATAATTTAGCCAATAAAACTGTGTCGTCTGCGTATCTGAGATTTGCGATCCCATATCCGCTACTGATATACCACTGTTACAGTTTTCAGTAGACTTCCACAAAACAAATTGACAAAATTAAGATTATATTATATCTATCTAAATTCCCAAAGTATATAATTCACCTCTTAAAGAACTACGCTCGAAGATAAGAAGTGATAAACACGCTAATTACGTTAACGAATTAGCATAACTATATAAACTAAAAATCAGAATTTATATATTCCGAAAAAACCGAAACTGTTAATTCACACCGTATAAAAGAATAAATATGTAATACTTACCAAAGCAACGTAAGGCCAACATAAAATGAAAACATGCCATATTATTTTATACATATTAAGAAATTTCATATAATAATTAAACGGATATGCTTTTAAATGTTTTACTATAAGAAGACACTAAGTATAGTTATGGTAAAAAACAAAACAACAAAAAAAACTCGTCAATGCACGTGTCTAGTTTATTAGCTCTTAGTGTTTGAAGATAAACAGTACTATTTGAATAATTAATTTCGAAAACACTTATATAAAGTTCTTTTAAATATTATTAAATTATTTAACATAGAAAATTAAATATATATTTAAATTAAATAAACATATGGTGATTTCAGATACAGAATATGTCAAAAAATACTTCATGTTAGCAATTCTAGATATATGTACAACAAAACATATTAAATCCGTATATATATATATATATATATATATATATATATATATATAAAACTTCAACAACAAAAATGTAACTAATTTAAAACATTCAAATTTTGAAAATACTACTGATACATCAACATTTTTAAAGAGACTATAAGACCCTACTAATATTTTAAACGCTTTTAAAATTACAACTAATTTCAATCGTACAAAATTAAATTTTTAAAAAGTAACGAGAAGTACTTCTCGTTAAAAAGAAAGTACATTTCCCGATACTTTGGTTAAGCATATTCCACTTGGTAGAATAACGCGACTTGTTAGCGAGTTCAGATGCGTAATACGAAACAACAAACACAATAACCCCAAAATAACAGCGATATGGTTAAGAGCATTTACACCTTTACAAAATTTAACTATGAAAAATTTCATATAAATTTTTCCCAAATTTCCAAATTTATATAATCAAATATAAATAAATTCTGTAAGACATTGTCTTATGAAATAGTTAAAATGTATAAACTGTTCGTAGACACCCTTCGTTAAGAATTTGAAAAGTTAGGAATTACCGATAATTTAAATATTTAGGTTCATAATGATGACGCAATAACGCCCTCTTTTTAGAATACGGATATGATATACCAATTTTTTAAAGTAAAAAATACTTGTTGAATTTCTGCATAAAAATCTTACGTCCGACTTCTTCGATGGTATCCTTATCAAGATAATACGAAGAATAATAATTTCTCATTAAAGCATCATATCAGAATTGTCTTAAGTTTTCTCGATCAAAGGACTACTTAATATTTTGAATATTCAAAAATACAATGAACTTTTATCACATTTACCTCTTTTTCCACGAGGTGAATTAGAAGCGGCGGTGTTAGATGCGGGAGTTTCTTCGATCAAAGCGGACACCAAACGTTGAACTACGAAACCAGGCTGACAGCACGGATCTGATCTAAAAATAAATTGTAAAATAAATTTAATAACTTGAAAAAATTAAATTTAAACATTATTGCCGGAAATGATGGTGTTTTTTTTTTTAATTTTTACAGTCATAATGAATTTTAAATAATAATAATAATCATCATCAGGATAATAAAAATTAAAATAGAACGGAAAAAATTAAAATTTTTAAATTTCTTATGTATTAAACCGCATAAAATATTTCTTCACGACATACAATAAAATCGATTCGGTTAATCTTTTTCGTTCACCTTATTATGTATATAGGTTTTTACGTCCATATTCACAATTAGTCGCATAAATCGAATTTTAAAACATTTTCAGAACCTATCCGTCTTTAAATGCACTTCGACAAATGCATATACATCAAATTGCAAAGTCTATATTATTTATAAAAGTCCTTTGATATTTCTTACATTCAATAAAAATTGGCATTTATGACAGCATATGTTTGCTCTTTACAATTAAATTTAGAATGACATTCAGAAACAGGCTATATTCATTTTCGTTCAAGTTGTGGTCGCAGTTAATAAAAAGATAAAATCCAATATAATACGTCGAAACATTTATAAATATTTAACTTTTAAATTATTCGTAACAAAAAATTCAAATACAAATCAACTAAAATCGATTTCTTCACAACATGCTGAAATACATTTGTGTCAAATGATATTTTCGCAGCAAAACAAAATCGCATTCCGAACGACTGCAATTAATTGAATTAATTAAAATTGAAAAATTCATTACATAGAATTGATATCTGTAGCAAAATAAAATCATAAACTGAATGAATAGTAAATAAAAAGAATAACTTATAAACGTACTCAATTTTTTTAGGTTTGTTTTCGTTTGGCTCTTTATTTTTTTTAATCGATATTGAAGGAGCTACCTTATTAACTTGGATGTTTTTTCTAGAATCGTCAAACGGCTGTATTATTAAATATTCCTCATTTCCATACAATTCATACGTTTCCATTAATCCTTCAAAGAACTGAAAACCATATATATATATATAAATAATAATAATAAATAAAACCTTTATTTCATTTGAATACGCCAAAAATATAAACACAAAATAATCAAAATTAAACAATAGTGAAAGCCAAACTTGAGCAAAGACCCCTTCCATTTTTTTTTTTTTTTTTTTTAAATTTCAGATGTATATCCAGCACCCATTTGATTCCAAATCGTTGTATTTCTTGCTTTTCGCATCCAACTGGCCCCATATATTTGACGAAATTATTTTTCCACCTTCTTTTTGGTCTTTTGATTTTCGTTTTCTAATCCAATGGAATCCACACATTTTCTGGCCCAGCTATCTATTGTTTCCGCATAACATGACCACACCATGTCCATTTTATTTTTCTTGCTATCACCATCTGTGATCTTAATGCCTTATTGTTTATTTTATCACATTTTTCTTTCCATCGCCTGCTGTGCAATTTGCAAATTTTTTATTTGCTTTATATTATATGATCATGTTTGTGAACAGTAGGTAATCGCCGATATGATGCATGTATTAAATACTTGTGCTTTTAATGATGGACTCATTTTTGTATTAAAAATTTCCTTCAAAGCCAAATATTTTTTCCACCCTGTTGCTATCCTTCTATTTACTTCCTTGGCTGTTTTATCTTTGAATGAAATTAATTATATATAACGATAATTATGTCGCACTTTAACTAAAATCATCAACTTTTCTTTTACATTGTACATAATAACTATTTTTTTAGTTTTTGTTTATTAGCAACAATACGTTTTTTCTTCAACATAGCTGTGTACACTATCACAATCGAACGAATAATATTCTTAATAATAATAAAAAAAAACATTTAAATTAATATAATAGCAGATATTTAAGTATTACATAATAAATAAAAAAAAAATGAAAAAATGAACAGTACAAAAAAATTATTATTATTTATTACTCAATTCACACATGTTTGCTATTGTACTTTTGTTGAATAGGATGATAACAATTGAGGAACTAAATATTTTAACGTAATATATGTAACAAATAAAAAATTTACACATGTATAAATTTTACAATTAAACAAAATTTATCATTATTATTATTAGTGTGTCAACACTTAGTTAAAGTATAAATGGCAAATCAAAAGTAGCGTAGTGAAAAATAGGTAGGAACCGATAAAAGACTAATTTTAAGTAAGAATTTGATTTTATATATATATATATATATATATATATATATATATATATATATATATATATATATATATATATGTTGAATATATTGGAGAGTAGTGATTTTATTAATTAATAATAAACCGAACAAAATGTAACACAATCACTAAAAAGCTTCGCGATTAAAAAACTTTTAGTGATTGTGTCATATTTTGTTCGGGTTATTATTATTAATATATATATACACGAAGTTAAACCGAAGGATAAGTCCTATCTTATAAGAACATTTCAACAAATGCACCTACACACACACACACACACACATATCTATATATATATAATTGTGTGCATATCCATTTCCTACACATTTTGAAAAAACTAAAGAAAAACAAATAATTTAAAACTGCTGTCCCTAGAATTTCTAGTACTATAATTAAATTTATATTATTGCCAGCAGCGATATTTCATTTATATATATATATATATATATATGCGTGTGTAAAACACAAGTGATACATATTGAAAGTTGGGTTAAATTACAACACACAATCGATTAATTACCTTTATAGTCTGAGATTTAACTTCACCGCAGTAATGTTCCACGAATTCCCAAAACTGATTAGCCCTATCATTATGGGCGATTGGCAACGCAATAGACGGAACAATTGATTCCGATTTTCGAAACGATTGTCTATTGCTACACAACGATTCGGTCTACCGACAATATAAAATACATCTATGAAGATTATTTTAGAACGAAAAACACGTACAACATAAATACATTTAGGTCTAAAAAATATGGTTCTAGCACACTATCAAGTATACGCCCGTACCGTGATTAAGTGTTTATAATCTCAATGAAAATGCACCAAAGTAAGTCGAAATAACGTCCTCATATATCTGTCGGTTTCTCAAAATGATCTACAATATGCTGTGAATTTTTAATATATAGTTACAATCGATGGAACATATTTACATTCTGCTAGAAATTATTCTGGGTTATTAATCGCACAAAAGTAAGATACAATCCAATAATGGTGGTAATGCAACATATGAAACACTATGATTTGCTTGTTTTGTTCAGAATTAAAATTACCGATAGTGTTTATTGTACGTTTTTAAAATGCGCTGCAGTTTGTTTACATTTGGTTATTTTTTTCTAAAGTGTAGTAAAGTATGTAATATGATATAAAAGTTCGTTGGGTGATTCAACGTGTATCATTTCTTAGTAAATAAGAAGTAATAAAACACATATTGTTTTATTTTTCTTTATTGAAATATCTTAGCAGTAAGCTTTTCAACCTTACATTAGATACTTGAATTCCCACCTTAATTCTGTTCTAAATAAACTAGACCTGGGCAAATGAATGCGTCATAAAATCATTTTTTTAAATATTATAAAAATATGTACGACGTATATACATAATGCAAGAAACGTTTGTCACATTACTTTGAAATTATTATCCGGGTGTTCGTAGTTTTCCACTTCTTTATAAAGTTCAGACTGTAATAATTTATTATTGAGCAAATCAGACGTTTTAGGGTCGACGGTCTCAGTAACACTCACTAGCTCGTCGGTACGTGCTTCATCGGGTTGGCTTTGTTTTTTCTAGTCATGGCATAAAAATAATAATTATATTAAAACTGAAATTTTAAATTAAAATTCTTTATAAATACAATAAATTTGTTTTTAAATGCACACAGTTAAACAAATATATACCTACATTATATATATATATATATATAAGTACACAAATTCGATGAAATTTAACTTAAATACTTTGTAGATTTAACTAACCTATTTCATTCGGTGAATTTATACTTCCAATATTTAAAAAAATTATGCGAGTAAATCGTTCATAATTTTAATATAGTTAAAATGTTTAAAATTATACATTTTTTGATTATTTATGTTAAATTAACATTGATTTTACTCATTATTGTTGTTTTACAAATACCACAAAACACTTCGCGCAATAATTACTATAGAAAATGAGTAAATTACGACAAATTAAATTTTTATTGATTGTTTATAACTATTCAGCCAATCATATCGGCTTATTAAAAATACGGAAATTTTATTTAAGAAGTGAAAACATTGACAAAATCAGACATTAAAATATATACCGAAATTATTGTGCTTAATTGAATGTACTAAACGTAATTATATCACGTTTCATTCATTGTATTTATCACATGTAACTATACAAAATGTAGAATTATTAGCGAACAAACTAAAATAATATAAAACTATATAAAAATCATATTTACAAGTAACGAAGAACGTACTAATTAACTTTTATCTTATTTACACACCCACATATATATATATTATATATATATATATATATATATATATATATAAAAACAGAATGAGGCATATATAACGTGTGAACATTTCTTTACTGTTTAATCAAAACTTATCTCATTAGTTATAAATATAACGAACTATCTCTTAACAATACTTGTATAATCAATAAAGCAAAAATTAAAAACATTTATACATTACTTTGGGTAATATCAGAATAGCCGGTTTTTTCGGCTTACTTTCTTCTGCAATATTAATCACTTCGACCTGTGAACATAATAATCTATTTTGAACGGCAATCGTCGAAAGCATGAACTCTAATTCCATTTGCAGTCTATCTACATCATCATTTGCGACTGGCTGATCTCCGCTTCTGCCGATTACTAAAATACAATTACCAATTTTGTCATGAAATGCAAAAAAAGATTAAGGAAATTCATTGTTACTATTACATATGCGCAAGAAAATAATATACTTGATGAATAACATGTGAATTTTGTCACATCTGTTTTCAATTCGGGTAGTGTTAACCCTTTTTCTTCAACTACTCCATGTTCTTCATTAACTTTCAGTGCATTTGAAACAGTATCTGTTTTAGCTTTACCAGCTGATTGAAGTTTCTTCAACGACCTACTCTTTACTTTCATTTCTAAAATCAAAGTATAACATGTATGTAACAATTTTACAAACATGTAAATGCTACATTTTCAAAAATGATTATCCATATATTAAAATTATTACTTTTAGATTTTATCGTAATACAAAAAGAACATGCATAAGTAGATGGTAAAGTTATTAACAATGCATAAATATTATTAATTATTCACATACAATAATTCGATAATTAGATAAAACAATTTACAGTTCACCTGTTGTTTTGTTTACAAAACAAAATATAATTTTTGATATAGACAAACTACCCTAACAGAATTTTCGTTTTTGATTGGTTTTAACAGAGCGTTGTGATAACAAGCATTTCATTCAATAATGTTGGTTGTAGCGATATATATATTTGTACCGTATTAAAAAACAAAATTTTTAAAAACTTTACATATAAAAATGATTATGGTATAAAATTGTTTTTACAATAAATAAAAGTAATTACATAAATTTAAATTATTACAATAGTTGATAGCAACAAAAACCTTATTCAACAATAAAGAAACAGCAGTATATAAAATAACCACAACACAAATAAATAAATAATAATAGTAAAACTAATTTATATTATTGAATTTAACGAGCCAGAATTATAAATAAAATACATATTTTCTACAAATTTATGTGAATTATATTTACATATTTTACATCACAAAGCAGCAAATTCATAATTATCACTTGAATATAGATTACAAAAACATGCTTATTATTATAGAACTTGAATTTTATTTTTGAGGAATTAACGATGAAACAACATAAAACTGGTATTATCAAACTTATAAATGAATTCCTAAATAGACACGATGAATTTTTTATTGGAAATTGGATATAATAACAATATCACCTCTTTCTACAAAGCTGATATTAGCATTAAATATGACGTTTCTGAGCGGTCTGCATGAAATATCTGTTCGTTAGGGGGACTACATGTCAAACTCGATCGATCCGTTCCACTCTAAAGAACTGATTTCTGTAAGATATCTACAATACCCCATTCGTCACTTCAAGATCTGTCATTCCGCTTTAACACGCCCGACATCTATGGTAAGTGAAGTATTCGTCAGTACTCGTAAGTTTTCATTCGCGCTTTCTTGAGGTTTCTTTTTTTTTTGTTTTTATACTTGTACTTTTGTATTTTTTTTTATTTGTAAAAACGAGTAGCCGGTTACGTGTGTACAACAAAAATATAAAAAAATCGTGTTGTGATACAAAGCCTACGCACCTATTTTAGAAAAGAACAATAGAAGATGGATAACTCTGTGAACAAAATTTATGTAGCCTAAAGGTCATTTTCGCAACCTACGATTTCACACAACATGAAAGCATTTCTTTGTTGTTGTTTTTTTTGAATTTGTATGAATCACGGCAATCTTCAAACATAGGTAACCAGATTACGTTTGGTATTGACAAGTAAACGTTTAAATCCATATTGGTCACAGATATTTATATCATTTAAAAATTTTCGTATATGGCACTACGCGCTCAACAAGGCATACACACAGATCTTGGAAATCTTTTGTCTTGTCAAAAGATTTTAATCTGCTATAGGTTGATGACAAACCTCAATTTGTCAGATTTCATCCCACTAATGGGTAGATCTGATCGAATGATCAATCTTAAGGCGCGAAATCTGTCAGATATAATCGTTAAAAGGACAATGGCAGAATCCATCAGCTTGATAAATTTCTTTAATAAGTCGACCTATTAGATCTGTATGAAATATCGACTAGTTTATGTCTAATTAAAGTTTATTGAAAAGAAGTTTTTAATGTTTAAACCCTTAACTAGATGTGCCTAATCACATATCATCGGTATCATCTAAATCACCAATGGTGCTGTAATGTATGTCTGTTAAATGTTTTATTCTATAATACACTTGTTGAATATGGTTTCATTTGCTGTTACTGTACTGAAGATATTGAGCAACTAACGTAACTGAAGATAATTTTATTTATACCCAGTGCGTCATGTGACCAACTTACGTAAGTACATAATACGAAATACTGTTTACTTTTTTATACATCATATCGATTTATATAACACATTTATTTATATTTGTTTACTTTTTCATTTCAAAATTATTTTTGAAATATATACATTAAAAAATGGAATGATTCCATGTTTTACAATAACAGCTTTTGATTTGTTTTCAATTCTTAAGAAATAAGTGTTGATAGAAAAATTTCTCACAAACAGGTTTTAGCTCTGTTAGATAAAGAATTTTAGGTGTTGAATGATCATGATTTGGATCTGTCAAACGAATGAGCAGAAGGGGACGCTGTAAATGAAACAGAAATTCCGATTTTTTATTTTGTTTACAATAATTGGGCTTAAGTCAGATAACCAAAATTACCCATTGTGTGAACTGTTAAAAAATTTAAAAAAAAAAAAAAAAAGAAAAAACGACTTAAGACTAATTTTAGATATAAAGACGTAAGTGGCCAGAGTCGTGAGGATATCATTGTTATTCAGGGCCAATAAGTAGGCAACCGAATAGGGGGTAAATATTTAATTGTAAAATTTTACCTCTGCTATACATATCACAAGAAAAAATCACATGATTAGCGTCGGCTATATTTCCCACATGCACAGGCCAGTATACAGGTGGAGTGAGATTGATAGAGTACAAATGGCTAAGAAGGCAATTGTGGTTGGAACGAAGTCTGACCAGGATTGAAAAGTCGAGCTGGGAGATTTTTAGGAGGCGTAAGAGCGTGAATGGATGTGGAAGGGAGGTTAGGTTGGATGGATCTATAAAAGTTAAACCGTCTTTTACAAAACATAGACTTCCATCGATGAAGAAGGACTGCTTGAACGGATGCTACTAAACAGGAGGAGAGAACCCTCGGAATGAGAATGCCCTTCAATGCTCCAAGTTTTGCAGCCCGATCACATACTTCATTACCCTGAATATCCTCATGGGCTGGAACCCAAACGATAGATACCAGGGCATGGTTATTGTATAAATAAACTAAATTATCTACTATAGATAACAGAATGTAGTCCCTATGGTAGGGTAACCTAGGTTTCTTCAGTGCTTTAAGAACACTAAGAGAGTCACTTGATATTAATATTTTCCCTCTGATCCCATTACATCTGATATACTAAATGGCTTTGAGAATGGCAACAATATCAGTTTACATTAGGAAATAGTGTAATACTCTGAAGAATACATTTCTAAAAGCAACGGACATATGTAACGACATATCAGACGAAGCGTCTGCATTCTTCAACGTATGTTATAATAAATGAAATAATCTATAACAACAAATACACAACCAGTTTCCAATTCAATGTTACATAAAGAAACCTAATCATATTAGCTTTTTGTTATTTTGAAGAGGTTATGGTGTTTGCGTTGAAACTGTTAAAGCATATATATTAAAGTTTCTTTCATACAATGATGTTTCCATCGTCAGAAAAGAAGGAAAGTGGATAAACTTGCTAAGAATGGTCATCGACGAATTTACAAAAAACGTGTTAGATTTGATCAAGCAGGTTTATTACAACAAATGAAACGCTGCAACATACGTAATACGTAATAAATTAGCTCAGCATGGCTTAAAAATATTTAGAATGTGTAATGTAAAAACACACTACACATGCGACTTTAAAGTTTATATCGTAAAATAATCAGAACTTCACAAATGTAATACACAGTGTTATAGTAAAAGGACCAGTTAAATTTATAATCGGTACAAAAGGAATAAAAGTGTACAACTGGTATACAAGTTATCCATTAGTAGGTGATTTATTGAATTATAAATTGGCTGTAGTGGGTACAACAAAAATAAATAAATAAATAAAGTGGAACAGAATTTATCCCTAATAAGTTTAAGTGACCGACAACAACAATCTAAAAAACTATGGTCTTTCAAAATGTGAACCGTGAATGAAAAACAAAATGTTCATTTATATACGTCTCATAATGCGACAAGCTGTAATAAAAAATAAAATGTGACGATGCCAATGAATATTTATAATGAATTAGGTTTTTATTATTATTATGAACAGGCTCCCACTATCATCAAGATTTGAGATCTGAAGTACCTATAATCTACTAAGAAAATTAAAACCACTTTTGATAAGTCAGTTAATTTCATCAAAAATCAAACGAGCTCTAACTCGACTGGAATTAAATAATTTTAAGGAAAAAAGATATCATCTGTACATAGTTATTACCTGTATATAATAAAAAAAAAAAAAAAAAGTAAAGATAGATAAATAATTTATTGGTATAAGTCGTCAGTTTTTTATTTATTTTAATATGAAATTATTTCAATCTTTATACTATAATTATACAATAATTAAACTGTCAGAAAATAAATATAGAAACACATTGCTTTGTTTTGCTCTGCTTTTATTTTTAAAAGTTAATGTTAACTGCATTTTGAATTATTTACAATGTGAGCTAAAATAAGGTAACCATTCTTACAATAACAATTCGTATATTTATTGTTTGCCTTTTAGGTTATTTGTGTTAGTACAATGTGTTTAACAAATATTAAATTATACTTATTAAAGTTTAATTGAGTCTAATAAAACAACACGTATAACACGATATTTATTCAAGCTGTTAATTACAAAACCTACAATCCAATATTTTTAATGTTTGCTTTTGATTTAATTACACTCTCTTGCAAAGAGCAAACCACTTTATAATCAACCTAAACATTTACGCGCATTGAGTAAATTTATTAAAAATACCTTGAAGTTATACATTATAAAATTTTGACACAAAACTATAATTTTATACACTAGCTAGTACGATTAGTTTATAAACTTACCGAAAGAGACACCGTCATAAACTTAGGATAGTTCACGTAGATATCAAAAATTCGTTCAAACGTTTTCTTCCCCGTTCTATAAAACTGTAGTGTCTGTGATTTGCGGATATTTTCATTATAATCAATGCATTTCGGCTATTTTTATCACATATAAATAGAAAATCTATTTTTTGAAATATCTGCGTGTTTGTTTATATTTAACTCAAAAACTATTAAAGCAATAACAATGAAATTCTCACAGTTACAGCCTATATTATCGGGTTCGTTCTAAGCTTTGTTTCACATTGATATCACAAATAGGACAGAAATTACAATGTGATTTGTATTGCTGGTGTTTTTTTTTTTTATTAAAATTAATAATGTACAACTTGTTGCATTTACAGAGGAGCAATATACTGCATCACCGCTATGTACCGCATTGCTGGTGTAAGTAATGAAGGTACATTCGACCGGAAAACGTGTTAAATTTTAAACGATTTGGCAGAGATATCGCTGTTTACTACTTTTTAAAACTTTAAATTATTTTAATTTCTGTCCTATTTATGACGTCAATGCGAAACAAAGTTTTAAAAAGATAATTGCATAGGGTACAACTGATAATTCAACGTCAACGATAAGATTTAAGATAAAGAATGAACGTGTCGTTAATCTTTATATAAAAACGGACGATAAAATGCGTACGTGCACAATCGATATCGGCGGCGACTGCGAACCCTGGACAACGCAACACGTTAAATGAATTGCAGTTGACGTGTTTCAAAAATTGTACATAAATCGGGACCCGATAAAAATTTTCAAAAAATAATTTTAAAATTTAAATCCTCGATAAAATTTATAATGAATTTGTATATTTTAAAAAATTTACGGTTATTAGCACATAACACGAGACCAAACACAGAGCGAATTAACATCCGTCAGATCAACCCGGCACGACCAATAATAATAGTCGCAATCGCAATAATTTTAATTCAATATCTCCGCAAACTTCTCACTGATGACGTGGGCACTTATAGGTGTCCAACTGAATATCAAACTTGTATCAATGTCGATGCAGGCCGGCTGTAATTATGTCAAACCATCTTCGCCTTTGCCTTCCTTATTTCTGGTCACATACATGAATTAAATTACCCACAGAATTAACTACTTCGAGATCCCTATATGTGTCCAACATATAAAAAAAAGTACAACAGTTGTACACACATTCAACAAATTAACTTAAGCTTCAATACTGTATAACATTTATTTTTCATCTATTATTCGGTCTATTTTTATTTTTTTATTTTTTCGGGGACTGGGAAGAGACGGTTGCAATTGATAGTACCCAGTAAGAGGCGACTGCTGTATATACTCAGCATATGTCTGTTTTCAGAGTTTCTTATATCCCGACTGTATAAAATGTATGATATCAAATGCTGAGAATACCACACAACTAGAAGACCCACCTTTAGCTAATGAATCTACAATTTCATAGCCTTCAAAATGCTTTGTGAGTCGGTGATAATGAGATAATTCAAGGAGGTATCAATTGACTGAGATGAATTTTCCGATAATAATGAAAAAACTTCCATCTAATATTCAGAACCACATAAAATAAACTTTACAAGTAGTTCATGTCATGTATCTCAAAACCGTAAGTTTGCAGAATCCAGCATAGATCAAGCAATGTAATTCTTGAGTCAGTAAATTTCCTCTGATCATAATTGTATACTTACTACAGTTAAGGTAACCACAATATTTACAAAAACATCTAGATTTTCAGAATTGAGCTTAATTAATCAAGAAGCACATTATATATTTTATAAAACTTTCACGACTGTTTTTCATAGTTATAAAATTTACTTTTAGTAAAAATCACGTATGCTAATTTTTATTAGAAGTAAATTTCATAAGAGTAAATTTGTAATAATATTCTGAAAATTTATCTGATATTCATAAATAAGTCTCTAGTTGTTTATCGCCCAGCTAACTCTATTGATTGAATATAATGTTAGAAAACTTTACACAAAATTATTGTTATCCAATCAGAATAATTTTAAAATAAACTGTGAACATTTTCTTTTTATTTCTGTCTTAATATGTATATAAGGATGATCAGTTAAATATTTTCAAAACTCGGTTCTAATAAAGACGTAATAATGACTGTTTTTCTACGATTCATGCATGATTATGTGTCCTTAAATGCAATTTATGAAAATATTATCTGTCACAACGAATTATAACATTGCCACCAAACATCCAATTCTTATATTACCTTCTATCAAAATTACTATGTTCGGCCCTCAAACATATAGAATCGCAAATTTTTTAGTTAATTTTCTAATCAAAATAATGATAATGTTGTAATCTTTTTTGACGTTGTTAACCTACAACCTGATTACATACCGATAAAATGTATATATCCAACCAGACAAATACTACATTCGTCGTCTCGTAATACAGTAGAACCATTTCCGAATAATACACCATCCGATTCTCAAATATGGGTAAATAATAATGAAACCTATAACACTTTAATAGCTAATGATAGTAAATCACAACCTATGTGAATCCAGTGAAAACTGAAATTATTTCCTTCGATACTTGAGACCAACCTTATCCAAAAATGCTGTTTGACATAATCTTGACATAATCACATATTGCAAGGGATGTTACTTTCGACTGCGGATTAACTATGTTTTTTTCTCTCTTTTCATTGAATTATTGTACCTCGTACTTTACCAATGTCTGATAATACATCAGAAATATTCGCGGATGACATCGCAGTATTAACTGTCAACACTAATCTGCGTGAGAAAAATGCTAAAATTCAACGACATTTAAATCTGATCTGGAAATGGACTAGGAACTGGAAGATTAGGCTAAAACCACGCCTTTATAATTTGCGGCACACACAGGTATATCCCAGCAATCAGCTGGGTCCTCAAGTTGATTCTGTTAAATACCTGGAATACATTCGGATGTCATGAAAGATTCATGTAAAAATGAAAGTATTGCACGTTGTATACTGAATTTAAAATGTAAACTGCTATTGTATCAAATTATAAAACCTATTTGAACATACGGACTACCTTTGTAGAGATGTTGTACAAAAAAAAAAAAAAAAAAACGCAAAAAAACAGGAATCTTGTACAGAACGGACAGAACACCATCTTTCGCGTTATTATGTTACATATAAATATACAAAAATTTGCTGCAATGCACGAGAAGCGACAATTTAAACATGTGAATACAAAAGTTCTTCAAATATGCAAATGATATCAGGTGACTTAAACGTCACTAATCAACCGATCTTGTCTAATAATAATTACTAAATTAGTAACGTAAAGAATTCTAATTTTTCCTCTTTATTAATATATAGACATGTTAAAATTGTACCTATAATGATATTTAACATAAAAAAACTGAACACTATATTGCGGTCTTTCTTCCATTTGAAATTACCATTCCAAACTAAATTTATGCATACAAGATCTAAACACAGAATTTTTAAACATAACTTATTGTCGGTACTATTAAGTTTCAGTTTAATAATTATTCTAAAAAATTGTTGTATTTGTAGCTCTTTAAATACTTTCAACAGATGGAAAAATATTTTTTTATTGCTTTCTTCTCTATAAAATAAAATTTAAATTATTATTATGGTGAAACACAACGCAATTATTAACTCCATAATTCAACTAAATTTTATTATATTATTTATTGAGTAATTTACTGAAAGAATAATAACTAAATGATAAAAACTCAAATATAAGTTTTTCAAATATTTCATATTTTAATAAACAAATACTTCATAAGAAACCGGTTGCTATGTAAACTATAGGTGTTACTAGAGTTTGGTTGTTGGCACAATTTAATAACGAGACATGGCTATCAACTAGTTTTCGAAATCGTATTAAATATAAGCTCGTTTCTTACTAGTTGAATAATAATTTTAAATATTCGTCAAATTAAAAACGTATTTTATTCAGATGTTGCAATATTTATAAAACGTTAGGTTGCAGTAAATTTCTTTAAAAAACATATGACAAAACACGAGTGGCGAATGCTGAAAAAAAAATAGGCTTGAGCTCGGTTCGAAAAAAAAAAAAAAACTTTGTTTACATCATTTGTTCTACCTAATTCATATACGAGAAAAAATATTTATTCGACAGGAAAAATTTATTCATGAAGAATTCGCCTACGCAAAACACACCTCATAAATTGTATAAACTTCAGTAATGATCATAATTTTTAAATAGTTTGTAAAAACAGTTATTCGAACGGAAAAATACAAAACATTAACATCCTTGATATAAATCGTTAAACATACCGATGTGATGGTCACTTATCACTAATTAATGTCAAAGGACACATACCGGAGTTCAGTTATTTGTATGTATCATCAAATGAGGCCAAAACGTGTGGACTAAATTTAAAATTTGGAACAGAACCTTTATAAATTACAATGAAGCAATGTAATTCCCCATTCGTTCGGAAATCTATTTGATGTTATTAAGGCTTATTTAATATATATTTCCTCATTATAGACAAAAATTTCTAAATTTATATAAAATAAAATTGCATGCGACAACTTGCGAATAAATACATTCATGTCAGAAATGTGAAACATTTTAACTGTGTTATATATATAAAATGTAAAACAAAAATTTGAAATGTATTTAAACTTTGTAATTAAAATATGCAACAAACGATTTAAAATATGTATAAAATTAAAGCTGTTACTGTAATATTTTATATATATATATATATATATATATATATATAATAAATATATAACGAGAGAATGTATATTGTTCACACACACTATCATTTATTTACACAACAAGTAAACAAAGTTGTAAATCAGAATAACAATTTCGAGTTTACAAATTAAACTCAACTTATTTCAGAATAAATTTATAATCAAACCGTAAAAGACGAGGTTTACATTTTTTAATACACCTTTATATTAATTTACATTTATTATATATATATATAATAATAAACAAAAATGAGATGATTAAGATCACGCCAGTCTGTTATAAACGGAAAAATTATGGTATACAAAAAATGTATATAAAAATAAATTAGTTTTGAAAAGTAAAAATAAACTTATAAATGATCACAGAATTGTTATTCGTAAGTAGAACCTGTTCAATAATTTTATAAGTTCAACAAATAAATAACTTATACTAGAAATCTGTCTACAAGTCGACTGTATTACACATTTCTAAAACAAACTTGTTATCAGACGCTGCTTTTTAAAATTGTTTCCGCTCCGAAATGGGCAATTTAAAACCTTGCATAATGGAAATTCCAAATATTTTAGACGGCCCAATAAATTTTTTTTAAAAAATAAACCAAATCACATAAAAGGTTTCATGTTATTTTTACAAGTTCATAAACATAAAATTGGTGAAGCCTGTTTTAGCTTTTAACTGATCACGATTTAAATTATATTTTTTGACTATTAAGCGTAATACCAAAGTTCGCAGTTCATAAATATAAATAATTTATGTTTCAATAAGTTATTTTTATACATTAAGCAATTAGAAGCTTATAAAAATTCAGTATTTATAATTTACCCAGATAAAACCAAAGTTTTAAAACAATGTATTTATTTTCAATATATATATATAAATATGAAAATGTTTCAAAACGAAATAATTGCATTAAAACATAACACCAAAATGTTGATTTTAATATTTAATCGAACAGTAAAGATCTAAATTCAAATATCCATAATTATAATAAGTTACATAGAAAATGCCCCTTTAATAACTTGACACCGAGTAAAAAAGTTATTTATGTTTTCACTTGCATTAATATAAAACAATTTGCAGGAATAATACGACCAAACTGTTTTTAGAAGCAATTTAACTGAAGAAAACAGAATTACAACTTATGTCACAGATAATAGATTACTTTAAAATAATTGAGAAACTACAAATTTATAAAATCGATTTAACCCTTTTATAAATAAAATATGATGAACAAAACCAATAATGGAATTTTTAAATATAAAATGGGTGTTATAATCAAGAAATTAATAATGTATTAGGAATTCGCTCAACAATTATGCAAAATAAATAATACAATGCTAACAAAGTAATTAATAATAGTTATTACAAAAATTAACATTGGATCACATAGGTATTGTTAATTTCTGAAATATACATGTGATTACAATTTTATTTATTTTTTGATAATTTTGATTACTTATTTAGCCCTAGAAACGCCAATAGACATATATAAAAGTTCGCTATTTTCGGCATTTTATATTACATTCTAGTGTAATAATCAATTATATTAAAATATAGTTATTTGATTAATCTTTTGAGTATAAAACATTTTTTATTTATCACGTAATGGATATAAACATAAAAAATCTTTATATCAGTTTTCAAATATCTAAAGTTTTTTAATATCTCGTTTTTAGCCTTATTTTTAACATTATTTCTATATCGCGCAAAAATCTTGAAAACAGATCCTTGATATATATATATATATATAAACTTAATAATTAATGCATTGTGATTAATAATTTAAATCGCCTCAAAATACATAAAAAACAGTAGGATACGAAATACTTTTTATTATTACATAAATTTTGAAATAAATATAAGTCCTTACCATTGTTTGTAATTTTTCAAAAATTTTAAAAAAAATGTTCGTATTGCAGAAATAATCACTGACTTGATTCAAAAAATCAATAACTATCAAAACAAAAACTATATATTACACATAATAATATACAATAATACACATTCCAAATTTCTGTACTGTTTCAAAAGTGCTATATTTTAACGTCATTGTATTTACTTAAATTTGAAGTTATATACACACATCCACCTCATTATTATAATTTTACAAAAATTTTAAACTTAAGTAATTTTTTTAAATTTATATTTTATTAATCGTGGTTATTATTTACGAACCGAAAAATTTAAATTTTAAAACATCAAAAAATTAGATTGTTTATCTGTAATTATGTTTTTATTATTATTATTTCGATTTTGTAAATTGGATTTAACCAATCAATTCATGAAAAATTTGTCTATGTTTTTAAAGAAGCATATACTTATATGATTAAAATTTTATTATTAGATTTATTAAGATCATCGCACTATCAATCATATTCAAATACTCTTTATTCCTAAATTTATTAAAAAGGTAATCATTTAAAAATGAATCATTTTGATACGGTAATATATTTTCCCGTCTGTATTCGTCAAGGCTGATTTTGAGAAAATGCGTTTTACAAACATAATATTATGACTTAATCCACATGATTAATTTAGACATATATATCATTTAAAACGCGTATCTACTATTAAAATTTTAAGACTTTTTAAAATAATATTAACATTATTAAAAGTAATTATAATAAATGTAATTAAGTGTATAAGAGTAAATTATAGCATAGCGTAATTTGTGCCTAACGTAATTTAATAATAAATCTGCTGGTAGTTTTTTGTTTCGAAATTGAATAGAAACTAAACAGTACCATCTACGTAACGTTCACCAAAAATTAAAAATTAAAAATATATTTGTTAATTTTTATATAAAAATATTACACAAACTTGATGGTAACTAGTTTTTACAATTTTTAAAAAATCAAAAAAGTTAAGTCATGTCGTTGTTCATTTATAATTAAAAGATACAAATAAATTATCGAAAATTCATTTTTACCAAAAAAAAAAGTGGCTAATTTTCATTAGAGAACAATTCATTTTTGATTGTTTTTTTTTATAATAATCATTATTAATAAGTAGTGTATTTCTAAAACTACGCATGGTGAATACAAATTATGATGAAATGAAGTGTTAATTAAATGTAAGTAAAAATGCCATTTTGCAAAAAAGTATCACTTAATACGACTAGTAACGTAATAAAATTTTAATTTTTTCTAATTTCCGAGATCGGCCGCTTATGCGATAAAATTAAATTCTTTTCAGTTAGTCCATCGTTTTCATAGGTTAAGGAACTTTAACCGCGTCGTAAAATTAGCAAATGTTTTTAAAAAATTCGCTGCGACACTAATTTTATAAGTTAAACTGAAGAAATAATAAATTCTAATTTAAATGTACGACAACGGTTAATGTACGTGTAAATTTTTAGAAAAAGAAACTATATATATATATATATATATTATCGTTTATTTTTATATAAAAAAAGAAAAATGTGGAATTATTAAATACTAAGCTGTATAAAAACAAGTATCTATGTAATATGTACACACACATATTATTTTAAGTTCACACTGTGTTACGGTGATAATAGCGCTAATACAATATCTATACAATATTGTAATTGATATATCGATACTCAGATTATAAGACGTGGATTTTCTAGCTATACTTTTTTTTTTCGCATACCGGCTCTTAGGTCATTAAACGCGATGAATAGTAATTCTATTCTCTGTTTGAGTAACATCCCAATAGATGAAGCCGCTTGGTTATAATTCGTATTTGTTACGCAATTTTACTGATTAATATTATTATCGTTATTATTAAGTTATAAGTGCATCTTGGCATTTTTCTCAGTCTTCTGGACGGATTATAAGGAAGTCCAGTGGTACACATGCGCGATATTAATAGGTTCAAATTTTTGTTGAAAATGCACTATGCATTTTGTTGTACCGCTACCACCGTAGGGACATCTAGATCATTATCCTCAGTATTGAAGCGACTGTATTTTGTCGAGATGCGTTTTAGCAGCTGATCCATGTATTTCTAGGCCGTATTTCCAAACAGGAGCTACAATGGTTTTATACAGAATAACTTCGTTAGCGAGACTCAGCTTAGATTTTCTTCCCATCAATGGATATAATTGCCTCAATAGTAACTTTAGTTTTCTACCCGGTATTAATTACATGTAGGTTCCATGTTAGGCGTCTGTCGATTGTTATTCCAAGGTATTTTACCGCTTGTACTTGTGGTATTGTACAATTACCATAATTTACTGGGGGGGGGCATGTTTCCCGTTTAGTTGTAAATGTGATGTGCGGTTATATTTAAAATCTAAACTTTATGTATCGTTTGGGAAAAAAAGAAACGTTAAAATACTTCAAGAAAACTTAAAAATCGAGCTACTGCTAAGAAAAGACTTCAAAAATATATTAAAGCTAACTTCGCCACAATTCGACATAGTTAAAGAAAAAAACAATGAAAGAAAATTTAAAATAAAAGAACCTCCAGCAAAAAAAAAATAATAAATTCCAATAATATTATTTATACCAAAAAACAGTGACTAATTAAAGGAAATAAGGTAAACAAAAACAAAGCGAATAAAATAATTTATTAAACGTGTGCACACAGATTTAAAACATACTTAACTTTTTCAGTCGTCACAATTAATTTCAGTTATAAAGTTATATACTTTGGTGCACATAAAATAATTAAGGACTACTGAGTATTTTATTCGGATACTTCCTTTAGATGATTCTAGATGATTTTTAACGCGTTATATAAACATTTTTATGATGAAATCGTGTTTTAACTAAACATCTTATATTATTAAAATAATTAATTTGATTTTAGCACTAAATTCACGTGTCGCAGGGGAGTAAATTACAATACAAACATCAATAATACTACGATTTAAAAGTATTTTTTTTTTATAAATAGGTACAATAATAGTAGTAATAAAAAAAGTAACGATGAAATAAATAAAAAATGAAAAACCCTTCCGCAGCAAAACAAAACGGTCGTTTTTACGGATAATCAATTTTTGGCGCTAGTATCACCGTCAAATTTCGGAATCTAATAAATAAATGAATCTTAAAACAGAGCAGATTAATAAAGAAATGATGTATACTAATTATTTTAAATAGATACTAACATAGTGAAAAAAGAGTGAAGAGTGCACATAAGTTTTATATATATATATATATATATATATATATATATATATATATATATAAAACATGTATAATGGAATGATTAAAGCTGTTAAAAAGCCTAATAACTAATATATATGTATATGTATATGACGAGTTGCACGACACACTAATAGAATTAAGAAAATAAAAGTACAGGAAACAAAAAGAAAGTTACAGCTGATAAACTTCTCGTCCGTTTTGTCTGGTCGTACGATTACAATGTCGACCGTTATAACGTTTAGCGCATTTTTTAGGCGGATCGGTACATCGTTGCGGACTGGTATAAGGATAAACATTATATCCCGGTATAATGTGAACACGTACATCACCGGACGGCCTAGATCCGGCCTCGGCTCTGGTACGTCGCGAAAAAGTGACCGTAGTTTTACAACAACAATAATGAAATAAATTGACGTAAGCGTTCTGAAAATGTCGATTAGCCACGCAATAGACGATATTATTGAAACAAGAACGACTAAGAGCTAACCAAGCGAGTTTGTAGAATAAATGAGCCGAAACGACGTCGACCGACGATACGGCTAAAATAATCCAAAACGGTAGCCAAAATATTACGAACATGACGAAGCTGTACAAGTTGGTCAACATCAACGAATAGTCCCATTTGAATATTAACGGCGGTTTAAAACTCGGATTAGCTCGCGCTAGACGGATTTTATAATGAATTTTACAATACAGCACTATCGTCGCTAAGATCGGTACCACGATTACGAAACCGGCCACGAAAACTTGATAGGGAGCGATATTGCGAACGCGCTTCGCGCAATAATCCGGACCGAGTTTATAGAAATACTGCAACGATACCAATATAGCGCTAAACGCCCACGCGATGAAAATACTGACGGTAATGCGACCGGACGTTAATTTCGGATAATAATCGGGCGATAAGCATAGGCGGACGTAATTTTCGCCGGCTATAGCTAACATGGATAAAATCGTTACCAAGCAACATAGCATAGCGAGAAACCATTGCATATGACAAACCGGCGGAAAATCTTCTAAACCGGCTAATATGATGACGGCCGATGCCGGTATTACTATGCCGCTAATTAAAAAATCCGCTAACGCTAAATTCGCTATATAACTGTTACCTGTCGTTGTAAAACATAATAAAACAAAAATAAAATATTATCCTAATCGTCGATAATGAAATAAGACATTATAGCGTAGCGATTAATAAAGAAAATATACAAACGTGTACTGAAGACATTACCGAGATACTGTGAAAAAGAAGATTAAGCAATTGCGGTGGTCACTTGAAAAGAATTGACATCTTTTTAAAAAAAAAAAAAAAACGAATTTTTCAGTACTTCGATAGAAACCCTAGAACGCAAATCGCGTAGGATGACATTATGAATAGAAACCGGTTTAGATGTGAAACTAATAGATTCGGTAGTTTTGAAGAAAAAGCGAAGAAGGAAACCTATAAACGAAGAAAAGACACATAGCCGAAGCGATGGATAAATACTAAAACGAAAAAAAGTAGGAAGAAACGACCATCATGAAGATATTCTACGTGGTCCACAGTCGGCAAGTAGAAGATATTATCTAATAATTTATTCCTATAACACTATAACTGAAATACAGGACGATACTGTAGATTATACTTTCGGCAGGTTGTAACCCCGAACGTATAATTTATGAAAAAGCTACGATCTTTTAATTAGACGGTAAACCGGAATTAAACATTTTCTCGGTTTTATACGAAAACCAATAATCTGCCAAATAAGCTACGATCTGTTACAATTGAAGATACTATTTTATTTTCAATTAATTTTTAATAATTTTGGTTAATTAACAACGTGTGTTGCCCGGTGTTAATAATAGTTCTTTAACGTGTTTAAATCACTTGTTTAAATCTTTTAAACGAAACTACGAAAAATTTCGTCATTAGTAAAGATTCTTTTCTTTTTTCTTTTAAATTTTATTATTTATTCATAATAAGGTTAATTAACGCTTATTAAAATCTAACATAGTTTTTTTTTCTCAAATAGTTTAAATTTGTCTCCCTTAGAAAGTTTATATATATATATATATATATATATATATATATAATTAATATTTTGTAGCATTAGTTATTTCTCCTCAATAATTGGAAATTTACATTGAATGATACTACTACTACTACTACTGCTACTACTACTGATAAGTCGAATCGTTTTTTTATATATAAAAAAAATAAATAAATAAACCGATTAAGCAATTAAACGAAAGGGAAAGAAAAATAATAATTTACTTTTTTTATTCTGCATATCAGGATATTAAGTAATAGTTGTGCATGAGCAAACCTTATAAAATTCTAGTCAAAAGCAGGTCACAGTTTATGATTCCCGATCTCAAAGTTGAGAATCAAATTTTAAAATCAGATCAAGAGAAAAAGTACCGCTAAATCATTTCTTCTATGAAAAGTATAATCTTCCAACTAACCTGCAGTCAATTACTTATGTCACTACTGTGCCTTGTTTTGATCTAGAAACTGTCAAAGGATTTGTCAAAAAATTAAAAAATAAAAAAGCATCTGCAGATGATAGAATTAATAATAAACTAGTTAAAATACTGAATTTGACGTTTCCTAATTTACTCTAAATATTAAAAAAAGTGAGAAGTAACCTTAAAAGAAAATAATAATTTAACATTCAGTTTTTTTTTAGGTTACTACAATACAAAAATCACCGCTTTTTCCTTATTCGATATGAAAAACTAGTTAGAATAAAGAAATATAATTTACTTCTCAGGAAGATATTTTTTGTCTCATTTTGTGTCAAAAACTGATTAGCAAAAGTATTTAACAAACATTTAATCTAATACAAAATGAGAAATACACTTTGGTAGTGAATGATAATAAGCGGTTTAAAAAAAAATAAAGGTTTGTCGCTCGCGTTTGCGGTATCACCATAGTTGTAAATTATTATTCAGGCAGGACTGTAGGCTATATGCTTGTGTTTTAAAGTAATATCTACACGTCTATATGTAAGGCATCAAAAGTTAAATAACAATTGTCCGAAAAATTTTGTTTCATACCCTTCGTATAATTGAGAAAATTATTGCGTCGTCTCGTAACATTTACTTTATTTACACGTAGACGGTCCGTTCAAATTAAATTTGAAGAAAAAAGTGAATGTTAAGAATTGAAAAATACATCGACTGTTATATATATATATATATATATATATATATATATATAAAACTAAGCATAATATATAGCTAAAAAACAGACAATAGATGGACCAAACGGATTACGGAGTGGGCTAGATAAGGGCGGAAGAGCATTTGTGGGCCATGTGCTTGGTGGGAAGACGGCATATGTAAAATAACTGGTGTTAAGTGGTTGTACAAGGCTAACGACTGGTTTGCATGGTGGAATTGGGAAAACGTTTGACAATAAATTCCGAAATATGCAATTAGAATTTTATATATATATATATATATATATAATCATAAATATATGTATGCATACGTATATGTACACACATAAAATATCTCTGATATACGGGTTAATCAGCTGGGTGGGTCGCACGGATAATCTGAAAACGGAGATAAAAAATTAACTTCGGTACAGGCGGAGATTGGATCCCGTTATCCGGCATTGAAATATTCACAGTTTTGATGTACCTAAATAAATAAACTAGTCATTTTACAATACTATCAGTAAGTCGGATAAAATTATACGCGTAATAGCCGTGAAAATGAATGAGCCCGGATAATCCGCAAACCAGACAATTCACACGCAGATAATCGGGAGTTCAGTTATATATATCAGTAAGCAAGATAACTGTTATAAGTGGTGCAGCAGCCACGGTTGAAACAGTTCTATATAAAGAATCAGGAGCTTCACCTTTGCTTAGCTAACATTTTATTAAACGTAATTAAACTAAATTTGTGAACATAAATACTAGAACAATTATTAAACAAAAAGATGATTTGGATTAATTTTTGAGAGTACGTTAAACGATTTGCTAAAAGACCATCTGATATTTGTCCGTATCGTAGTTCTGTCAGTGATACGGTTGAACATTTTGTTTTGGAATGTTCGTATACAGCTGATATTATACGTAAAATAAGCAAAATTTTCCTGGTTCTGTAGTAAATAATTTATAGGTAATTAATAATTATATAGAATTAAATTCAGATAACGTGAACTTATTTAACCGTTATGTTAATATCGCTATGCGTAAGCGTTATAAATAAAATAAAATAAATTAAAATTAAGTGTATTGCTGCGACTACACTTTTGTAACGTGGTTTATAAACAATAAAAAATGTATATATATATATATATATATATATATATATATATATATATATATATATATATATATATAATAATGTGAACTTGTGTTTAGTATACATGCAATATTTATTTAACTAATTTTGTATAATATTTATTGAAGAAAATATTTTTCATTTTTAAATCTATTATTTATCATGGTCGTGTCAATTTTTTTGACCTTGATTTCCTTTTCGCAACCGAGATGATCTCTAGTTTTTGCCAGCAGCTGTCAGCAAATAAAAATCCGCGTTTAGTCGCTTCGATGTTCGTCATATTCGCAAAAGTTTTTCCTAGCTTTTTTTAGTCGAGATTCAACTTTCAACGACTATTGAAAATATTGAACTGAACAAACGTCAGCGTTTTATTTCTATATATTCAAAATTTATAAAATCCAATTAATCGAATGGCATTTTTTTATATGCGTTTGTTTGATAAAATAAATACTTCAAAAATTTTCGGTTAAACATTTTCAGAAATATTTATCGTAAATACGCACAATTTAAAAACCCTAGCAGCAGCTCTGACGAATATTCCGATTAAAGTGAAAAAAAAGTTTAAGGTATAAATTACATTTTTATTAATTCGTATCGGTTCATTTTTATTTTGCTTATCTTAATTTAATTGTTTTAACAACGTAAGAGAAAATATCGTTGCCTAGTCGTAGTGTTATAACGGCATTGAAATAATTCGTTTTTCAGTATTAGACGCGTATAAACTAAATTCACTATCCAAAAAGTATTTTGCAAGATTGAAGTATTTAAATAATCGATGGAAATCTAAATTTCATTAACCATATCGGATACATTTTAGAGAAAATAATAATAATAATAAAAATATTGCAAAATGCTTTGTATAGAAATAATTCGTGAGAGAACACTTTTATACTTCGCCCTATTTCGATCAATTATAGAATACGCTAGGGTTATTTATTACCTAAACTTAAACAGAAAAATTAATAGAATAAAATCAGAACAAAAGAAAAATATTGATAAATACAATATCTGCGTATAGAACGATTTCCTACTGTGTGACAAATATTATTGCTAGCATGCCGCCCGTTGAATTGCGATTAAAGAAAAAAAAATGTCACGAAAATGCTAAAATACAATTGAGGAATTAGAGGAATTCGTAAAATAAGTATAAAATATATAGCCGAGTGGCAGGAATGATCAAGTAGGAGGCCGAACACATTAAATAATTGCTGGGATAGAGGAATGTTTCTTCTTCCTTCTTCTCTACGCCTTCACCGTTCGAAGTTTGGCGTCTCGGCTATTGTCGGCTTGGATGTTGCAGCCCCTCCTATAACTCTTCTTTCGAGCATCCGTACCATTTCCGCGAGTCAGCTAGCCACGATGTTCTTCTATAAAAATCTAATACCGGATTATTTTGTAACGCAGTTTACGACGGACTACGAAAATTTCCAAATGGGTATTTAAATCAACATAGTAAGCAGTAATTGTTGCAGAATGTGTACAGATGGAACAGATTCACCTGCAGATACCCTTTTAGAATGTTTACGAAATACAAGATAAACGAGGATTATATTTAGGAGACGGTTAAAGCAGCATTACACGAAAAGCGACAAATTTAGCGAATACTAAAACAGAAGACAGTATACCTAAATAAATATAATTACAGGTTACAGCAAGAAGTGAATAAGAGTGAGATGAAGTGTTTGGTTAAATGCTCTCTTATGGATTTTGTTTGAATAAATTACTACAATCAGGTTATATTATATTTAAAAAAAATCAATATTTAATTAATTTCGAAAAATATATCGCGATGAACTCTATTAACGTAAATATGAAAATAAACATACAAACCTCGTTTACTAAGATGTTCTTCTACAATAACAGCGCTAATCATATATCCATTTCCGACGCTTCCTATGACCGATAAGCCGGACATGATCAATAATCTGGCTACTCGACTCCATTCGGTACTGAGAGTAACCGGTGAAACTTTATCGGGATCTAACATGCTCACTCCAAATTCCGTAATCGTTTCATTCGTATCAACCATCATCGAGTGTACTCAGTTCTGCGTATAGTGAACAAAAATACATATCGTCGGTAGAAATTACGCGATACGAAAATGAATGATTTGGATTAGAACATAAATAAGGATAAGAAGTAATCACAGATGAAGTGATACTTATATTAAATGATAAAAAAATCGGCTAATTCGATTTAAAGAGCATTTAAAAATTCGTACGTGAAAAATGGTTATTTGAATAAAATTATAAAGAATTAAAACACTAAATCGATAGATAATATTACTCGAAATTATAAAATTTTTACATACGGAAAAACATTATTTAAAAAAAAAAAATACAAAAAAAAATACAAAAAAAAATAGGGATAATAAAAAAAGAAATAAAAATAATTTATTAAATTCAACGATAAATTTTAATGAAGTTAAATAAGGATATTATAAATTTAATCATTTTTTATATTAGACGTAGAGAGTTTTGAATTTTTCTGACTAGTCAGTGTGTTCAAATTAAAAAAAAAAAAATAGGGATTTGAAAAAGTAACTTTTTTCTTCGAATCGGCAAGCTATGGACCACGTGGTAAAACATCTTCATGTTGTCTGTTTGTTCCTTTTCTTTACACTCCAGTATTTCTTCATTGCTTATGTTTTCGCTTCCTTTCGTCTGTCCATTTAATAACAGTTTTCTTCTTCACGTTTTCTTCGAAGCTCTGTAAATTATTAACGTTGCTTATAAACCTGCTCCTATCCATAATGTCCCCTTCTGTGACGATGTTAACTTGCTCAAGATCTTTTAATTTTTTTTTAGTTTTTTTATTAGACGTAGAGTTTGGATTTTTCTGGCTGGTCAGTGTATTCAAAATTTGTTAAAAAAAATAACTTAAACTCGGTTCGATCATGCAGTTAGCGTATGTATAGATTATATTATGTATATTACTATTTGGTTTATTTGCCACATTCACCGTCGGGTTAGTTTATAATTAAATCATACGTACTAGATTAAATATTTTCTTACATTTTATTTCATTTGTAGATGGTGATTATTCACCAATGTACCCTATAATGTCAGTAGTTCAGCAGGGTAGTGTGCTGGGACTACTTTTGTATCAGATTTATACGCACCACACAAAATAGTGATAAACCCACAGCTGCGCTTGGTGATGAAAAGCTATTCTATCAATGCATCGTAATAACAATACAGCCACTAATTGTCTTAAATAACGGAAAGCCGCAGTTAATGAATCATAGTTCAAACATATTCTGTTTACGTTGAAAAAAGGGCGAACTTTGCCGATCCAACTGAATGGGCAGATAATTCCAAATTCGTGTAAAATTAGACCTTGACCAACGGCTTACCTTTAAGGATCACATATTATTGTAAAACGGAAACAATTAAACATTACATACAGCGCAACATACATTGACTAATGAATAAAATGTCGCCTTTTTCAATTGAAAATAAAGTATTACTATATAAAGCAATCCTAGAACCTGTGCAAGGCACACGGAATTCAAATTTGGGGAACAGCAAACAATTCTAAAATTTATACAAAGATTCCAGTCCAAAGTCTCGAGAGATATTTTAACGACACCCCGTGGTTTGTTCGCAAAGATGACGTGGTCGAGGACCTACACATTTCAACGGTCAAAGAAGTAATTGCAACGTTTGCGAGAAGACATTTCCATCGATTCAAAAACCACGTCTATCATCCGTTAAGCCAGATTGAACTAGCCATCCGTAGACAGTAATTTATAAAATTCGACATACTACAATAAATAACGATATACAGGGTGACCCAGAGAAGAGGGAATTTTTTTATTTTTTGAATAACTAAATTAATATTAAACCAAAATTTTTGAATGAAATTTTATTTAAAAATAGGAAAACGAGAGATTAGCTTACAATCATTTTTCGAACACAATATCATTCAGACGATTTGCTCAGTGTTTTTACAAACTTTCAGAATACTTTTCTCGCTGAATTTTTGAATAATTTTTTTCACAAATCCGAGTTTTTAGGTCTTCCACATCCCGTGGACGTGTTTCGTAAACGCGGCTCTTAAGGTATCTCCGCGAAAAAGAGTAACTTTGAATTCTTTTCGAAACTCTCTTTGCACATCGATTCACTTCGAAAATAACGCTCCATGCAAAGCGCGTTCCTTCTCGTTATAGGATGCCATTATAACGGAGACAAAAAAACGAATCACTCGCGTGTACTCTAAATGTGGACCACGCGGTTTGCGTTGTAGCATAGCAATGTTACTTAATGTTCAAACAGATTGTATGCGGGGAAAAAAATTATGTATAGTTTTTACTTTTTTTTTTTTATATACCTATATATAAGATACTATGTTTTCAATCATAGTGTACACAACTTTGATTAAAGCCAACAAAATTATCCATTTTCCTAAATAAAAAAATTTAAATATTCCGAAGAAATATTTATAGAGCGCGTTAAAAAATTATTTACAATCGTCTAATAAGCGATATTGTAGGCGAATTTATATTTTCGCAGAGTCTAGTATTTTTCTTTAATACGCGACTGAGAAACGGTTAAGGTGTGAAAACTCGTAATACATCCGAACTTGTTATTAAAAAACTGTCGGAGTATAGAGAAACAGCGAATATTCGTAGAGTTCTATATTATAGACTGCGGTAATTACGAGAAAAATGTTAAGAGGTTAAAACAACATCGTACCGTAATAAAGTATGGGCTCGAGTCTGGCTTCGGAGACAGTTTTACCACATCCTTCGATAATTAACGTTAGGACAGACGGGAAAATCCTAGTCGAATGAGATACACGCACGGAAAAGTGTAACGCAATAAAGGAACAAATAATAAATGGAAGAAAAAAAAAAAACGATCCAAAGGCGTCGTGGATATCCGACGAAACGGATATAAAAGCTAATTTTACGGGTCGTCGCGTGCGGACGTTCGCTACATTATTATCCTTGACGACCGTTACCATTAGTGCTATCGCGGCTTACGTGTGGCATTTTAGCAAAAAAATAATAGCAGTCATTCTACAATAGTCAAGTACGATGAACGTTATTGTACGTAATTTCAAGTCCACTTCAGGACTATTGGCGCCTCTTCTTTGAAGTCTATTTTACTACTTCAGCATCGTCAATGCTTGATATACGTCACGCTGAACATGCATAATCTACGTATATATCTGTTTCAATGTCCACTATATGGGACATGACATTTTAATGTTAACAAAAATTTTTACACATGAAATGTTTCAATTTTAAAAATATTCATATAAATACATTGAAAATTGTGCACCCAAGAAGCGATATTGTATAATAAACACCCCTATAAAATTTATAATTTAATATTAAGATTTTATAATGTATGACTGAAAGGGATATATATATATATAATATATACATTTATTGTAACAAAAAAATATATTACACGTATATTAATTAGATAGGGTTTTTTTTTTTGTCATAGCGTAATTGACATAACGAATGACGTAACATTTAAAATTTAACCGTCCTTTAAACCGATTTCACCGTTGATAATAATTTCCTTATTGATACTCGACCGTCTATATTTACGAAACATACAAATAACTAAAATTGTGTCCGGAACACCGTGATTACACAACATACATCGGTTGAGATTATTTTGAAATGATCGTTAAACGACCTATTAACGTCCGACTAAGTTGGAAATTTAACCTTCTTTAATTCGAATCTTACTTTTATATCGAATAATAATTTATACGTTAATCAGTATTCCGATTATTCCGATAAATATTTAAAATTACAACGATAATATATCTTTTAAAATTATTTACATTAACGAAATGTATATATATATATCGCGTAAGTTTACGTAACATTTTTTCACTGAAATGATGTCGTGTTCCGCCGCGATCAAAGATGAATTGAAACTGTTACATTAAAGCAACTTAGTACAAACCGAGGTGAAATACCTTCGCAGAATGTATTTAACTATTTGGATGATATTGCGGTACTTTAATCGAGAAAAGAAGATCACGATGAAAATTTAAAAGAAGTATTAAATAAATTAAAGAAGTTCCAGATTTTGCTATTAATTTTTAGAAATATCTTTTTGAAATGAATAAAGTATCGCGGTCATTAAGTGATGGTTTTCTCGAAGTTTTAAATATTTTTTCTACTTATCGTTATTAACCGCTTTGTAATGTAAATACTAGCGGCGGAACAATAATTGAAAACCGAATATCGATTGTAATAATTACGCCTCCAATATTAAGTTTTGAATCTTCAGTAACCTAAAAAAATATTTTTCCGTCATATAATCTATATATTTTTGTTAAATCCAAGCCTTTTAATAATTAGAGGTTGCTAATTAAGGGGGTGTTGCCCTTTTTAGTCTCTATACTAAAAAATAGAATACAAGATCATTTTTTCATGTAATCTATATAGTACACACAGAGAAACCCTAATCAAGATATTATTACAATTAGGTATCTTCCCTCCGTACTCTATTGCATACCTCCTATTCATAAATAATCCTCTTGTGTTAATATGGCCTCTTATATATATAAATCCAATATTATTTTGTAACCTTTACATCCTCGTATAGTGTATTTTCCTTATATGTTTTAGTTTAGTTATTTATCTTTCTATTTTATAACTCCATTTGTTAGCGTTAGCGTTTAGTTTATATAAATTTATATGTACAAATGAGTAGTAATGGTTTTATAACCTAAACTCAATTAAAAATAAAGGAAAAAAAAAGAATACATTTTTAAAATGTTTCATATACTTGCATATACTCGGATTTGCATGCGCAATTAAATACTATTTATAATTAGGAGTTGCTACCCAAGCCGGTATTGCCCTTTGTGGTCTCGGCAAGAGGTAAGTCACTATACTGAAAAATATTTTTTTACCTTATCCGTTATATACGTTTGTTAAAGTTTAATCGGCGGCCTATAATTACTCGTAGGTATCAAAAGTAAGATGTCAGTCTAGGTTTACACTCTATAAATAAGGAATAATCATGAGAACGTAATGGTAAAATGTTTAATTTGATAATTCGAATTATTTATGTTGTAAAAAAAAAATGTATATATTTTAACGCGTATCATCAAATTATTATTTTGCGGATGTAGCGATAGGGTTCCCGCTAACGGTGAAACTATTTCTATATAATACCGTTGATATGTTTTCTATTAATCAACCTCTCTGCTATATGGATAATACGATACTTAAAATTAAATCTGCGGGATCGTCTAATCGGATGACTTTTATAACAATACCCGTATACTCGTCACATAAAGAGAATTTAAAATAAACTTTTCCCAGAAATAAGGCAAAATATATAGGGAGACAAGATTCAATACCTACTACGTCTTGATAAGTTATCTAATGAAAAGGCGCAGCATCAAATTCGGCCATAATTTCTACACAACACAACTACTAACTGAACACAGCAAATTTGCAAAATATTTAATAAATGTACGCGCGAGAATATAAATCAATGAAGACGTATTATTCGAATGTCCGCTATATCGTAATAATGTAAAAAAAATGACAGCTATCATCTAAAATACAAAAATTGACGACAAATTATTTTTTTTTCAAATTCCGCATACTAGATTTAAAAAAAAAAAACTAACATCCTTACGCGAGGATATAATACAGTTGTATGTTCTCCGTGTGTGTATGTATGTATGTGTTTAACTACTTTATGTTTCACACGTGTGTAAATGTATTATAGACATGTTGGTTTAATCGTTATACAGCGCCGAATTATATCTGCTCGATATATTTATGTATAAATATATAGATTTGTCGTACAAAATGTACTTTTAGTTAGATCACACACGAGTATAATATTAAGAGCATGCGTGTATTACTACTTATTTATAATTTTTTTATTCCGTTTTGATTATAAGTATAAGATTTTGTTAAATAATTAGTTTTAAGCGTTAATTAAGCGAAACAAAATCAGTGTGTCAGTGTGTGTGTGTGTGTGTGTGTGTGTGTGTGAGAGAGAGAGAAATCATTGATCCACCGAGAGCGCATAGTCCGCAAGATGGAGTTGTGTCGTAAGTTTTATTTTATTTTCTATTATCAAATTATTTTTATGAGGAGGCCCAAAAGAAAAGTATAAGTTCCAGCGAACAAAAACAATCAGCCACATACGGATGCCCGATAAAATTCTTCTTCTGTTCAAAGTATGTCGTCGAAAAATTAGGAAACAGAAGAAAATACATTCGTTAAATTAGTCTGTTCCTAATTTATTTATTACCATCAACCATCTTTCTACAAGCTTTTCGGAGATAATGACGTTATATCATCGAAACACTAGTCGTAATATTTAATTTTAGGGATGCGTCAAATAAAGACGCCGATTAAAATTAATATTTCACGATAAAAATTTAATTTCAAAAACTAATTATACATAGTATATATTGTAATATAAAGAAAGAAGCCAAACGAGTCTGTTAATTTAATATGTACGTTAACGGAATGATAAATGAAGAATTGACAAAATTGGACTAAAAATCGATCGCATAAATGAAATCAGTTACGCGAACGACAGGGCAAAACACAGAGACGCAAATGCGGAAGATGACAATGTTGGGTTCAAATGTGGAATGAAAATCTATGTAGGTAAAACAAGAGTGATCAAATTAACGAAGAATAATGCTATAATTAGGAATTGAAAAGGTAAATGAATTCAGGTATCTTAAGGCAATTACAGACGATGGTCGAGATTACGAAGAAATAAAGACAAGAATTTACATGGCACAAAATGGTTTCAATAACTGCAAGTAAAGTGCTGGGAAATCAAAAGATAAACATGAACCTACGAAGAAGAATAATGATATGCTATATATGGTCTGTATTGAAATATAATGAGCGCGGAATGTGAAAAAAATTATCCACTATCGAAGATATATTGCGTGGAAAGATTGACGAATGAGGTGTTCTTAAAGAAAATAAATCAAAAAAATATAGTCGACGATATTAAAAACGAGAAAACAGAAATATATATATATGTATCACATAAAATCTTTCACGCTGGCAGTACGAGGAAAAATAGAAGGAAAATCAACGTCAGGAGGAAGAAGGCGACTAGAATTAAATCTACCGAACAAGTCACTTTTTCTAAGAACGTCAAAAAAATCATCACGGACGCTAGAAACCGACTGATACGATTGAAATGGGTGCACGCAATCTCCTATGAGGGGGGAAGCGATCACGAATGATGAATATCAACCCACTGCTGAGTGCATTCCCTAAACATTTCCAACGTCTTCTATCTTGCGCGACTCGAATCCAATTAATTCCTGTACATTTCACGATATCATCCTTCCATCTAGTCGTAGATGAGTACGACTGTTAATCGTCCGTACCAGTAGATCAAACCTATCATCGTTTTGTCTCGCAATATGTCCTACCTAGCTACATGTTAGTCAGGCCATTCGTTTCTCCGTATCCGGTAATTTTGTTTATTGTCTTATCCGTGAAATCGTCTTGCGATTCTTCAGTCGGATATTAAGAATAATTCTTTCGTATGCTGTTTTAGTTTTCCTAATTATTCTAACCGTTACACATTAGTAAAATTCCATCTTTCAGACGTTCGGGTCTGGAAACGCGCGCTGATTGTACAGTTTACTTTTATTCTCTTTTTAATCACTAATTGCGTCGTGTTTTTCTTTTTCGTTGTAACTTCTTGTCCCGAGTACACATGTATCTGTTTACCGGCTACATTTTTTCGCTGGAATTTATATTAAGTTCCGTCAACGTGACTCGTGTTGCAACTGGCAAAAGTGCCGAAGAAATATAATGGCTAAAAACAAGATGGGAACTCGATAAAACAGAATAATTAACACGATACGAGGTTATGCACGATTATAATGAAGTGTAAGTAAGAAAATTAAAATTTTCAATCGAGAACGTAAGAATATTTTACGTTCTATGTAGATTCTCTCGCCAAGTCTAAAATTCTTCTTTAATAATCCGTAGTCGTAGCAATTTATTTCCTTCTAGTAAAACCTAAGCTTCCAGCTGGATATAAAAGGATTGTGCTTAATGGTTAGAATGTTGGATTATATTAGAAATCGGAAACCTGTAAAAGTTAGGGAAAGAAAAGAAATAACATATGATCTAAGGAAGATACAAAAATATCATAATACCGAAATCGAAGCATGGAAATCAGACAGATGTGTACATATTTCAATTAAATTCAATAAAGTATATTTATGTTTTTATACATCAGCAAATAATAAGTAAATAAAAAAATGCGCATACCGAGCAGCGTTAACGCTCTTACTACGCGTCTTAGGAAATAGTGTACAAAGAAATCTTAAAATTTATTTTATAATTATACAATAATTATACAGGGAAAAACATACAATTAAAAACCCTGCGTAACCGAAAATAGAGAAATTAATTAATTATAGTTTGATCTTAATAGTACAATAAGGATATAATTATACGAATTATATTAAGGTTAAAACAAATAAATAAGAGGATAGAAGAGAGAAATACTGATACAATAGATTACATGAGGATAGAGACTTATTAATGACGACTTAAGTAGTTCGACAATCTGGTGCTAGAGAAGTGAATGTTTAGTACATATTGCCGCGTATGATGAACGTGATACCAGAAGAAATATTGAACGAAAGGGTGGAGAGGAAACTAAAACGCGAATTAAAAAAATTGTTACAAAATAAGGAAAATGTGAATGAAATACTATAAGAATAATGAAATGACGAGGATTATGAAATACAAATATAGTACGATACAATGCGGATGCCAGGGTTCTACTACCGATTGGAAAATTAAAAATTTGGTGTGTAAATGGGAGCCTACATGTGGATGATTAGAGTGGAAATATATTGTTTGCAAATTGAAAGGTAATATGAATTAAAACTACTCTAACAGATGTATAAATGTATTCTATGTGTTTGTGTGTGAGCGTGATACTGATCAGTACTTAAGCTCACTTTGGGAGTTAAGTTAGTATGTGAGAGTGTAAATGAGTTATAATTATATAAATAAACGGTAATTAAAGAAATCAATATATAATAAATGTAACCAAAATAAAAATTTATATTAAGAAGCGTAAATGTATAATATTAAATCATAAGAAATGTAATTACCCGTCGACAAGCGAAAGCTTGACAGGATAAGTAATATTAAAATAATTGTATTATGTCCTATGAGTGTTGTTGGGTTGTTGTGTGTATATATGAATTATGAGTGTATATATCATTATAAAATTTATCACAAATATACGTTGGTTTTTTTTTTTTTTTTTAAAAATTATTTTGATATACTAGTGGTGAGAATGTTCGTCATTATTAAGGACAAAATAGGCCAGAAACTAGATTGGAAATTTAGTCGGTCGTCGTAATATGGCCGTATATATTCTATCAAGAGATAAGATGATCAACTTGGTGGAAGACGAAATGGACGAGTTAGAATTTAAATAAAAATAAGATAAAAAATTAAATATATCATTTACAAACTTCGAGAAGAATATTACCATAACTTCGAAGAAAAATTATTCACCTTTAAGAAATGAATTCGCGAATATAAGAGTTTACTTTTTTTTTTTCAATTTTTAGTGTCGATGTTGAGCTTTTTCATGTTTAATTTTTTTTTTTTTATCTATATGAAGATTATAAACACAACGGCGAAAAAAAAAAAGAGAAAAAAAATTTCAAATAAACAACATAATGGATAATGTTGTTTCGTTTTAGCGATTTATATCTATTCTTCCTCCATTTTATGATGACGCAACCGACATTGAGCTTTTTTTTAAGACGTCCGACAGCGAGATGTATTGTCGACATTCGTGATATTAGCGGATTTGGATTTTCACTGTGTGCCGTATGCATTTTCTTGTATCGCCGTCTGTGATTCGTTGCAACGGTTGGTATTCCGACGTCGTGATGTACGATATCGTTACGAACATAAAATGGTGCATTTGTCATAATCCTTAAAACCTTCAACGAGTGTATCTTATTTAGGTTGGTTTTGGACGTCGACCGTACACCTCGAGACCGTAATTTCCAGATAGGAGCAAATTACTGTGTTGTACAAGAGGACTTTGTTTGCAAGACGAAATTGCGATTTACGCCCTATTAACGGATACAACTGGCGGCGTCAGCTTTTTCCGCGTATTTATGACGTGCGATTCCCACGTTAATCTTCGATCGAATGTTAATCCTAAATAACTTCTGGCGCTGTTGGTATCATCCGACCGCAATATGTAACTGGCGGACAATTCTGTCGCCTACTTGTGAATGCGATGACTTAAGGTTATTTATTTCGACTTTCAACTTTCGGGCCCATTGTTCAGTTAATAGTATCTTATGATCGTGAAAGTTGAAACCACGAACGATTTTTCAAATAATCAAAAATTATTACGTATCCAGGTAACGAGAGATAAAAATATCTTTTATAAGGGTACGCGTCGAAAAGAAAATACGTAAAATACCATCCGTTTAATTTATTAAGGCGATAACTCAGAATGTTCTTTTGGTGTATATATATACATATATATATATATATATATATATATATATATATATATATATATATATATATATATATATAAGTGCGTGAGAAGTCTAAAATAATGTGACGGTTACTTTTCACGTTATATGAAAAATTATTACCTGATGCTTCGTTCGATGCCGAAAATAAAATGTTTCGCAATCACGCGAAATAGCGAAAAATAAAAAAAAAAATTAAAAAAATAAGAATATGAGAACTCAGGAAAAAGTGGGTACGAAACACCTATATGAGCGTCGAGATAGCGAACGTAATAATTAAAATAAAGACGGTCTTGTCAACTTTGAAGTTAATGGAGACGTCACTTAAGTAATTCTCGTTACAACCCAAAAAGCGACGCTTCCTCGATAAGCAAATATCAAGCGGTTTGCCATTAACTTCCCGAGATTTTCTTTATTTCCAAATAATCCGCTACCGATTTAGAGATTTATATATATATATATATATATATATATATATATATATATATTTAAATATACATACAATCTATCCTAAGTGGATAATAAGTAGCGTTGATGTTCAATTTAAATTTACGAGTGTTATTAGAATGCTGCTTAAAACCCGGGGATAGATTTAATTAAAACCTGTTAAATAGTTCTAGTCATGTAGGTCTATCATTCAAGTTGTCGGAATTGTACGCTGTTATTTTTGAGATCGGCAGCTAAAGGATTGACTTGTATCTATGACTATAGATTCTGAGGGTTTTCTTTACAGTCTGTATATGTAAATCTCTGTGTAGCTCATCACTGCCTATATAACACGATACTCCAACAATACTTCGCAGGACCTTCAAACGCTGGATAACTTTCAGTCGCGAGTCGCTGGCTGTGTTCCAGATTTCGATTCCGTACGGTTCCATACCGGTTTTAAGATGACTTTGTATAATAAAACCTTGTTTTCTACGGATAGTTTCATCAGCAAGTTCATACCTCGCAATTTGAGGCCTAGTTGTTGTCCATGTTAAACGTTCATCCAGAAAGATATTTCACTTTATTTGTTGGCGTTCTTCCATTTAACTAGATGGGTTCATTTAAGAATTTTTTGTTTAATGTAAATATCAGGTAATTTGATTCTGTCTCATCTATTGTAATTTTCCATAATTTAAAGAAGACGTTCTGGAGATGTTTAGTAGCGTCTGTAAGGTTGGAATAATTCGATAATATTGCTGTGTCATCTGCAAACATGGCTGTAGTATAGTGTATACGGATAATCAGATATGTATATACCTGGTACAATACCGGACCGAGTACACTTCCCTGCAGCACACCTGAGTGTATGGGCTATGGAACAAGCACCGTTTATATTAGCTCGAAAATACCGTCCGTCAGTCAGATACGATTGTAATAACATATAGTATTAACGCGGTAGCTTGAGTTTTAGTTCGTACAATAAACCCTTGAGCCATACTTTGTCAAATTCTATATCGAGAAACAAAATTGTTTATTTTCGAAACTACTGTTGATAACGTCGACTATATGCGATGTATTTGCTTCTACTGTACTATATCCACTTCTGAAGCCAAATTGCCAATCAGGTAGTGCGTTTTTTTAACAAAGAGGATTGGGTTTAATTTCTTTAACTTTTAAAACAACTTTGATATAGTCGGTAACAGACTGATGGGTCTGTATGATGTAATGAGGTTTAACTACGAAAGAAAATTTCCAACGTATAGGATAGTAACCGGTAAGGAGAACTGCGTTAAAAATGTAACTCTTTCTTGTAACGACTTTTCTTTGATAACTTCTCAATGTTCTTTATACGTTAGGGTTCGGTCCTATTTAAGGCTCAAGCATTTCGGATTTTCGCAGTGTATATCCTCGTCATTCAACATTTAGTATTTCTCAGACGAATTACTTCGGTTATCTCCCCATAGTTTCCCCGAGTATTTCATTTAGTTTTCTATCTCTCAGGAAGATTTCTCCCGAGTTGTAAAATCATAAGCATATATAATGTATTTTGTTGAGCTTCCAATCGGTTGCTCGTTAGTATATACGTTAAATAAAAATTCAATATTCGAGATTTATCTTTAGATCGTCACCCTTAACTTTTTGTCTAGTTCGAGCATTTGAAACATAACGAACTAGCCGATACGGTATATTAAAAAGAATTATCGTTTTTATTTTAATTTGTTTATAAAATCGATACAAATATAATTAACTGGATCGAAGCTTATCCAATTAAGTTTACACGATGCTGATCTGATTAGCTCGTGGGATGAATTTAAATCATATAAATGTAAAAGTGTTTTGAGATGGTTTTTCATTTCGCATATTGCGAACGTATATTACATCGTACATAACGCTTATTTACTAATTCGGTAGCAGCGAAATCGGTATTGCTATAGTCGCATCGTAAAACACGTCTAATATTGTCAAATTACATATTACGCATTTATTTGAATTAAACTGGAAAAAGATTTATCGTAAATCGACTTTTAAAATGATATAAAATTATAAAGCGAAGAGAAAAACAAAAGAGTGAAAAGAATTTGGGCATAATTTGGAAAAAAAAATTCCGGGAATTCGACATATCGTTAACTAATGTGTATACTGATCGCGTTCGTCGATATGATAACGGTATTCGATACTTTAACGGCTATAATAATACCTTCGGATACAGCTGTCGACTATAAAGAGAAAGTAATCATAAAAATAGCTAGTAGGAAACGTAGAATTGAGCCTAATAAAAATTCGGGAAACCCGAAATAACAATAAAGAATTGAGTAACAAAAGGATAAAGGATGCTGTTCATTTATATATATATATATGTATCGAAACATAATAAAGAATTTTGAAGAAAATGTAAGGAAAACAATAATGGTACCGCCATAATCACACGATAGGGTAGCATTTGCAAGAGACGACGAAAAAAAATAACGAAATAGCTACAATATTTCGCGAATTTAATATAAAAAACAAAAAAACATATAAATGAGAACACCGGAAAAAGAAAATGGCGATGAACATCAAATGATGTGTACGACCATCGTCAGTCATTGTTTATAATAAATACATAAACGATAAATTGATTCTGAATTAGTTTTCTTAGTTTTTCATTATTTCCTATTGTATGTAATCGAAGACTCATTTATCGTGATTATTTTGATTTTGATTTGCATTTATGTTTGGATACGTATGTTTAAATATATATATATATATATATATATATATATATATATATATATATATATAATATATATATATATATATATATATATATATATATATATATATATATATATATATATATATATATATATATATATATATATATATATATATATATATAAAGTGGCAGACATAATAAATGACGCTAGAACTAGAGGATGGCCGTCATGATGTAGGCTAACTCCTGTCAAGGAAATTACGAAGGCTTCGTATTTACAACTACAAATAAGGGGCTATCTGATTTTGAGAAGCAACTCGTACAAATTAAATGATTTGTATAATACCCGCGTAATATAGTCCACGCTAAATCGACTAATTTAAATATTCAAATAATGTATCATCATCTTCTTCTTGTTACGCTATCTCCAGTCGAAGGTGGGCGATCGTCACGGTTACTAAATATCTCCAAACACTTCTTGCAGTTGAGGGTGCTGATATTTGATACCATCTTCTCATATCTGCTTGCCAAGAAAGTTTTCGCCTACCAGGTTTTCTAATGGTCAATAATTTCAAACAGGTGATACTTTTCTGAATGTCTATGCATATAGTGTATTTTCTGGCTATAGAGCACCCCCACCGGCTTAATTTGATATTTTATTCGGCGATAAACGTATATCGCAAAAGCTTCGATTTTCTGTTCCAAGGTTTGTGCGGGAACTCAGCCTTTCCATACCGTATTAGTATTGATCAAATGTAATATCGAAGTTTGTTGTAATTTCGAATACTTCCGAGTCATCAATTTTTCACGTTAGGATAAGCTTTCCGCCTTCTTATCTCTACTGATTGATCGGTTTCCTCGTTGAACCATAAGATATTGAAATTTCGAGACGCGTTCAATCTCTGTACCTTCGATAATTAATTTTTTCTTTATTTTTTTTTTTTAATTTTTTATCCTCTATAATATTATGAAAATAATGTATATATTATTTAAAATGTATTTTATTTCACGCACCGGTATAGTTACGTATGCGTTAAAATATTATATATCGTAAGACTGAAGCTATACTAGTTAAGAGGAGATTTCTGAAACCAATATCTAATATTCTTAATGGCGTACATCGGTCCGAAGAATTAAAATAATTACGGGACTATCGACTAATCTTCATCACGCACACGTAGATCGGGTTGTAGAGCATCAGAGTGTTTTCTTCTATATTTCATCGGAGGTGGTGTCATATCTTAATACAAGTTGATTTACACTACTATAATTTGAAGGAGGTTAAAGTACGCTTGTCCAGTTTGGGTTTCAATCTCCGACGGTACTGTCTACAACATTAAAATCAATCGGATTACGTAAGAGTTTACTACATAAATATATATATATATATATATATATATATATATATATATATATATATATATGTAGTAGAATTCAATGTAGTCACGTAACTAAGAATTAAGGGAAGAAAAACGAACGTCGTCTCATATATTTCATTAAATTGCGTTTCCACCGACGACGCATTCTCTCCGGGGAATTATACTTTATCGCAGACGATAAATAATAGAAACGTAGTAGCGATATGATTATATATTTCCCGCGTGTCTTAAACATGATGATAGTGCGATAAGTCAGTAAGGATGATAATCTTTTCCTATTAAGGAAAAAGGTCAACGGAAGTTCACCCACTACGATGGTCCGTTACAAAATATCGAATGATACAACCTTGGAACGAGATAGTAATTATTTTCGCTGTAACCTTCTTAACGATATTATACGAAGTCCTTGGAGGAAACGTACTAACAACGGGGGAATAATTGGTTTAAGTGTCGATACAGCTTTCGTGTTAGACGCCTTTTATTATAGTATTGGCATTTCATTTTTTTTTTTATTTTAAGAAACAACGAGACAGTCTTATCCCATGCATGTTCTATATACATACATACATAGATATTTATATAATACAATATTATATAAAATATTACATACATATAATAGATATATAATATAATATTATATATACGATATTTTATACACGCGCGTGTGTGTGTCTGTGTATGTACAACAAACATATTATTTCTTGTTGATGAAATCGCAACAACTCGACATTTTAACTTCGCGCCTTTGTACGAATTTCTCCGTCACCTCCAAAAGCATCCCAGCATTAGCTGCAAAAGGAAAAAAAATGTTGGTTCGCCCAAACTTTACGTGCGATAATTTCGAAATACGCCGGAAGAGACGATGACGTTGTAACGACTACAACCCCTATCTGGCGCCGACCAATTTTGCCTAGCCTTATCCCCTTCTTATACAATTATTGTTATTATTATTATTATTATTATTATTATTATTATTATTATTATTGTTAATATTATTATTGTTAATATTATTATTATTATTATTATTATTATTATTGTTAATATTATTATTGTTAATATTATTATTATTATTATTATTATTATTAATATTATTATTGTTATTATTATTATTATTATTATTATTATTATTATTATTATTATTATTATTATTATTATTATTATTATTTGTAATAGTAGTTTCTGTTGCTCCGATAAGAATAAAATTGCGTGGTAGTTTTGTTAGTCGTCTCGGGTGTCTCCGTAATTTACGCCACTTGTTATAGAATGAACCACCCACTCCTAAACACGGACAAAAAAACACCAATACCATCGTGCTAACAATATCCGAAACGACGTCACGTGATATCGCCTACGCGATAATCCCAATAATATTTTTTTTAACAATAAAATAATTTCTTTATAATTATATAATATAGTTTTGCACGAACGTCTTTCGACTTTTCGATCGTTTAATAATGGTATAACGGACGTACGTAAAAATTCATCGAATTAAAATTTCACCAATGTAATATAGTGTAATATAATAAAAACGATAACAAATCACGTTCATTTCAGACGAAAATGCGCAATAAATACAGACGATGATATCGTTTGTCTTCGGGTAGCTTAGATGTCCACATCCAGGTTTTGTAGCCATCTTATCGGCGCGCCTGATACTACTCGAATAGACTTCCAACCGCCCTTAAAGACTCTACGTAGGCATACATTAAGGATGTGATCCATTGTCTGATCTCCTAATTGACAGTCGCAGGATGGATCATCTTTAAAACCCCACTTTGCGAGCATATGACCACTGCGCCTATGGCCTGTTCTGATACGATTTAAACGCACCCAGCGCATTCCCGCTCTAGTTCAAAACCTGGTGGCTTGCTGTGTTTATTGTACCGTATTGGTCTGGGTTCCCCATTCTTCTTTCCAGGTTGCAACTGCGTCAAAACCATCTGCTATGAGTTTTGTGACTAATCCATGAGCTTTCTCGACGTTAATCTTTCAGGTCCTTTCAGATCTTGGTGTATCGGTAAATTAGTGTCATTTTTATATTTGAACCATTTTTTAACCGTTGCAATTTTCCTTCTAATCTGAGCTGGCATAATGTACGCTAGAGTACAGGTAACCGTTTCACTAGAGTAGATTTGGTTGCGCCATAAATACAGAAATAAAACTCAGTACGAGTTTGTACAATAACATATAACACTGACATGTATCCAAATGTCATAATCGTTAAATTAATATTAATAAATAAAATACTTCGTACAAAATTGTATCGCTAGTGCGCATGAATTTAGCGAATTTTATGTATATATATTGTACATATACTTTTTTTCAGACAGTTGATTGATTGATTAAAGTCAGAAAAGAATTGTTACAAATAAATAAGTAAATGAATATAGCTTAAAAATAAAAACTTTATTAATACAACTGACAGGTTTAATCGTCTATGCATTTGTTGATATTTTTTTGTACCTAGGAGAATTCGATATAATTCTACAACATAAGTTTTGTACCGCTTGCAACCTCCTGTATAAGTAGTGTCGCAGATTGAAATTCAAAATAAACATACGTTAACCTTAGCCAAATTATAGTAGTACAAATGAACTTTTTGTCGGCAGTATTAACATATGACTCTCGATGATTACAGCTGTTACAAAACCACTGCTGCAGAATCATATTAAACGCCCATAGATGTACTAAATTGCGTGATATGCATTCGCAGCTTAACCTTTTAGATACGCTTACTTATATATAATCTAATTATCTAGTAAATTTTACCATAATTGTATAATGCGTGACAGCGCATTAATTAACACTAAAGGCGATTATGTCGAGTCTCATCGTACGATATTCTAAATACAAAAACACCGCAGAATTAAACATAGATTACTCGTTTAAGAATTATTTTCCTATTTACTACGTGTCTTTACTTAAGTTCTAATTATTGAATTTATTTTTATTGTTTTCTTGCAGGTTTTTTTTTCTCTAATTTTTTCCTATACTTAAAAGTTTAAAACTTTTAATTTTAAGTTTTAAATTTTAATTTTATCACATATACGTTAGATATGTCGTTATACATTACTAAGTTAACTGTTAAGGTATATATATAAAAGTACTTAACATTCTTAATTACTCAATTATTCAAGTATTCATGATTTTGTTTATACGTTTTGTAAATATATATTTCTTCTTCTTCTTCGATGAAATATAGGAAAAACCATTCTGATGCTTTTCAATTAAAGAAATGATTTTATTGTAAATACGACCGCACTTTTTGAAAAAAAACGACATTAACTTTCGTATGTTTATTGAATTAATTAAACGAAAATCGTTAAATTTCGTAGAGAAAATTATACAGCACATTCGGGTTTATAATTTTGTAAATGTATTTTCAGTTCAGTTGGGAAAATTTCGCTCCTTTATACGAAGCTTTAATGTAAATAGTGTGCTTGTACCGAGTTAATTTACTGCGCCGAAATATTTAATCCGATGCGCTCTTCCAAGTGATGTATTGTTAACGTATGTATGAAGAAAATTACCAATGCACCAGGGCTGAAAACTATAAACCGTATATTTAGGTTTGTTTTTTTTTTATTATTAAAGATTAATTTATTGTTATTTAGTCACACGAGGATCTTTCGTCATGGCTTAACCTATGGAGGGTCAAGCTCGATGAAAGTAAATCAAAAAGGTTAATCATCACTAACAGAAGAATTGATCCAAGACATAGTACTAAACGGTGCTACAATTTCACAGAAATCAGATTTAAAGTATCACGGTATGCACCTTGACCAGCGTCTATAACATGGAGGAAACTGAGACAAATGTACTGATTATTAAACAAGAAATGGAAAGTGTCTGCTAAGAATAAATTATTGATTTATAATCAAGTTTTAACTCTATGGCTGTCCATTTAAAAACGAGATACCGATTATTCAGCCGTTTTAAAACAAAATCCTCCGGACGGTTGTCAGTGCACCGTGGTACATGATAAACTTAACGCTCCACGAATACCATGGAATGAAGTCTGTTCTGGAAGTAATATCCAGTTATGGAAAAAATTATTTATTTATTTATTTATTTATTTAATGAAGCCACACAACAGCTAAAAGCCAATTATAGTGTAGGCTTACAAAATAAAATAATACAATGAATAATTTTTTCTGAATTATAAAATTAAAAAAAAAAAAAAATAAAATACAAAAAAAATACATTGAACACATTCACCAGCCTCACACCTATTAAACACACCAGAAAAACTACACGCATTCTCAAGTCTCATACTCATTAAAACATACATCATTCACACAATCTTACTCGAAATAAACGGACGAATAATCTTCAACAAATTAATAAATACAATATACACCTTAACGTACATACTACATGTACATTAGTAAAGGAACACATATACCAAACACCCACCACATAATAACAATCTAGAACCATTGGAATAGACAACAGCGAAACTCCTGTTCTCATCGCAGAATATGTTCGGGAAGCAACTTATTAAAGAAATATCTGTTATCAAAGTATATATCCATACAGGGAAATATGTTCAAAAGAGAATTATACAAGCGGAAAGCTGACGGCAACGGAGAACATAAACCGAGGTTTGTTCGTGCACGCGGCTCACTAAAAGAACGATTCGATCGCCTATTTGGTATTGGTACAATGTAGGAGACGATTGATGTTAAATACTCACTATTAACTCTACCGTTGCATACATCATGAAGAGATTGGAGATACAACATAGCAATCGGGTTGCTACATAATTCGCTAGAAGTTCGGCGGCTTAACAGAATCAAGCCGATAGACTTTAGCAGAAAAATTTTTATGACTGTTTTTTAGTACTTCGCTAATCACACCGTCTGCAAAAGTATTAAAATTGTTAAATAGCTACCATCAACTAGGTGCAATTTAACTAAAGGAAGAAAAAAATATTTTTAAAGTTTTCGCAAGACGTACTTTCATACGTATACACAACTCCCGAAACAGTCGATTACATCATACACGCTGGAAGCTACACATTAATTTAAACGGACATACTTGAGATTATCAATAAATAATAAACGATTATATATATATATATATATATATATATATATATGGCGATGTGCTAAACACACGAGCTTAGAAATAATAGAAACTCTGCAGGATAATATTCTTAGGCTTATAACTAAGTCACCGTGTACTCTTCACGAGACTTCAGAATAAAATATGCGGGAATAGATGTTATTAAAAACTTATGCTCGAAGGCACGCAGAAAGACTGGAATCATTCTTAATGTAGCACTGTTAGAAGCATGTAATGATGTAAGACAGTTGAAACGGATACAATCGCAGGAGCTTGTTTAAGGTTCAGATTAACGGGTGATTATCCATGGTACCAACAGTTTAAAGAAAATTACATTTAAAATTCATAACTCGTAAATTATTAATTCGACTATTACTGGAAATAAGTTATTTACAAATATATATGATTAAATCGGAAAGGAATAAATTTGGGATCTCGGTATCTGGTTGTCAAGTAATACGAATTTATATTACGTATATTTTTCGTTATAGTAACACAACCGCCGGCACAAATATGAACATACACACAATGTGTGTATATATATATCACGTAAACAACAAAAAAATATTTAAAATAAATAAATATTATATGTTAAACGACCACAAAACTTTTCGGCTATTACAACCACCCACTTTTCAGTGTGGCAAAAATAAAAACCACAAGTAAAACAACTGAAATGAAATAAAAATAAAATATAAGAAAATTAAATACTAAACTGTGTTTAATCAGAACTACCAGTGTTATACTGTGTATGTACTATTTTCTTGCATTTTATTTTTATTTTATTCCAGCTGTTTTTAATATATATTTTTTTATTTTCGTATGTTTAAAAATGGCTTAGTAGCTGAAAAGTTTTTGTGGTCTTTTAATATATAAAATTTATTTTAACTACTTTTTTACTGATTACAATTTAAAACGACTACATTTCACCTCGATTCACATTGTGTATAACGTTTATATAATACATATTATATATATATATATATATATATATATATATATATACTTACATTAAAGGACATTAGTCTATATGTGTAAGTATCGTACATTTAATCTACGGATGCTCATATCCGGTTTTATTTTTTTTTCGTTCTATCTGTTTTACTTGCATGTCCACACCTTATCGCGGGTCAGAAGTACGTGCTCCTGTTTGCTTAAGATAATAAAGCAACGTACGACATGTATTCAACCTTTCCCTATATTATCTACTAATCTGCGTTTACTTCGTCTCTGATTCAACATTCTTCGTCTAACGACAGATTGTGTACTACGTCTGTCCGTAGACTTTTCGATAAAGCAGAAATTCCTTGTCGATAATTACACAAATCAAATTCGTGCCAACCGAACAAAATTAATGACGGAGGTAAAATTCATTCCGCCTACCTCGGACGATATCACGCACGCTTCAATCATTCGAATTTCCAGGTCATTTGTCACGATGACGTTTCTTATTATTTTCAATAATAGAATTGTTCAGCGACGTATAAGTTTTTTTTCCTTTTAATATATATATTATATATATATATATATTATATATATATATATATATATATACATACATATATATATATATATATATATATATATATATATATATATACCATACACATAGATTTGGTCATGCATACTATACCCTACGAAATCTTCGGAGGTCTGAACAAATTAGAATTCTATTTGTGTCACATTTTCATTTTGGCGACTTTGGAACTAATTACTTTACAGTCCGAAAAAAAATTCCCGTTCTATATATTTTTTGCTTCCCGCTATTACAGTTTGAAGGTAATCTAATTATTAGATATTTGTTTTTAAAAAGTTTTATGTATTCTGCAAGTGTATATTGTATCTCCAAATCTGTGTATAATATATTGGTGTGGTGTGTATAAATTACTTTTGTTCCTTTTGACGGTTATTATTGTTAAATTCGTAGATTAATTATTGGGTTCCAATTTTAAGAAACTGCAACTTGCACAAAATCAATGTTTAAGATGCATTTTAAATGCATCTTGTTATACGAGAATATCAGATATGCACCACATGTTAAATATTCCATATATTAAAGACTATGTATTTAAATTTTTCAAAACTGCAGTATACATACGAACTAATAAGAGCAATTGGCAACTATGATTCCAGGCAACTTATGTTCATGTATATACAAACATGGTCGTATTAAACATAATTTGTTGTAAATTAGTATATTTGTAATATGTTCAATTGTTATTATTCGCAATTATATAGTTAAGTTATTTTAATATTTATTTATATACCTCTTGAACGTTTTATCTTTAATGCGCTTCGAAGCGACTTTATTTTCTTTTATATTTTTTCTTTTCTCCTGCGTATATATATATATATATATATATATATATATATATATATATATATATATATATATATATATATATATTATTTTGGTTTTGTTTTAACTTTTATGTGTGTTGTTACAATTTTTACCTTTGTATCGTTTTAAGTTATATGTGTATATGTGTATGCATGTTCGTATATATTTGTATGTATATTTATGTATATTTTTTAAGGAATTTTTTTTTATTTGTTTTGCGGGTTTTATAAATTTTTCCCCCGCTTATCATACGTTTAAGCTATAGTGTTGTTATTTTAATTTTAATACTACGATCGAGGCTCATGCCAGAACTTTACTCTGTAAATATTTGCGTGTACACGTTGTAATTTTGATAAAATACATTTTTCTTTCTTCCTTTTCTTTTCTTTCTTTCTTTTCTTTTCTTTCTTTCTTCTTTTATTTAATGAGGCCGATGTGTGCGTACATCGTTTAGAATATAATGTCGAATATTGTGACGGTTTAATTATTATTATTATTTTCGATTTTGGTCACCTATGGACCACGTGTAATCACGGAATTTTCCATTTTCTCCTCCAGTATTCTTTCATTTTCAAGCTAATTTCGTTTCCTCCGTCCATATGTTACTACCGGTGTTCTCCTTTTTCAGATTTTCAACGAAACCTTTAAATGCGTTCAGCTTTTTGTATATCCGATACATCTTTTTTGGTAACCACGTAAGTTTATTCTTCGAATTTTCTTGAATATGATCTTAGTTTGTCTATGTGGCTTCATTCTTTTTAGTTGTACCCAAAATCTAATTCTTTGGCTTCATTCTTTTTAGTTGTACCCAAAATCTAATTCTTCTTTTTCTCATCGCGTCTGATATATTTTCAATTTTATCATATATTTCTCTGTTGCTTTTTAACACGCGTTGTCCATCTTACAAGAATTTTCTTCATGATTTTTTTGTACGAGTTCGATATCTTTCTACGTGTTCATACTCACAGGAATTCTACAGCATATAGACATTGCGGTTTAATTACCGCGTTATAATGTCGTATCTTCGTATTTATCGATAATAACTTCTGGTTAAGTTGAACGATCGTTCCATCTTGTGTACTCTTGCTGGATTTACTTCTTTATCTAGACCATTTGGTTGGATTATTTCGCCTAGGTATTTAAAATTAGGTGATTTTTAACTTTTTATATTTCAATTCAATTCAATTCAATAAAGTATATTTATGTTTTTATACATCAGCAAATAATAAGTAAATAAAAAATGCGCATATCGAGCAGCGGTAACGCTCTTACTACGCGTCTTAGGAAATAGTGTACAGATGAAATCTTAAAATTTATTTTATAATTATACAATAATTATACAGGGAAAAACATACAACTAAAAACCCTGCGTAGCCGAAAGTAGAGAAATTAATTAATTATAGTTTGATCTTAATAGTACAATAAGGATATGGGTAAAATTACACAAATTATATTAAGGTTAAACAAATAAATAAGAGGATAGAAGAAATACTGATACAACAGATTACATGAGGATAGTGACTTATTAATAACGACTTAAGTAGTTCGACAACCTGGTGCTAGAGAAGTGAATGTTTAATTCTTTTGTGTTTATATTTTTTATATTTTCTGGTCAGCGAGTCGCGAGTATAGTTTCCAATTCGCTGTACGATAGGGTAATGGCTAGTCAGGCATTTGCTGTAGAACCTATCTGCTTGTTCCTGTAATAGCTCAAGAATAGTACGCTGATGAAGAGCTGCATGCATGTCAGTTATCTTAGTATAGTAAGGGGCATTAAGATACGCAGACATTTATTTTGAACAATTTGTAATTTATTTAAGGTGGAATTACTAACACCGGACCAAATTGGGCAAGAGTATAATAATATCGGCAGTATGTATGCTTTATATATTATTAATTTGTTTTTAATACTAACTTTAGAGCGTTTGTGAAAAATGGGGAAAATTTTATATAATCGTGAATGGGCTTTGTCCGTGATGTGTTTAATGTGTTCATGGAACGAGAGTCGTTTGTCCATTGTAAGACCAAGATATGTTACACGAGGTTTCCACGGTAGTTGCATGTTGCTTATTTCAATGTGGTGAGTCGGTCTGCGTCTCGTAAATAGTATAGCTTCCGTTTTTTCGGTGTTAATTTTAATTTTCCACTTTGTGTAATATTTGTATATTTTGTAATAACTTTTGATGAGTCTGTTTGTTATTGTATCGATTCGATAGGAAGCTGTAAATAGAGCAGTGTCATCGGCGTAAAGAGATGTATCAACATCCCTCAGCCGAGGCAAATCATTAATATATAAAATATATAGGAAGGATCCCAAGATATTACCCTGTGGAACACCAGCTGTTAGTGTTTTAGTACTAGAGTAGGTATCATTTACCTTAACAATAAACTGCCTATCAGTTAGATACGATTTCCTGATCATTATAAGTTGCTTGGGAAAGCCATAATGAATCATTTTGTATATTATGCCATTGTGCCACGTAGTGTCAAATGCCTTTTCTACATCTAATAACAATAGTCCAGTATGTTTGTTCAGGTTAAACTGATCAAGAATGTGATCAGTAAGGCGCGCTAGCTGCATGATAGTTGAGAGTTGGGGTCTGAATCCAAACTGGGTTTCGTTAATAATACTATGTTCATCTGAGAATTATTTTAATCTTTGAAGTATTACTTTTTCAGCTATTTTACTAATGTTACTGATTAAACTAATAGGCCTTATATTTTTGGGTAATGAACTATCTTTCCCCACTTTTGAAATGGGAATAACAGTTGAAGTTTTCCATATTTTAGGGTAATGATCAGTGATTATAATAGCATTAATTATATTTGTCAAGTATACTATGGCTATTTTAGGCAGGTTCTTGAGCATTAATGTGTGTATTAAGTCTTGTCCTGTGGATGACTTGCATTTAAGTCTTTTTATGAAATAATTTATTTCTTTTGGTGTGGCGAGCTTAATTAATGAGTCAGATGCTGGCGGAGCGCTACAATATTTACGCACAGTGAGATCAACTTTTTTTGTATGAGATATGGTGGAGAGGGTTGTGTTTTGATTATGCACTTGATAGTAATGGTGAGCTAAGAATTCAGCTTCATTACTAAATAACATGATGCCGAAGATTCAATGGTTATGTATACACACAGTAATGAGATTAAAGAAAATTATTGAAACACGGTTAAATATGCGTGTATAATACCTGTAAGTGGGAGATGCACACATACACATCACACACACATACATGTATATATATATATATATATATATATATATATATATATATATATATATATATAAGATCCTATTCTAGCCAAACGGAAACAACTAGACCTCAAATTGCGAAGTACGAACTTGCTGATGAACAAATACTCACCACCTATCCATAGAAAATAAAGTTTTATTATATAAAGTAATCCTAAAACCGATATAGACTGATAGAATCGAAACTCGAGAATGAAAATTATCCAACGTTTACAGTCGAAGATCCTACGCAGCATTGTTAGAGCATCGTGGTATATTCGGAACAATAACCTACACAAAGATTTACATATTATAAAGGAGACCTTCAGAACCCATAATCACAGATATATTCAGCGATTGTCAACCTTCCGGCTACAGATTTCAAAGATAAAAACAAGACCTACATAAGTAGAACTGTTTAACCGGTTTTAATTAGGTCCATTTCCAATTTTTAAGTTCATCCAATGAAGAATAGCGGTCATTGAGCACACCGATGCTACTTATTATCCACTTAAGATCGTATGCATGTTTTTAATAATAAAAAAAACTACTTATTATTATTATTCTTCATCTTGTCGAATTTGGCCATCTATGGAGCACCGCGTGAAAACAACAAATAGCTTTCCTCTCTTTCCATTTTTTCTTTTTTTCTTCCTTAAATTTTCTAAATTCTATTCCGTTATCGAACGTTGCGTTATCTATTTGTATTTCATCGAGATCCTTTATTATTATTATTATTATTATTATTACGGGCTTCCACAAAGTTCACTCATTACAAATTGTAATATAAAACATTAGATAAGTAGTTGAACTTATATATAGATTAAATATAAATATGCACGTTACGAGTAGCTAGCAAGAAAGACGTATTTATGGGAAAACTAATAGGTAATGATTTGATTTGATTTGATTGTATAACGCGTTACGGGAAGAGAGATAATGAGAACATCCAAAGAATATGTTATCTGCGTCGGCTATAAGGTCGGTGTATCTGCAGGGTGTGAGCAGCAGGGAGGGATATTCATTTGGTATAGTGAAGAAGGGAGACGATTTTTTTCGAAGTCTGCATACTAGCGATTATGAACGGACGAATTTGGTTAAATTGTAAAACCAAAGTTAATATGGAAGATCAGTTTGAAACAATTTATAATATGTCACATTATAAGGGTTCTTTCAGACCGCTTTCCAGTATTCCTTGTGGGCAGTTTTAACAATGGAGAGAGAAAATAAATGTGCGGTGAATAAGTGATAAACAGTCCAGTGGGCCTAGTAGTTAGCGAGAAAATTACCGCTAATTACATAATGGCCGGGAATCTATAAAAACTTAATGGAGACACCAACATCCTGAAGAAGAGCGATATGATTGCGAATTTTCAGTATTATAAAAGAGGAGTTTGTAATGTGAAAATTTTAAAGCAGAGAGGAAAAACTTTCGGCGTGTGAGATTATTACAAATTTTTTTGATAATTGCTTAGAACGGATAAAACGGAGAGAATGAGGGATTAGGTGTAATTTTGTGTTACGGTTTTTGCTTACTATCATACATTTTGTTTTAGATGCGTTTAGTTGGAGATCATATTTTTTTTCACTGATATTAATCACTCGATTAAGAATCTTTTACAGATCATAAGCTAAATCTGCAATGAATACCGTATCGTCAGCGTAACGAATGTTACTTATATAACGGTCATTAACTTTAATGCCTAAAGTCGCATTATTTTATAAAATATTGTGTCGGAATACGTATTGAAGAACAATGGGGATAGTATACAACCCTGTCGGACTCCTCTTTTAATCTGTATATATTTTCAGATAATTGATTCTCTACAGCATTCTTTGCTGTTTGTTGTCGATATAAATTATTTATTATTCTAAGATCGTAAGTACTGACTTGTTTGTATTCAGGTATTTGTATTTATCGTGATGACGAACGTTAATGCTTTGTGATAATCGAGAAAACATAAATAGATTTTCTTCTGTTGATCTGAGCACTTATTCATCAGAAATTTTAGTGCTAGGAACGCTTCCCTAGTACCAAGACCGGGTCTAAAGACAAACTGGTACTTGTCTAAAGGTCTTTCAATTTTGTCACGTATTCTTCTACGAATAATTCTTAGGAAAGATTTTAAAAGGTGACTCATGAGGCTAATTAGCCTATAATCGTCACATTTATTTGTCGACGGTTTTTTTTCGGTATTGCTACAAAAGTCGATGTTAACCACGTGGAGGGAAATATATACCGGAGTATATATTTTATTCAAAAATTAATTTATTATGCTTAATGCATTCACACCAAAATTCAAAGTAAATAGATGAAATTAACAGTGACGAAATTAACGAAATTATAATTGAAAAACAAATCGGCAGGATTAGATAAAGTAACAAATGGAATGCTAAAAATATTTAATATTAAAATACCAAATGTGATTTGTAAATTCTTAAACATTTTATTTCAATTGAACTACTATCCAGAAATATGGAAAATATCAAAGACGGTAATTCCTACCTAAGGCAAATGAACCTATGTGTGAATCAAGCTCATACAGAGTGTAGAGCGATATCTTTACTATCAAATATAAGTAAAATATTTGGGAAATGCGTACTCCTGAAATTAAAAAAAAAAAAAAAAAAAAAAAAAAACGATAAAGACATAATAAACAAAGATCAATACGGTGGATTAGAAAATAAATCAGCATAGTTAGCAGTATTATTTGAGTTCGTTCAAAGAATTGAAAAATATAAAATGAATGGATACAATGGTAGAAGTCGTAACTGTTGATATAACTAAAGCGCTCGATAGTTTGAATTTAAATAAATTAATGTCATTGTTGGAAAATTTAGGTGTTGATCGCAATTTATTAAACATATTAAATCGTTATTTTTATAAGAGATATACATTAGTAAATATATACGTTAAAAAACACCCGATAGTGACAGGAATATTGTGCGAGGATCGGTATTAGGACCGTATTTATAGAATATTGTATTTTCAAGAATTTAACTGAAATCATCTTTCTCGCCTTTCATTTGGATTGCCAAATCCGAAAGGGCCAACTAAATTTTCTCTCCTGTCGCAGCCTATTTTTGCATTTAAATCCCCGTAATTTTGGTCGTTTCTGATTTTTTCGCATTATTGAGAAGTTCCTGATTTTTACCATAAAAATGAAAATATTAAATAAGAAAAAAAAAATATTCGACCGAAAAGTTCGATTCAATTTGGACGTAATAATCTTATCAATTTTTTTCGAGTATTGATATGAGAAATTTGAATTTATATTATAATATACAACACACGTATATATATATATATATATATATATATAATATATATATATATAATATATATATATATACAGAAAGAGACAGACAGAGGGTGTGTGACGTTGAGATATGGAAAACTTGAACTTGTATTATAATGCATATAACGTATCGTTTGTATATTAACGGAATCGAATATCATATTCTAGTGAAAAGCGAAAAAATTTTAAAAAGATCTTAGTTTGAATATAACAGATCAAGACAACAACAGTCGGTAAACTACGTGTGCAGCTAACCTAATCATGCATTTGTACGTCCCAGACAAGTATATACATGTATGTATATATATATATATATATATATATATATATATATATATATATTTAATATAAACACAAACGGTCACGTTTTTACGTGTTCGTATTATTTCGTGAACGGTTTTCGTAGGTCATCAGGGGATAGAAGCTGTAAAAGTTGTTTCATCTTCACAACGAGTGAGCGACCGAGCAACGTATCATCCGAAAGCTTTCAGTAAGTAAACAAAAGTTCAAAAACTGGTCGTAATAAAAAAGGACAAGAAAAGTAAAACTAAAACGAGTTTTCTTAAGTCGGCAGTTATTGGAAAAGTTACGTCCATCCGACTAGTTCATACTTAGAAGTTGGAAAGAAAGAAGACACACATACGCGTACGTACACATTAGGACGCAAAAAGAAAAAACCTAAACAAACATTATAAACGTGACGACGATGTAGCACGAAAATCAGAAGGAAAAAGTCGGAAGGATTATTATAGACGTATCTATCTATTGTTGCAAAATAGCAAACGACACTACCACCGCTAGCAGCAGCAGCCATAACAACAGCATCAGCAAGGTATCGTCCATCCGGGATTTTCGAAATGTTTCCATTTTCTTAAAATCTATTGTGTTCGCGAAAGCTTTCCAGTTCATTTTACGATCGTTCGCGTTATCTAACCGTTACTCTAATACTTCATTTTTCCCTATTTTTGGGCACACACAAATATATATATTATTAAATCATCTATTGTGTGTGATACGTTGTATTAGTGTATTTTAAATTTTTCACACTTTTTGTCAAAATCGTTAAAGGCAATATTTATTTTTATAATGGTGAAATCTTCCCACAATATATATACACATTTAAGTTTCTATAATAGTGTCCCTATAATAAACAGATTTGCTGTCAAATCTATTCGAAAAAAAAAACGGGGGTGGAAGGGAGAAAATGAAAAGTCACAAACATTTATAATTGTATTGTAAATAATGAAAAAAGCTTTCCGGGTATTGACCTACGCACCTGTATTAAGCAGAGTTGAACATTAATAAAATATGGAAATATAGGAATACAGAAACTGGAAGATATAATATAAATACTCGGTAGTTCTAAATAAGTAACGATGGCAGAGATATAAAAGAAATAAGAACAAGAATCGGTATGGCAAAGAACGCATTTATAAATCTGAGCAGAGCGCTCGTTAATCAAAAGATGAGCCTAAATCTGCGAAAAAGAATAATGCGGTGGTATGTATAGTGCTGAAACATTCGTGCGAGGCGTAGACTATGAGCGCCGAATGTGAAAGAAAAATATCCGCATTTAAATGTGGCGTTATCGAAAACTGCTAAAAATATCATGGACCGATCACGTAATGGGACTTGTTATAATAGGGGAAAAAGAAAAAGTTTTAATTGAAGATGTTAAAAGAAGAAAATCATAAAATACGTAGCGCATAGAATACGAGAAAACGGAATATTCGTGCTGGTGATGCAGGAGAACATACAATCAAAATCGATCATAAGAAGAAAAAGATTGGAAACTAATAACTAGCAACATGCCAACCAACTCGACGGGCAAAAATCCGAAAAATATTATAATATATGCCACAGATCGAAAAATATAGACGTACGCAATCTCTCGCCTCAAGAGACGCGACCACAATGATGATGATGACCCAGATGAACAAACTTTTGATAGTTTTTAGAATTACTTCGCACGGGATTGTAAATTTTTTTTTTTAAAGTTACTCTTATACTAGGAAAGTTTTAAAATTTCTACCATCTGTTTTTTATTAAATCCTCGGTGTCTCTTTATTCTTATTCATAATATATATATATATGTGTGTAATATTTAGACGTTAATTTTCATAAATGTGGAATTTGTTTATGTATAATAAAAATTAATTTCCACTCGTATTTCGTGCTGAAACAATAATATAAAAGATATACCGCGGTCAAACGCAAGCGTAAAATTTGTTCATCGTTAATTCAAATGTAGAAGTTATATTTACTATCAACTAGATGCTGTGAAGAGGATGGGGCTTAAAGACTCATGAAGTAGCTAATTTAGAAAGAATGTATATATAGTTTATGATCCTTTTGCTTTCGAGTCATCTGCTATTATCTGTTTTGTTTTTTTTTTAAGAATTTTAGTTGCCAGCGGATTATAATTTCTTAGCTTGGATAACTTTGAAAAACATGTCAAACAAATACCAAACGAACTCGTGAAATTTTGCAAATTGTTTAATAATCTACATATAAGGTAGTAATGAAACGTCTAAGCATGTTATTTAGCTACTTTTATGTCACTGAACCATGATTTTATGGGTATGTCTTGTTGAACGGATCTGTAATATGGAACTAGATAAGCATTGGATTAAATATTATTCCAACATTCTTTATGAGCAAATTTAATAAGACATAAAAGATCTGTTAAAAATGTATGCGGAATGAGCACACCACTATCCGAAGCAGTTTTGACTTCTAGATCAGCAACGGTATTGCCGAGTATGCTGGAATAGGAATCCAGGAGAACCTAACGGAAATACCAGATTCTAATAGCGGAGAAACCGAAATTCGGGTTTTATATAAAGAAGGCGGTGCACGGGGATTAAATGACGGGTATTTTAGAACGGTTAAAACAACTTTAAGAATCGGTAAGAATAAGAACAGATTAAGCTGGACGATGTTGATAAACGTTGTTTAACGCTTGGTGGTATATTTAGCTTCAGCTATAGAAATCGAAGAAAAACGTAATAGAATGAATTTCTTAATAACGTTCAAATGTCGCATCAACTTTGGACGAAACCCATCCAGTGTTTTTCCAGCAAAATATTAAAAATAGAACCGTTAAAACCGGAGGAAGGATATATAATTTTACGAAAAGTTTTTAAATTGATGTATTGTAAAATTATTAATAGAGAAAGGATCAGGAGAGAATAATAACGAAGGAATAATAAAGTTGTGATAATGGAAAATCGTTTAGAAGATTTACAGAGAATAGAAAGTTTATGTGATAGAACAATTTGTTATAAATAAATGATAAGTTATCATATGCCGACTAATATATTGTTGCAAATTTACAACAAACTGGTTTGCTTAGATGCGGATGTGAAAAGGAACCGTATTAGATTTCACCTCTAGAGCAGCAATTGGAGTAGGAAAAAGTGCTCCCCGAAGGCAAGATTTTTGCAATTTATTTAAAATCTTCAAAAGAATTTAACGAAACATTACCATAAAGAAGCTACCATATTCAAACATCGAACTAATAAAGGATTTACAAAGTAAAATTAATATGAATCTCCTCTCACAAGTAGTATGACTGAGCGACTTAAGAAGAACTCTGCATTTAAAGTGCTATCCAAAATTATACTTAAATATCGATGTCAAGTAAAAAAAAGTAATGGTATGACCAGCTTAGAATAATCCCGTTGGGGTTTGGTTGTTTATAAGAAGAAACTACGGAGGAGCGTTTATTAATAGCGAGAGAAAGTCCCAAGTCAGTTAATGCCGTAGAAAAACGGTGTAAAAATTATTCAATAAACCGACACCCTCAGCATGGAAGTGGTGATCGCAGTATATGACGAAATCGTCAGCACAGGATATGAAGAATTGATGCTCGTTGAAATTCTCGGAAAAAAAAGTTAGACCGAGTATAGAACCTTGGGAAAGTCTGACATGTACACGTCAAACGTATAGGTTGAAAAGAAGGGTATATGAAAAGTAGCGTACGATTAGCGAACAAACTCTAGCAAACATTGGAAAAACCTAAAGGGATTCTCAAATCTATTAATCTGTTATATGAGATGGGAATAGAAACGAAAAAAAGGTCTTATTTTAATATCTAAAAAATACGAAATTTTAATAAAACGATTATATAAATATCCGATAATACGTGAGCTACACAGTTTAACGAAGTTCTTTGAATTGCAAGCAACTTAGTCCATTTATGTGAAAAGTCTGAAAGAAACTATTAAAACAGCTTAACAGTATCGTAGTTTGCAGAGAGGTGATGGAGAATAATATGCGCGATACCGCCACAACCCCGGAAGATGATTTCTTATTAAAAATAAGTGAAATCATAAGCTCAGGTAAGGTAATTGCTTCAGATCGGCATAATCTAACGGCTACAGAAATTACTTAAAACTATGAAAATTTCTAATGAACAATCGATTAACAAATTTACTTAACTTATATATATATATATATATATATATATATATATCGGGTGACCCAGAGAAGACGGGCGGTTTTGTTTTTTGAATAGCGCAGTTGGTAACACCGCTACAACACGTTTAGCGTACAAACGAGAGATTCGTTTTTGTCCCAGTTGTCACGGCATCTTATAACGAGAAGAAGTGTACGTTTTACGTGGAAAGTTATTTTCGGCGTGAATCGACCACGACAGTGCAAAGAGAGTTTCGAAGGTGTAAACCTATACGCAAATAAATTTTAAGGTGGGTTGAAAACTTTCGAGAGACAGCTTTTGCAACGAATAAAAAACGTCCTGGTCAAAAAAAAAAAAAAAGGCTCTTATCCCCATTAACATCGATCGAGTTTGGGTAACGAACATTCGGAGTTCCAGATGCTCTGCTCCTCATCATACTGCTTCTTTAAACCTGTCAAGGGAATCTGTTCGCTGTATACTGCTGGAAGACTTGATATTTCATTCTTATAAACTGGTAATAATAACTCAGAATTAAAAAGTATCGACGCACAACGAAAACTTTTTGCTGAAACGATTCTGAAAAAAATCGAAGACGAAGAGATCGAGTTAGACAATTTTTGAGCGATAAAGCTCATATTTAGCTATCCGGAAACAAACAGAATTGCCGTTACTGAGGTCCGAATCTAAATCAAATTCAATCAAAGAGAATCGAGCGAGTAATGGTCTGAGCTGGAGTGGCGAATATTGGGCCTTATTTTTTCACTGGTACTGTCAACGGAACGCGCTATATCGAGATGATAAACTCGTTTTTGCTTTCTCTCACTTCGCTATCGTCGTCGTCGTCTTGGTCGTACCTAGTTTCAACAAGATAGTTCGAGAAAGAAGCGTATTGTCGCGTTACACGCATTTCGCTTGGCCGCTGCGCTCGCCAGATTTGACCGCTTCAGATTTTTTCGCGGGGATACCTTGACAGTCGCATTTATGAAACACGTCCAGGAGATCTGGAAGATCTGAAAATTCGGATTTCTGAAGAAATTTCAAAAATTCAGCGACCTATGCTCGAAAATGTTGTAAAAACACTGAATGAATTTATTGTCGCAAATAGTGGTCGTCTGAACGATATTGTGTTCCACAAATGACTGTACGCTAATCTCTCGTTCTCCTATTTTTAAATAAAATTTCGTTCAAAAATTTTGGTCGAGAAATTTTTTAAAACCGTTTGTCTTTTCTAGGTCACCCTATCGACCGAATTATTCTATCTCTCCCTGCTGCAGATACCAACAATATTGCCGACGCAAATCACATTATTCTTTGGATGCTCCCCTTATCTGTCTTCCAGTAACACATTATACAATCAAATCCTTATCTGTTCCTTTCCCCATAAACACGTCTTTCTTACTTGTTACCTATAATGCGCGTATTTGCATTTATCTATATAAGTTCATTCGTGATTTTAACTTAGCATTGTAACTACCATATTTTTATCTAATCTTTTATATTACAATTTGCAACATCGGTAAACTTTGTGGAAGCCCATTACGACTGCCAACGGCTATAATCGAAATTAAATTTCTAATCTTATATCCACGAAAAATAACCAATTCTTTCAGAACGACATCGTTCTTTCTCGCACTGATAAATCTAAGAAACGAATTAGGTTACCTTTTTTTCGTTAGCGTAAAATTTCAAATTCAAATTTATTTCAAGCTTCTGTTTGACTCAAAATAATTTTGATATACGTAAAATAAAACGCCTGTGTGCAATAATATTCACGAATGGCGAAATACAATCTTTTGTTCAGTCGCATCTCATATTACATATGCAAACTCCATTTACACAGAACGCAATATTTTTATACGATGAACGTATAAATACGATAAAAAAACTAGTGTATTATTGAACAAAAACGTGTAAAAAATTTTTAAATAAGCTTTATTTATAAATTTATATAAAGACTTAATACAACATACCATACAAAAAGATTTATTTATACATTATCAAAGAAATTTTATAATAAATGTATCATGACAATAACTTAATTCAGGTAATCGGGGATTATGCTTGATATCAGCATGACACTAGGTATAAGCATCGCCGTATTAAGCACCGATAATGTAACATTATACGATCCGATCTGTGTTACGATTTATTTATTTATTTTCATTCATGTACAAGTTAAATTTAATATACCGGCTAATAGTTTTATTTTTTTTTTTTAATTTTTCCTATTGTTATTTTACTGTTATTTTCTTGATTATTTTTTTAGTTTTGTAAAGTCACTTTTAGTTGTATTTAACTGCTCAGGTAACTTTAAGGATATGTGTATGTATATATAAATTCTTCATCATTTATAAAATTTTGCATTGAAATATATTATACTACTATACTATATTACGATATATTACAGATAGATATACACACTATAAAATTGGTAATATTTAAAAGAAAAATAGGTACAACCGCAATATAGTCTTTTTTTTTTAAACGCAAATATAATTTATCTAATAGTTTACTTAACAAAAAACTAAGAATTAAGAATATTATTAATTAATAATAGCGGTGTGCTTGACTCTAGCTCTGAACGATGATTGGCTAATTAATTATCTCGAAACTTTATAAATAAAAGGAGAGGGGATTCTTCTAAATCCTTCACCAGTGGTTAATAACAAACAAATACCCTAATCTAGACTGATGGCTGTTCCGTTAACTGAAGGTTGTGAGTTTTTACTTGTTTTATTTAATTACGGCCATAGTATAATCACCGAAAATAAGTAGACTGAGTTTTTTAAGTATAAAAAGTTTTTATCATATATATATATACTTAAAGAAAAGTGATTTTATTTATTTTTCATGTGTAACCAACGAAACTCATACCATGTCATTCAATTTGTAATAGAAAAGTCTGTAAATAAGGAACGTAGTAAACGCGTTAATTTAAAAAATTAATTCGAATTGTAACTGGATCATATGTAATGTTTATTCAACTCCTCATCGTGTATTAGAAAGGCAGGAGAAAAGTGGTCGTATGATTTCATGTTGATGTCACATGTTGTTAACAAATAGTTTCGCGGTATAAAGGAGTTAAATTTTTTGTTTTATTGCATCTAACCATCGAAATGGACACCTTTCTCGGTTTCCATATCCAACCGGCGCATTTCCTGTAGGGGTGTTTAAAAAATTTTACGGCATTCCTGCTAACTGTCAGATCTACTCACTGGCCCTCAAATATCAACAAGATACTCGACATAATTGACTTCTTTCTTACCAGGGGTATGCCGGTACATCATTTTAAGGCTGAGTGCATAGCCGATCTTAGTTCGGATCATTTACCCATACTGCTGTCATACCTTAGTCAAAATTAATTATCCTCAACGATTGGCAAATAAAAGTACTGACTGGGAAAGATTGATCTCCGTATTAACCTTTACAATATCATGTACCGTCAGATATCGATGCAGCAGCTGAAAATTTCTCATCTCTGCTATCACACTGTGTACAGTCTAGTACACAGTATTTTGAACAACCCCCAGCTGAAGTCAGATATCCTAATTTCATTCGTCAATTGGTCCACCGAAGACGCCAAGCAAGAAAAGTCTGGCAAAGACATCGTACCATTTAAATCTGTTTTCAATAAATTGTCTAAAGATACTACACGTGCCATTCGTCAGTGGAGGAACGATTCATTTTCCAATTACCTATTGTCCCTCGGCTCCACTAAAGAAACTAACTACTCATTATGGACTGCCGCTAGGCGAATTCGCCATCCTACTCGGCCTTGTTCTCCTTTAAGGAAAGAAGGTAACTCATGGGCTCAGAGTGATTCTGAAAAAGCATATGTTTTTGCCAAATATTTTGAGCATGTTTTCGAGGATAATACTGATAATAGCATTCAATCCTCAATAGCTCCTTCCTGTCCTAGTACATCTAATGGCAGAATTAAATCAACTTCTCCCCTCGAAGTAGCAAGGTTATTGATACCCTAAAGTCTAACAAATCACCGGGTCATGATAGGCTTTCTCCTGTTGTGTTCAAAGAACTGTCAAAGAAAGGGATTGTCCATCTGTCGACGATGATAAATGCTTGTATTCGTCTACGGTATGTACCCTGCAATTGGAAGATTACGAAAATGATCATGATTCACAAACTAGGGAAACCAGCCGAAGTTCCTGGATCATACCGGCCCATTTCCCTACTACCTATTATTGCGAAAATCTTTGAAAACATTATTTCACAGCGACTTCGGACGGTTATTGTAAACAAACATACCAGATGTTCAGTTTGGAATTCGTGAAAAGCATGCAACCGTTGAGCAAATTCATCGTGTTGTACATACTGCAACTCAAGCACTTGAGAATAAAGAATTTGCTACAGCAGTTTTTCTAGATGTCAGTGCTGCTTTCGATAAAGTTTGGCACCTTGGCTTAATTCACAAAATTAAAAGCTATTTTTCACCGGGCTTTTGCAGAATACTCATGCCATACTTATCGACAGTTCTATATACATTTCGAATCAGCTACTACGCACTACATTAGCATTCGCGCTGGTGTTCCACAAGGCTCTGTACTTGGTCCTATCCTCTTCCTACTTTATACTATAGATATTCCTCAAACTCCTGAGATAACAATAAGTCTTTTTGCCGACGACACTGCAATAATTTCACATAGTCGCAGTTATGATACAGCTGCATGTATCCTTCAAACAGCTGTATACAATATTTCAACTTGGGCTCATACCTAGAAAATTAAACTAAATGACAGCGAGTCAGTACGAGTAGACTTTTCTCTCCTACACCATGGTTACATTCCAATTTATTTAGATGGTAAACCGGTTCCAGTTTCTAACTCTGCTCGCCACTTAGGTCTGCATCTTGCTTGTAAGCTCAATTGGCACGAGCGTACTAGAAGAAAACGCAAAATGTTGGAATTTCTGCTCTCCGACTTTCGATGGCTCCTTTAGCCTTATTCTGAACTTAGTCACGAAAGCAAGAGGCTCATCTATACTTCAATTTTCCGACCACCATGCAGCTATGGTGCACAGGTCTGTGGAACCGCGGCCAAATCCAATCTCGAAATTCTTGAAAAATTTCAAAACAAGTTTATGCGTATTTGATTTGTCTCGAACGCCCAACTTCGCATCGATCTCAAAATCGATCCAGTTCCTGTTATCATTCGCCAGAAGTCAAACAGCTACATTAATCGTCTTCACCTCCATCCGAACGTTGAAGCAGTATTACTATTAGATGATTCTAATGACACACGACGGCTGAAAAGAAAACATCAGCTGGATCTTATTAATATTTAATTTTATTATTTTTTATAAAATAATTTAACTACCAGTGAAATTCTCCTATAATTAGTTATGGTAAATGTAATTAGTTTTACAGTCCCAATGAAATCTTTATTAAAAAAAAAAATCCTGTTAATTCTCGTTAATAAACGGACTTGGACTTTCAAATCATCCAATATCGACGCATTTGTTCCGCGTGCTGTTCAAGGTACAATAAACCTACATCAATATCTGCTCATTTTATACTTCAGATGTTCGAACCGTACTTTGGAAAAATTAAGCTATTGATCGATTTTACCTTAATTCTGTTAGTAAGTTCCAAAACTTAATTAATTTCGTTGTCGCATACTTTGCCAGTGTCGGACGTTTTTTGATATCTTCCTCACACACTCCATTATTTACGACGAGGGAACCTAAATAATTATATTTGTCTAACACTTTATAACCTTTAATGTCATCATCCTTCGATTTAGAATTTCCTATGCAATCTATAGCCTTAACTTTTGTTTTCTCCGCATTATAGAGAGGTTTATTTATTCTTCGATCAATAATTTTAATGTTACTCTAATTTATAAATAGGTGTTTTTTTTATGGGATTATTTCGATTAGTAATTTACGTAATATAAATGGAAGGGACAGCTATCTTCGTTTGCTTCGTTTATATTCCACTTTTGATCTTGAAATGTCGCGTTACCATTTTAAGAAGTAAACATCGGAATAGAGACTATTTCCTGCGTTTATTACCGTAATAAATTTGAAGACTACGTCGAAATTACACTAAAATTGTTACATACGCACGCGAAAGCAATTTAAATTTCTCAGACGTGAACGGTATATGAACGCGTATTATATATGCGTATATGTTGACGATATAATTAGATAACACCCACATGCAACTAGAGTCGACAAATTTTCATTTGCTCATTGCCACTTAAAATAAAATTTCTTACGTCTCCGAAAACTAGCGATTCTAATAATAGCGAAGGATGATTTTTCGCTCGCTGGAATTATGGATTTCATACGTTAAATTAATTTAATGTCATTAAGACTGTAATTATTAATAATCTTAAACCACTTAAGAACTATTAGCCGAGTAATTATGGAAACTGATACATCGATACGTAATAGCTCGTATGCCACCGAAGGAAATTAGTTTAGAATTGCAATTCCACGATTGAAAAGTGTAATATCATTTTATTAGTAATACTCGTATTGATGTGGTAGCGTTATCAGAAACTAGCTAGATAGCGACTAAATTATCAGTTCCCCGGGTTACATAGTATATAAACCTAATGTAAGTCGTATAAGAGAGATGTGTTACGTTTCTCATTAAAAATCACTTGTAAGTGTAACTGCTCCCACTATCTTCTCTAAACTGTATCCAAGCCATCGTCGTACACATTTGTATCCATACCGAATGTAATCCTTCTTGTAGTTGTTACACCATTAATAAGAATGGTGTTAATAGTAACAAGAATATCACACCGTAGTTATAATCATATTTCATTACCAGCTATATATAAGTTTCGTACGCGCAACTTTGCCACTGATATTAAGTCATTAATGAAAATAAATGATAATGTTAGACGTTGAAATTGTTTCAGTAATAATTCTGCTATATAATATTCCGAATAAGATATCGCTAGTCAACATTTTTTCCTAATCGAGCACAATAATATCTTACGCCAATTTTCAGTTTAGTTTAAGTTCTTATCATTATATGGCTCAGCAAATATGTAGCATAGTTGACTGCATCGTACAGAATTTTAACCTAAACATCTAGCGTGTATCGCTTGATGTCGCAAAAGCTTTTAATACTATGTGGCCGGCGAGTAAATATAAAATGATAGAATACAAATTTCCGAGAATAAAGTTTCATAAATAATTTAACAACACGATCCATTCACCTTCGGATTTGTATGTTAAGATGTATTTCGTAAATTCGGAAATGTGGTTATCGTTTGTTTCATGCGTTCGCTATTATCGGTAAAACGGGTTGTTATTAAGGTTTTATCATTATTATTAATTGTGCGTATTATTCCGGCCATTTACGTTATACCGTAAGATACGTATTATTAATTATTTATCACAATTTGGTCGATCACCGGTAAGCTCGTTATTTACTGGTGGTTGGCGCTGTGTGCATGTGTATATATATATATATATATATGTGTATATATATACATCCGTGGGCTGTATTTATTATTATTCGTGCGTTTATCACTTTGTGTGAGCGCGTTTTACAGGCGCGCATCGTGTTAGGGCACCTGCACTTTACGTACATACATGATATCTTGTGTGCACGTTGTCAGGTCTTAATATGATACGCTCCCCACCCCGACATCGCAGAGTACAAACAGCGAGCGACGAAGTAATTGATGAGCAGCAGCAGCAGGTAGCATGTTCATCTTTATCTCTCGCAGCGGCTAATAATGAAGCTGTAGACACTTGATCGAAAAACAGTTACAACCGTTGAAACTAACTAGAGATAACGACGGTTAATTTAAATTAAAACGACAATTGTTAAATACGACTACTAACGAGAGTGACGAAAATAATTGGCATATTCCTAAACGTACGAGTAAAGTATGAAAAAAACCAGCCTATCAAGTAAATGTGAATAAAAAGCGAAATATTTTTGAATTTCTCACGGCTGATAACAATGACGAAATTGATAACGACAATGTGCAAGTTGAAAATGGCCAAAGGGACGATAATAACATGAGAGTCGAACATAAGAAAGAAGACAACAGTTATGTCAACAGGATTAAAAATATCAAACCACCGCCGATTATGGTAAAAAATATACAGAATTTTAACACATTCCGGAAATTTATGTTAACAAAAATGTGCGATTTACGCTTAAATCTACTCTAACAAGTGTCACTATTTTCCCACTAAATCCGTTAAGTTATCGCGCTATTGTTAAAACTTTAAAGGAAAATAAATACTTCTACTACACATATTCTTTGGCAGAAGAGAAACCGTTTAGGGTCGTGATTAAAAACCTTCATCCGACAACGGAAATAAATGACATAAAGGAACAAATCCAATCTGAAGGGTTTGAAGTAATTACCAACATTCTAAAGAACAAAACAAAACAACCATTACCGATGTTCTATATAGATTTAAAACCGTACCCCAAAAATGGCGATATATTTAAAATTAACCGCCTTCTAAATACGCTTGTAGTTATTGAGGAACCATACAAGGACCATACACCTAAACAATGTAAAAGGCGTTAGCTTTTCGGGCACACTGCAAATTATTGTAATTTACCAGTGCGATGTGTTAAATGCGCTGGTAAACATGATACAAAATCTTGCAACAAAAGTGCAAACGAACCAGCTGTATGTGCGTTATGTCATGGTAGTCACCCAGCCAGTTATAGAGGATGTACCGTAAACAGCAGACTAAATTTTATAATAAAACATATACATTAAGTATGAAAACTGAAGAAAATAATAATCATATTTTCCACCCATCAAATGATACTTCGGCAAACATACGCACAAATGTTACAAATGTTAACCATCAAACGTATGCGAGTGTAACTAAAGCAAACAAAATGAATTATGCCCAACGTTCGGTGGCATTCGTAGACAATGAAGCTGATCAATTAAACCAAAATAATGATATTTCATTAATGTTAAATTCATTTTTGAGCGAATTCAAATTATTGATAAACCCATTAATCTCACCATTGACGAGAGTAATAGATTATATATTACCTTAAATGTTAAACAACGCGAACAAGGTCACTCATCACTCACTTATAATAATGCTGTGGAATGCTAATGGCATTGCACAAAAAAAAAATGATTTAGAAATTTTTCTTAAACAAAATACCATTGATGTAGCGCTAATAACTGAAACACACCTTATACATGAAAAAAGCTTCAAAATGCATGGATATTATGTATACACAGCCCACCATCCAGATGGAACTAGTCATGGTGGTACAATGGTTATGGTTAAAAACACCCTCAAGCAATATAAAAATTTTGCACGGAGTACTCTTGCATACCAGATGGTAGCGGTTAATATCGAAACCTTTGTAAACGACCTTACAATCGCTGCAATTTATCGACACACGGAATTTCAGGTACCAGAGACTGAGTACAACTCCATTTTTAGAGCGTTGGGAAATAAATTTGTATACGGCGGCGATTATAATGCCAAAAGTAGCTCATGGGGATCGAGAATAACGAACCAATCTGGAAGAAAACTTCATAAAGTTATCGCGACAACTCACTCGTTATTCTCTCGCCGGAGACGACTCCTAGATACTGGCCCAACCAAGGAAATAGACTCCCGGATGTACTAGACTTTTATATAGTACGACATCTAATATTAAATGTAAAACGGCTATTGACTTATCATCAGACCATGTTCCACTCATTGCGGTCTTATATGTGCATAGTAAACGAACAGACATTCCACAAGGACTTGTAAATAGAACTATACTTTCTCTACTATGATCGAAAATAACATAAATCTTAAAATAAAATTAAAAAGTGAAGACGACATCGAATCTGCATCTGCGGTTAAAGATTTAAGTAATCTTCTAGAATTAACGCAACAAACTATGATTCGAACAATTCGCAGAAAAACGCATATCTTCCTCTTCGATATCCGTCCTTAAAAATAATTTATACGAAGCTGCAAACCGAATTAAAAAATAAAATAAACGAATATAAAAACAATTATTTCAAATCTCGTTTACAGTCGTTGAACGGAAATAACAGATCACTGTGGTATACAACAAAAAAATTACTGAGACAGTCGAATGAACCTTTCAATATAAAATTGAATAATACGTGGGCTAAATCGGACAAACACAAAGCAAATGCCTTCGCAGAACACCTTAGTACAGTACTCCACACCCTGCTCATGATGAAGAACATTCCATCTATGTACAGAATACGTTGAAGGAGCCATACCAGTCTCAACATGCTATAAAATTCTTCTCGCCAAAAGAACTATCTCAGTGCCTCAAAAAAATACCACTACGAAAGGCTCCTGGACTTGACAAGTTTACTGGTGAAATTATTTCACATTTACCCCAAAAAGCGGCTATTCTAGTCTGTTATATTGTCAACGTCATATTACGTATCGGCTACTTGCCTAAAGTATGGGAAAAACCAGTTATAATCATGCTACCTAAACCGGGCAAATCAAAAACATCCGTTTCGTCCTAACGTCCGATCAGTTTACTTTCGTCGCTTCCTAAAGTACTCGAAAAATTAATTTTAAATCACGTATACGCTGCAATAACGATCGATACCGGTGGCAAAATAATACCAGACCATCAGTTTGGCTTCCGCGCTGATCATTTCACTATGCAACAGTGTCACCGATTGGTCGACGCAATCTCGTCAACTTTGGAGAAAGGAGAGGTGTGCTCGGCTGTCTTCCTTGACATCGCGCAGGCGTTCGACAAAGTTTGGCATCCAGGATTGCTCTACAAACTTCGAAAATGCGTGCATCCGGATTTATACACATTCTTTGAATCATACTTAGTCGAAAGGACATTTGTCGTTAGAATTAATGATTCCTTCTCGGAAGAGCGAAAAATTATATCTTCGGTACCGTAGGGTAGCTTACTTGGACCGCTATTGTACTCCATCTACACCAACGACTTACCCACTTCAAACTTCACAATTGTGGCCACTTTTGCCGACGATATTGCCATCCTCGCGTCTAATCCAAATCCATATTATGCAAACGCGGTGGTTCAAAACCACATAAACCGACTAACTAAGTGGGCACAGCGTTGGCGCATATCGTTTAACCCAGTAAAATGCCAACACATCACATTTACCAATCGGCAAGTAACGTGTCCAAAGTTAAAAATCGATGACACTGAAATTCCGCAGACGTTACTTGGGTTTGTTCATGGATAGGAGGCTGACGTTACCACGTGGCGCAGTCAAGGAAATCTGTAATTACTCGTGCTAGAATGTTGCACCCGTTGCTGGGAAAAAAATCAGGTCTTAACTCGAATGTCAAGAGATGCATATACTTAACAGTCATTGCGCCGATCTGGAAATATGGAATCAAGCTATATGGTACCACATGTAAAAGCAATCTATTACGGATACAGCAACAACAGTCGAAAATACTACGCACAATCACGTCCGCGCCGAGATATGCTTCAAACTTAACGCTTCATAATGACCTTCTCATACCATCCATTCAAGAAACTTACGCTGAACAGTACAAGAGATTTTTCGATAAATTACAAAATAGCGCAAATCCAAACATAAGCAGAATGTATAAGATCACAAATCCCCCGAGACGATTGAAAAGAAGAAAATGGTGCCGCGACGCACTTTCTATTACCTAAAAATAACAAATCTGATTCAACGTGATTTAATCTTATCCTCAATCCTCCTAGGCTAGTCGACTCATTGGAGTCATTGGTCTAATACTTAATTCTGTCTTTATTGTTTCCTATCCTCCTTTTACTTCCTTTCCTCGTCTTTATCTTTAGCAGAGTTGGTTGTGATATTTTATACCGGTACAACGGAAAAAAAAAATTATATTACCGTGCACCTATTAAAGCGATAGATTCTTCTTTTATCGAATAATGCCGTTACATAATACTATATCGATTCTATGCAACCGCGTCAAGACAGCGTCTGAAATTTTTATATAATATCTCAAAAAAGATTGAAAGCTCTGCTAAATCGTGAACAATATGTTCAACTATTTGTCGTAAATGCCCACACAATCCCAAGCAGCGTCACTTTTAATTTTCACATAGCACTAGCTCTGTCCATTTTCCCTCCAGGCAACGTTCAAATGTACTCGATCTCTTTAAAGGGGCTCAAATTTTCCAACTGTGGAATCCGAGTGTATAATCAGTTTCCGATGATCCGTGTTTAAGAAAAACAAAAAAAAAATACGGTAATGCGACAGAAGGTTGAATGCCTATCAGTACGATTTATTATAACCCTGCAACGGTGACTTCGTAATTTTTTAAGCGCATCGTAGGAAATTGACTATCAAACAGAACAGACGTCAGTTAGTACGGCTCGAAGCATGAAAATATGCAGTAATTTCTTATTAACCGTCGACAGCTATGGTCGCCGATTAGCGTACGGAAGATAACTTTGCGTATATTGTCAATTATATTGCTAACAAGCGACTGAAGTTCAAAGACGGTAGATTTCTTTCGACGTTTAGAATTCTACCGTGTTAACGAAAAATTATGTAATACAGAAGAGAAGACATCTACTAAATGTGCACCAAAATTCCGAGACTTTAAACTGTAATTAATCGAAATTAAACGTTAATTAGTACGAATATCCGTCAGAGCAGAGTAACATTTTCTCGACTACCATAATTTCGAATTAACAAAATTATAATGCTATATATAATATATAACTCAAAAACTACTCGACCAAAATTTTCGAATGAAATTTTATTTGGAAAACTTGAGATTAGCTTACAATCATTTGTATGAGATAACCGCCATTTGCAACAATACATTCATTCAGTCTTTACAAAATTTTCGAAAACTTTTTCGAGCATATGTCGCTGAATGTTTTAAATTTCTTTAGAAATCTGAATTTTCAAGTCTCCCAGATCTCGTGGATGTGTTTCGTAAACACGGCTGTTAAGGTATTACCACAAAAAAAAAATTGCGTAACTTTGAATTCGGAACTCTACACTGTGGTGATTGATTCACCTACACAAAACGTGCACTCCTCCTCGTGTCATGATAACTGAAACCGGACGAAAACGAATCTCTCGTGTGTACACTAAAGGTTTGTCTTGTAGCAGTGTTACCAACTGTGAAATTCAAAAAACAAAACCGTGCGTCTTCCCTGGGTCACCCTATTTATATATATATATATATATATATATATATATATATATATATATATATATAGTGTATGTGTGTACGTTTATTGTATATGAGTATTTAAATTTGTGTTTCGTGTGTGTGTGTGTATGTGGATGCTCAACATGATACAGCAATGGGGGCAGAATCAGAAAGTAATGTAAAGAAAAACAACTGAAAATTAGTCTCGATGAAACTGTGCTGTATTCTTTAGCTAACGTAATCATCAGAGAATATAACAATTCGCCTCATTTGCACAAATAACGTTCGTTTTTTAAATTATTCCTATTAGCAACACAGACTTTGGACTAATTAATTACACACCAACTTTAGCCCCACCCATCGAAGGCATTTCAGCTCTTAGCAGCCCTACGTCCCGAATCTTAATTATTCCTCATTCATATTTGTTGAGTATATTTTCATAACTTTCATTTCTAGAAGAAAAAAAACAATTGTGAGTGAAGAGTTGATTTTATTCCTACTTCATCACGCTGAGCTACTATTTTTCCCCATTCTACATATAAATATATATATATATATATATATACATATATATATATATACATATATATATACATATATATATACATATATATATATACATATATATATACATATATATAGATACATATATATATATATAAAATTAAACGAGTAATTCATATATACACATATATATTCAAAAAAATGTCGTAAATTCGGTTATTTTCATATTAAATTCTGGGGGAAATATACGAAAAATGTTTCTTAAAATAAAATATAAATTTATCATACGATTTAAATGTGAAGTAGCAAGTGGCATTGTTATGGAAATAATTAAATAAAGACGAGAAAAAAGCACGCTATCGATTTTATACGGTATTAACGTATTTCGTCGTACGTAATTGTTTTTTGCTCGCGGGCAACATCGAAAATTATTCTACCATTGTCTTCGAACTTAATGAATTTTTAAAACGGAACGACACGATGGCAAAATTCGAATTATCGTTTAATGAATTTTACGTATAAAAATATATGGAAATTTGTCATAAGGATAAATAATATAAACAATACAGTAAGTAAAATCAATAAATTTAAACTTTCCGGTCATTAAGCCATTTTCAAGTGAGCAAAACTAAAAACTATTAAAAAAAAAAGATGAAATACATTAAAAATAAAACGTAAAACAATACTTAATCTGGATATACATAACATCTATTAAAGACTGAGCTGTGTTTAATCAAAGCTGTCAGTGTAATACCGTTTATCTACGTGAAGTATTTTTTTATAATTTATTTTTATTTTATTTCAGTTTATTATTTTTATTATTTTTATTTTATTTCAGTTTATTATTTTTATTATTTTTATTTTTTTCCACTTGAAAATAGCCATATATATCAAATGTTTTTTAGTCTTTTAAAGTATGAAATTTATTAATTTCAACTTTTTTGTTTTGTTTATAATTCCAAATCATTACACTCCACACCTATTTACATTATGTAAAACGTTTACATAATACATATATATATATATACATTATAAAAGTATACTAATCCGCTAAATATAGAAAGTATAATATATATATATATATAGAACGAACTAAATAAAAAATAATAATAAAGTAAAAATAACGGGGGAACATAAATCAAAACGACGGAATAAAAGGTTTACAAGGTCTGTTTTATAAATTGGACCCGTTCGAAATAATTTTATTTTGGATAAAGCAATAAGGAAAAACAGATCGAAAACGTTTTTTCTTTAAAGGATATTCTCTAAAATTACCATCAATGTGTAACTTCTCCAATGGGAGTTATCATATTGTTTTCGAAGTTTACTGCGTAACTTAACTGTTACTCACACACACACACACAAAAAAAAAAGGTAGGTTCTCGGAAATGATGAATAATTCTCGCCTTATCTCCAATAACAATTACGTGTTCGTTATAAGGGGTAAACGGAATTTGCGCTAAAATACGAATATATATTGGTGTAATAATGGGCAATCGTTAGATAGAATTTAGAACATAACGAAAAGGAGTTTATATGAATAGTGTGATTTTTCAATTTTTCCGCGTGGAGTGACATGACTCATTTAAAATATTGCATCATATAGTAAAAGTGGACGACGTAATCAGCGATGATATTGCATAAATCTATAGGGCATTTTTCATAACCAATTAACGACAAATTTTTAGAATACCCCCCTCGAGGTAAGACATATCCGCCCCAAAAAAAAATGCAAATGATTATACTCGCAGTATACACGTTGAGAAGTTACATCAGTTGGTTCCAAATTTAGTTATTCGCGCAGTTGAGCAACCCTCTACCGTAATAACGTCGTACGTTGTTCAATACCCTGGAGATGTTTGACGTGTTGACTGCAGAAGTATAGGATTCTAATTCGTCTTGGTTCTATACGTTATTTCCGGAATAAATACAAATGTCGAGCGTTCGCTGATTGGAAAAAAATCCGCTAAGTGAATACAAATTTATAAAGAAGTAGAATCGAGCTAAATCTAACATCAATTCCAATAACGGACTTTTACGCAGCCAATTAAACTTCTAAGCAATGTAACATTTTCGAGTGTACCGCAGTTATCTCTGAATCGGAAGAAGACAAGCAAATAGAAAATATAAAGTTGGTTTGTTTCGCGTACACATTGTGGACATGCACTCCGTACGTGTAAGCATTTTTTTATAAATCAGCGTTCACAATTATGCCCCTCCAGGCAACTTATCATTCATAAAAGTCTCTTGTAATGCCAGTTCTAATCAGCTCAACGCCTTTCAATTGGACTTTCTCCCTTATTAACTGAAATCCTACCGTACACATCATCTGCTGAAACTAAACATAAAACTGTTAACGTTAAAAAAGTGCGTTAGTCGAATCAAGATTAACAGACAGTATTCAAGTTCGAAAAATGAAAAAAACTAAAAGACTGGACAATTGATAAGTTGCAAAAAAATGATTCAAGATAGATTATTTAAAAGTATAGTTGAACAGACAAAGTGTATTAAATATAACAGGTTTACAATTTCCAGTTAAAATATTCTAACGTTAAATTAAACAAAAATGCAAAACAATTTCGTAATAACATGTTATACTGTTTTATTTCATGAAGAAAAATGTAGATTACTGTAACTAGAACACAATATAGAGGACAATGCAATAGATATACCGTCACAAAAATTATAAACAAATCTACCATAACAAAAATGTTAAATACACCAACGAATAAGAGAAATATTAGTCACACGAAAAGAAAATTAAATTTGCATATTTTCAGACTGAAAATAATACAAACAAGTAAATATTGTAAAATATATATATACCAATATTTTAATTTGTTCAGTGCAAGCACTACATTATAAATGTAATTTTATTTGCAGTTGTATAGAACCAACTTTTTAGTTTGTAGTCAAATAATTTTATTTTCTGAAGAAAGTCTGCTCTGTAAAATTTTTTAACTGGAATGCGTACATACTTGACTATTACATATATATATATGTATATATATATATATATATATATATATATATATATATATATATATATATAAGTATGTAATATTCCGGTAACTATCACAAGCATTGAAAAAACTTGTTAATTTCTTCACGTTTTCCTATCCTCAGCCTTACGCATAATCTCAATTAAATGTAACTTTCTTATCCGTTCGATATCGTCCATGTAACGTGTTGGTGATCAGCCTCCGGTTATCCTACATTCTACTATGCTTTGAATAATTTATTTCTCTATGCCGTTTCGTCTTACAATATGACCGAAAAATTTAAGACATTGGCCTTGTATTGTATTCACAAATCTATTATGCGGTTTAATGTTTAATTCTGATTTCCACAAAATGCTGACCATTCTCCCACAAGCCGTCATAACGAAAGACATTTCTTTTACATAGAAAGGATGCCTTCAGTGTCCACGATTTTGAACCATAGGTCGCTATTGAGAACACTAATGTTTTCATTATATATTTTTTGGTCTCTATTCTTTCACTCAATAAAATATATAGAACCTAAAGAAAAAGTAATATACCTTGGAGCACTCCATACAGATAAAGGATAATAAAAAGAAGACTGGGAATGGTTAAAATGGCTGTAACAAGATTAAGTAAAATATGGAGAGGTCACAATATACAATAGAAACATATATATATATATATATATATATATATATATATATATATATATATATATATAAAGAGAGAGAGAGATATATAAAATAGATATTTTATATGTTTTATATATGTATATATATATAAAAAAGTCGGTACGTGTATGTATATAACACTCATGCTCTTTCGACACGATAATTTTATTATTACACTGTTCAATTTCTAACGCATAAATATGTGCGCACGTTATCAATAATGTATGAAACTGACAGGTTGTTTAATACCTTAATTTTATATTTGAAAAGTTTTTCGCAGAATTTTTCTGTCAAAAACAGAAATAGCGCGTTCGCATACACAAGACGTTTCCATTCTCACACAAAGCTGAATAATAAACTTTGTTCAAATATAACGTTCATTCGAAAACAATCTGAGTAAACTTTATAACGAAGAATTTTTCACCCTAACAATAAACTGAAACGGAAAACTTTTGTTTCAATCGTTAATTTAAAAGTTAGTTGTGCTCAATTTTAAACGCGATGTCAAATCACTAGTTAGACTTTAGAAAGGCTCATAATTTGTTCGACGCATTCACTTTTATAAGCTTTGAAAGATAATGAAAGTTGTACATCGGTATTTCTCGGCAGCACCTATTTTCCCCCACATTCAAAAAGTGCAATTATTTTCTATTCGCATCTTTCAATTATAAATGAAATTATGAAATTGGTCACTATCGCCAATCATCGGCATCGAGTTAGTGTTCAACACTAGATTTACCTACTGTGTACTTCTGAATACTATATGTAAATGTACAAAGATTTTTCTAGAAGTTCCATAAATATATACAATAATAATAAACGAATCTTTCCAGAAAAATCTAGAAAGTTCTAATTAGGCACGTATATATGTATATGTGGGTGTATATATTTTTAGTGTAAAAGATGTTCAGTTTAGTTCTGTTCAGTTAGTCGGTTAGTCGGTTAGTTTAAATTTATTCTAAGTCAGTTCATTCTAGTTTAAAGTTTAAGTTAGTTTTAAAAAGTATTTGAAAATTTGTTATCTGTCGTTCGAAAATCCGTAATCTGTTAATTGTTTTTTAATTTTAAATTCTAATAAAAATAGAAAATGCGTTTTGTTTTGTTGTGTTCATTTTTTTAATTAATGGTTGTGGTCCCATCCACGTGGCATCCCATCTGGACAGTTCGTAAATGTCGGTAATATATATAATTAAAGTTTTTTTTTTTTTTAATTTTAACAATTTAATAATAAATAATAATAACAATCATATGTGACGTCATACTAATCTAGATATGTATTATTAGACGGTGTGTTAGTGGGCGTTGCAATATATATATATATATATATATATAAATTTTAACAATATACATACATTAATGGGTCTACGGAGTTATTAATCCCTCATCTGAACTGATGTTGACTATATAGCATCCTTCATAAACCTCAACAGAACACAAAAAAATTGTGCAAAACAAGACTCTTCGAATATGCTTAGGTATCCTCCACGCCCCTACAGACTTTAAACGCTGAGATGGCGGAACCCCTGTTAAAACTTAGGCAGGAATAATCATCGGAATCCGAAAATCTCTTCGTACTTTTGTCCACAGATATGAACTTAAGTAGGAGCGTTAGAAAGCTCGCGACTTGATCACTACAGATTATTAATAGAGCTTAGTCATCAATAGCTAAGCTCGCATTACGCTTAATATTGCTTATTTAGATTTATCTCTAACATTGCACAAGAAAGTAGCCTGTCTTTAATAGGAGTTTTATAATAAAAAAAATAATTGTCGTATTTAAAACGAATATTATTTAAAATCCGATAAATATCCACTTATATCTGACGCTTAATACATAATTTAATACTCCGCTGATGCCTATATAGACGCGCGTGCGTATGTAAACTGGATAAAAATTAATACGTCCGTTGTCTGGTTAATATTGCAATACGCGTGCGAAACTTCTGGTCCATATAAATGCATAAAAAAAAGAATAAATTCTTTTGAAATGTTGCGCTACTGTAGATTGTTAAAAATTCCTTGGACAGACATGGTCACATCGATAAAACGGTTCTCACCCGAGATGGGCGAAGGAAAAACTATAGCAGTCGATAGCATTCAGAAAAGAGACTGGAATAAGCTCGTGGGATACGAAAAAACGATATGTTCATGTTGGTGACGCGAGTGAAAATACAAAAGAAACCCTACAGAGGAAGAAGCAGAAAAATGATGACGTCGAATTTATCAAAAACTAAACTTTCAAAGAACCAGAGTAACGAATAACAGAAATTCGGATCAGCGACTATGGAGACGAAGCCCATACGATCAACTAATGAAGAAAATTATTTTAATTTGTTAAACTTTTACAATATGATTAACGATTGTCGATATTACACGTATATTACAGACATACACATTCACGCGTATATAAGAAAAAGTAAAATAATAAAATAATGGATCGATAATTTGCACGATAATGCGATAATAAGAAGTAATAATGATAATAATGATAATAAAAGCGTAGTTATCTTTTATTATATTACCCGATCACTCTTGCGTATCCTAAAGGATTTTAAAGGCCAACCCATCATTTTCTTGTCCGATAAACTACGCCGGTCATTTTTAGGCTTTTATTAAATTTAAACACAAACAACGACGCCTGTCTTTTTATCGCATATTAAAAGTCATCAGTGTCACACCATTCTTCGATTCATCGTGTTAACCGTTAAATTTCCAGCGGTTTTTTTTTTTATCTTTTCAAAGGTTATTACGCAATAACATAAAATAAAAGACGTATTGTTTTCAATTTCCTTCGCGTAAAAATTTTCAGCAAAATGAACTCTTTTTATTTTATTATTTTTTTAATTTCAGCGATTACTAACGCCATTAAATATTTAACTCTTATATACGTACGTATAAAGCGATTAGATTTGTATTCGTGATGCGGGAACAATTTAGTCCGCTGATAAGTGTTAATGATTATCGCGATCGCAGTAACTAAAATATATATATTTATTGCCCGGCTAAGCGAAATGTTCGATTAAATTAGATTACTAAATAATACGCGGATAAAGTTCCTCTCTAATTTGCGATAGACAACAGCGCTAAAATTCAAACTTCAGCATCCTTTAGTTGAAAAAATTCTTTAAGAAATAACTGTGATGTAGATACCGGGTCATAAGGAAGTCGTACTGAACACAATGGTCGATAAAGCAGCTAAAGAATCCGCCATCCTAGTACCAGCTCCAAACCTACCAATTCCAGCAAAAGACTTCGTGGATCGGGTACGCAGTCAACTGCAGTGTCAAACAGTGGCAAGATTCTCATGTCTACCGCAGATCACTACGGAACGGAAGAAGGCAATCTGGTCCGAACATTCCGATAGAAAATATGAAGTGGCTCTGTTCCGCATACGCTGTGGACACACACTTCTTACACACAAGCATTTCTTTCTGGGCCACAGTGCACCATTATTCTCGTCGCGTACCATACCACTTACTATTCCTCACATTCTCCTATCACGTCCTTTGTACACAGCTCACCGTCTTACTGTTGAACTTGCATCCTCTCTAACCGAAATCCTACAGTATTCATCATCTGCTGAATCTAAACTTATTCCTTATATCCAACCTTCTCCCTTTAATCTAACTATCATTCCGTGTCTCGGGCCTTAGAAGCAGTATACGGCACGTTAATTTTAAAAAAAAAAACAAAAAAACGGCGCTGCTGATAATCCAATAAAGCAAACAAAAGTCATACAAATGAGAGTGGCCATAATTTTTTTAAATCGACAAAGATCTTCTACTACTAGACAGGATGATATTGTAAAAAGTTTATGTTTTGTGAACTTTTAGTAGACTTCCACGGTAGTTTACACGTCGGACATATTTACTAAATATATACTAAATACGCTCAACTTACGTTATTTACACCGTTGACAAATTATAAATAAATGTATTATTAAAATAATAAGGTAAATAAATGATGAAAATTAAAAGCTATATCGCTACGTAGAGTAAAATAATAAAGTAGGAAAATTCGGGGATAATCATTCTGTTTCGTAAGGTAATTGAGTTCATAAAACCGATGACAAGATATCGTCTGAATAGTTTTGTACTTAATCGTAGGAATTGATCACAATGTTTCCACAAGTTTCGATCGTATTAACGAGATTATTGTAACATTTTATTTCGTGCACTTCAAAATAAGTTGCCATAGGGCCGAACAGGTTTTAGCATTTGTTTATATGTAATTAAAACTTGTTATAAAAAGAACAATTAATCGGTATAGTATTTTACAATGCATTGAAAAATCTAGTATGAAAGTTCCAAATAATATGTATAATATATATATATGTGTGTATATATATATATATATGTGTATGTTTATATGTATATATATATTTATATATATATTTATATATATATATATATTCTTCTTCTTTCTCTCCTCAGTAACATATAGCACATTAGATCCTTCTACGGGAGCATACTCGTGCTTTTATAATGACATAACTTTCGTCATTTTTTATTTGGTCCAATATATCCAATTCGTCATCTGCCTTTACTTCGTCTTCCGTTCATCATTCCTTCAATTAATGTTGTCATCCATTTCGAATGCCTGATGAAATTCCGGACCATTTCGTTTCTTCTCTTTTTTTTATCGCATTTTCTATTTCGCGACGTTCGTTTATCAGTTGTAAAACTTCGTTATTAGATACTTTACTAGTCCAAGGTATTCTTAAGATTCGGCGCCGGCACCACATTTCGAAAACTCTGAGCTTATCGTTTTCTCTTTTTAAAACTGTCGATGTTTTCGATCCATGCAATGTCATACTCCAGATAAAGTTTTTCACGAAGTGTTTTCTGGTGTTAATTGATATATTTTTTGATACGAGGAATGGTTTTTTCATAAACGCGTTTTTCGCTAGGGCTATTCTTCATATATATATGACTTCGTACTCGCACAACCTAAATTCCAATTCCATCGGGGGCTTTACTAACCAATATAACTATTCATCCAATTCGTCAGTGGATGTGTAACAGCTTGTTAAGAAGTAAAGGAAAACTAAGGAGAGGAATGGTAAACTACTCTAAACAGACTTTCACATGTTATCTCGCCTAACCTCTTCGGGTTAGAATAATTTAGACGACGTCTCCTACATAATACATATATGTAAATACTTTTTTCACTTTTCCATAATTTATCTCCTTGTATGTCTACTTATCTATTCACACACACACACACACACACACACACACACACACACATATATATATATACATATATGCAATTTACGTTATATATTTATTATTATTGTCACGTTTTGTTTAAAACGTACTTACTTTATTGAAATCGACTAATTATCAACAGTTGTACTTTTTAAAAAAAAAAAAAAAAAGTACTAATAGTGAAGTCAACGAGAGAATTTCCATAATGGTTGAGCGATCAGGAACCCACGAAAACTTAACTGCTATACCAATATTATAGCTAAATTAGAAGATTGCATATCCTGAGTATAGTAGGAGGAAAATCAGGATTAAATTGTGAAAATTTTGATGCTGTAAGAAAAGTTTTAGAATTTTATGGGGCAAGGATATTTTTAAGAAGGACGATTATGTAGCACATACTTAAGAGATTAAAAGATCGCCAAGGATTCATCAACGAAGATCGAAGAGAAATGTTCTAATACAAATGCCTTAATAATATTTAAATAAGGTGTAACGTAAGAAACGATAACGAAGGAAGGACATTTTCATCCATTAATAAATATACACAAAAAAAAAATAGTTCATTTGTCATAATAAACAAGGCATTAGTAAATAAGTATGGCACACCTTGCTTAAGATGTTGAAATATGTCTAAACTTATATTGAAGTAGGTAATATTGTCGTAGCGTTAAAGGATCTCACAACAAGTTAACTGGTTTATAAATTAAATGATAAACCAGAATTGCTTGCCAACAATTTTTCAAACATCAGTAAACAAAACGACAAGTTAGCGCCAAGAACTCATTATTATAAAGTAAGTAAAGAAATTAAAAACCGGTTCCAAACTATTGCAGCTAGCTCCACGGAGGTAACACATCTCACTACGCCTTAAAAGAAGTTAATTAAAAGAAGTTAATAATCCTTGAAGAATAAGAAATCTTCTAGTATGGACGAAATTTCTGCAACAATGGTTAAAAATTTACCGCGCAAAACAATTGTTTATTTAACCGAAATAATAAATAGTATTCTCATAAATTCTTACTTTCCGGTTAGATGGAAAAACATCTAAAGTTATTATTCTACCTAAACCTGGGAAAGATATGTCAAATATAAATAATATTCGTCCCATTAGTTTATTAAGTACTTTAAGTTAATAAAAAAAGTTATACTTAGTCGGTTGAAAAAGTTTCCATCAGAAAACGATATTCTTGTAATTGAACAGTTTGGTTTTAGAACTAATCATTTTACAGTGCACCAGGTTGCAAGGATAGCTGAATTTATAATAGATAATTTTAACTTGAATAAACACACCGGATTATTATTAATTGATTTAGAAAAAGCGTTTAGCACAGCATGCTATTATATATAAAATGTTCCAATTGATCCCACATATTTAATTAAAGTAATAAAATCGTATTTATATAATAGAGTTTTCTATGTTACTAATCACTCTGTTAGCTCTTCAATAAGGTCCTATTACGCTGGTGTCCCACAAGGTAGTGTGTTAGATCCTTTTCTTTTTTCTGCTCTTAATAAATTATTTACCTAAAACGCATTTTACTAAAACTGCTCTTTATGTAGACTATTTAGTATTGTATTGTGATTCATACAGACCCGATACAGTTTATAGTAGATTACAAAAGGCCGCCTTCAGGCGACATTCTGGACTCGCGTTTGTCGATCAATAATCATATTAATCGCACTATCGATAGCATTTATAAAACTATTCAAATTATTTCACCTATATTTCATCGAAGGTTTCACCTTACCGTTACAAATAAACTATATACATATTCGTCCCCGGTTATGCATGTCCCGTTTGGTGTTCAGTTTCTAACAGTACATATTGTAAATTACAATTATTACAAAACCGTTGTTGCAGAATCTCAATGCCACCAGATTTGCCAGGATTATATGCATTCTCAACTAAACCTTGAGCTGGTATTTTTCTACATCAACAAGCTTGATATAATTTTTTTCGAAAATTGTAAAACTCGCGAAAATGAATTAATTAAGGTTATAAGGGATTATAATATGGCCAACTTACGTAATATACGCGCTACAAACATCGCCGACTAAAACAACACCGATTTTTAACGTAATTACGTTATTTTATATATTTGTTTATTTATATATTAAGTAAATTATCTGTAATCAATTTTTTTTTAAATTTAATTTTGCTGTTTTTTATTTCTTTTTCTTTCTCGTTTTTCAGCAGGTTTTTTTCAAATTTTCCTGCATGTTATCACATCGTTGCATTTAAACCCGGTTATTGTTATTATTAGCTATCAAGGGTTATTTTGTGTACTTAGTATACAATGTGTTGTATTTCATGTTTACGGTTTGAATAATTTCTACTTCTTCTTTCTTCTTGTCGTAGTATGGAAAGGAAAATTATGGTAAGAGTAAAAAAAATATAATAAAACATTGAAGTCTAGAAAGTTTATAGTACGATATTTATGTATATGTATATATATATATATATATATATATATATATATATATATATATATATATATAATACAGGCATTCGCGAAGAGGAAAATCCCCAATTTAGTAGAAAAATTTAAAAGAAGGAAATTTTCAGCTAAGAAAGTTTTACGTATAGTAAAAGGAGCCTTAGACTCAATCTGTAATGCAGTAGCGGGACTAGAACTAAAAGTATCAATAGCTGTGCAAATACGTAGGATTTGGATTTTATCTAAATTATTGAGGGTCCGAGCGGGAGCTTTTTCCAAGAGAAAACCCCCTACCATAGTCAATAATATTACCAAACCAATTTTCCCAAGTTATCTCGCCTAGTCGGTTCGAGTTGACAAGAATAATTTAGATGACGTCTCGTACATGTCGTACATATATGTAAATACTTTTTTACTTCTCCGTAATTTATCTCCTTATATATCTATACAGTCGTACTTTTTTTTCTAGATTATTTTTCTAGGCATTCGTTAGAAATTTATATTCCTTGTTGTATTATATAAATTTTATAATGGTAGACACGAAGTGTTTTAATCTATCGGACCGTTATACGTTCGTCATTATATTTCCCAGCAGCATACGCGAGTAGTTTGTCACATAGTTAAAACGAACCATTTTATATATACATCGTTTCACGGACGAGTTGACTGTAATCGAAATAATGACGGGGAAACGATCAAAGGCTCAAAGGAATGTATAATGACGAACAGAAGAAAAAAGGAACAAAAATACGGAAAGAATAGCACAATGACAACGATAATTATGATCGATGATGACGATGATTCTAATAATAATGTTGTAATACCGTACAAATTCCGTGAAAATTGTCAATAATGAAAATTGCAAATGACAGTGATAAACATAGTAATGACGTTGAATATATGTTATATATATATATATATATATATATATACAAAATACGAAGAAAAAAGATGTGATGAGGTAACGTCTATTACGAAAAATAATGTACAGGAGTCTGGGTAGAAAAAAAGGTGAAAAATTCTTTTTTTGGAAAAAGAAAAACATCCACCATGAACAGACTGCAACAATTCAATTCATCATGGCGTTGTTATCGTACTCCCGAGAGAGACAAGAGCTTAAACTTGTTTCTTCTTCTCTCGTCTCTTTAAAGAGTTCTCGTTCACTTTTTGTTCTAAAGCTTATCCGTTATTACGACCGACCCGCATCTTCCAAACCGCTAGGTTGTTCATATTTTACATATTCTACATATATCACCGATCTGTTCGTTTAAAATTCGGTCGTAATAACGTGAAGACCTCGTAAAATATATATATATATATACTTATCACGCGAGTATAATTCGCTTCTAACACTTCGAAAAACTATTACAAAATTTGTCAAAATTGGAATGTAGAAATAATTTATTCGAAACGTTCGATGAAGTTTTCCTGTCGAAAAAGTTTTAAAAAAAAAAAACTAATTAATTAAATACCAAAATTTAGACGAATTTAAATGGATAAAATAATTATTCGGAATACATTGTGGAAAAAATTAAAAGGCGAAATCGATAATATTAACCAAGTGTCTAAAAAACATTATAAATAAACTAAGCAAACTGGGAGATAATAAAAGAAAGCGATGAAAATAATTTATTAAATTCGACGAAGAATTAGTTTTATAAAGCATATTATAAATTAAATCAAATTTTATATTAGACGCGGTGTTTTTATTCGTATGGCTATTTAATGTAATTACGTATAAATGTTATATTTAACGAAACAAAATAAAAACAATGTTAATCACTATAAAATTTATTTTATTTATACAAAGCTTTTCGACTTTAACGTCATTTTCAAGTAAATACAAAAACAGTATTGCTTGAAAATGACGTTGATGTCGAAAAGCTTTGTATAAATAAAATAAATTTTATAGTGATTAACATTGTTTCTATTTTGTTTTGTTAATTCATAAACTCACTGCTCTCTAATACATCAACGTAATATATTTCTGATTGGTTGACTATGTTATTTAACACATTCCCTATCAGATACTATTTTAAAAAAGTAACCGTTTTTTCCACTTTGCTCTTTTTTGCAATATTGTACATCTAAATGAAGTATTTTTTACATTTTTTTTTTGTTTCCCTTTTTATATCTTTCAAATATTGTATATGTTTCTATATATATATATATATATTTTTACGTCCGATTGATAATAATTTAATAGTAGAAAAAAATCTCAAGTCCGAAAGTTCTTTTATATATAAAAATTTACTGATTTTAACTACTTTTTTCAAGTCTTTTTATTAATAAAATTTTAATGATTTTAACTATTTTCTTTGGTATTCATTTTAAGCACGTTTAAATATTAGCGTAAATTCGAAATTTCTCCTCATCGAAATTCCTCCTTAAAACTTTGAACAAATTACGAACGAAAAAGAAATAGTAAATATAAAAATTTCTTTTTAAATCGACAAAAAAAAAAAATCAATTAAAAAAAGTAAAATCCGAATGCTGGTAACTTTAGAAGAAAAAATGGCGAATCTCTACGGACTAATGAACGAATAGAAATTTCTACCTCTTTGATGTATCGAACCATGGATAGGTTGGCTCTTACATTTTTCTCCGTCTTACTCCTTTCACGGATAACCAACGTTTATAACGACGTCTTTTTGTCTCGTACTCCGTCGTGGTCCACGTCTCTTTCTGATACACCTTCCGAAATATTCGTCAGCATACACACGGTGTTTTAGGACACGCAAACAAAAACTCAAAGTTTAAAAATAATCAATTTCTTATAACTTTTATATATAGTCTAAATTTCTTTTAAAATTCCCCATTCCGCACGCTGTGGGGCAGATGTATTTGTATTATTTGTGGTTATAGAGGTGCAGGGAACTAGTGTTGTGCTTAATAATAAAGTATAAGCGCTGCGTTGCTGAAACAAAATAAATTAATTAAAAATAAATGTGAGTAATAGTTCCCGCAAAGTGTAACTTAAAACGTAGGATGATTAAAGTATGTGAAACATAGTCCCTTAAGCCATCATGGACGTATGTGGGAAGTTTGTATAAGAAATAAACTTAATATAAAAACAATATATAATAGAAAAATACTAAAATAAACGACAAAAAATAAGTTAAAATCACATTTTTTCTTTATGAAAAATTACAAAGCTTTTTAGCTGTTACGTCATTATCGAATAAACATTTAAAAAAACAAGAAATATTTAAATTTAAAAAATATTAATTTAAGATTACAATTCTCAAAAAAAAAAAACAGCAAAATGAAGAACAGTGTTAATAAAACAATCTGATTACTGTTCTTCATTTTGCTGTTTTTTTGTGATTATGTAATCTTAAATTAATATTTTTTTAATTTAAATATTTTTTGTTTTTTAAATCTTCACTCGATAATTACCTAACAGCCGAAAAACTTTGTGATTTTTCTTTTTAGTGATTTTAACTTTTTTACATTCTTCAAAACATTATAGTAGGCACATTAAAAAAAAATTAATAGAATAATAATAACAAACAAAATATAGTAAAATAAGTTACGAATATAAATCAAATATATAGAGTATTACAAATAAGCGAATAAAATACCGCAAGAATGAATGATATTAAAACCACCGAAATTTAAGTAGAAATTTCAATGATGGTACAAACAAAATTTAGTAAAACAAGTTAAGAATAAGTAGAAGTTTGATTGATGATATAAAATATAACAATTCTTAAATATGTAAATTAATAATTGTGAAATATAATAATTATACTAAAAATTATTTAAAATAAAGTACACCATTGCAGGAGATGAAGAGCAACTACAAGTCAAACAGACCTCGTAAGGTATAAGATTTAACAGAAATCAAATGATTAAAAATCTAAATACCGAATACTACACCGGAATTTCCAACGCGTAGCAAACTCCATATATGCTAATATATCCTCGGAGTTTTCCTTACCGACTAGTAGTGAACTATCCCGAATAATACTAAACACAAGACGAAGGTCACATCAAAATTAGGGCGACGATATAAAAGATAAATTATGTAATCCGCATCTTTATCCTACACATTAGGTCGGGCCAAATTTAGATCACTTATTATATTACTTCGCAAGAAAACGGAACAATTTGTACGATTGAATAAAGATAAAAATAAAAAATAAACAAGAACAAAAGTATCGAGATAAATTATAAAACGACCATAAATAATTTTTGGGTTGTTATCGAAAAAATATCGATTATCGTATAAGAAATCGCGTTGAAACGTCACGAAAGAAAAAACATCCTGAGATTAAAGTCGGAAATTACAAGTAAAGTACGTTTTATTAAGTTCGTACAAATTTTAAATAAAAAAAAAAAAGAAAAAAGTAAAACAAAGTTGTTCTTAATTGTATAGACAGAAAAAATAACGCCAGATTTTAAACAGTACGATTGATATTCCTGCGAATGACGTAGCAATTGTAGGAAGTAATGATGAATCGGTAAAACAGCTGACGAATTCGGCAAAAGAATATAATAGTCAATAATTGAAGAAAAAACGAGACACGCTAAAGATAAAATTTAATTGAAAACATCGAAACAAGTAAAATTTTACAAAGCATAATAACTCAGGACGAAAGCAACGACGAAGAAACACGGGGTTAAGAAACATGGGGTTAGAATTAGTTTTTAACGATTTCAGTAGAAAGAAATCTTTACTGACCGCAAGAAGATTAGAAAATTGGAAAGAATTTAGTCGAATCGTATATATATATATATATATATATATATATATATATATATATATATATGGAGCATACTGTCGTACGGATTGGAAACTAGAACGACTAACCGGCAAATGTATAGACGAATAGAAGCCTGACGAAACTCGATGTCGGTATAGACTAGAAAAAAAAAAGTTTTCATAAACGTACACGAATCGAGGAGCTTAATTCAAAAGTTAGCAAGAAGAAAGGTTAATCGCAGAGGTTATTTATATCGATATAATCCAGGTAATTGAAGGAAAACGGTACAGAGCAAAGCCGACAAATGAATAGATTGAAAAAATAATAAACGATACGGGGGATTAACAAGTTACGCAAACTTTAAAAAAAAAGACAGAAGAACGAAGCAATTTTGGATTTAATGTTCAGTTTATTTTCACTTGTGAGTCATAAACTTCTAAACTACGAATTAAGAAAAAGAAGATTAGTTCGTTGGGATTGATAAAACTATTTACATCAGGACACGTGTTAAAGAATTCTGCTCATTTTCCTGTACAGGAAGGTAGTTTATTATATATTATAATACTTATTTAGATCATTTAGTTTATAAATTAAAGCCAGTTATACGTCTCGCGATTTATCGTAAATAGAATAAACGAATACCTAATTTGACTATGGTACAATCAATTTTTGTATTTAAATTAAAAACAATTTTTATTCGTTTCACGCGTTAACACATTTCGGAATTTAAAGATCGATATACACAACAAAAAAAACATGTAATTAACACAATATATATATATATATATATATATATATATATATATATATATATATATACAATAATATAAGGTAACACGAATGCGATACGATGCGTGTACGATACCATTAAGATATCTGCTCCGCTATCTGCACACCGTTATTCATTAAAATCCGGCGAGATCGATCGATTTCCGTCTCAGGAATAATTTATTTAGAAAGTGTACATTTAATTTTACATCCCAAAACTTATACTATCTTACGTATAATTAATTTTTTATTCCTTTAAATGACTAGACTGTATGAAATTTAAGAAAAAAATGACGACCAGATTCGTCTGTTTGAAAATTTCGATTTTTTTCTCTTTTTATTATTATAAACGGCTAATTCTGTTCCTTATGCAGCTTACAGAAACTCCTTACTGCCCTCTACATGCTGCACGTGCAAAATCCTGATCACGTGTTCTTCGAATGTTCTTCTCTAATAACATTACGCTCTGAATTCTATCTTAAAGCTTACAGAAACTTCTTACTGCCCTCTACATGCTGCACGTGCAAAATCCTGATCACGTGTTCTTCGAATGTTCTTCTTTAATAACATTACGCTCTGAATTCTATCTTAAATTACTGCGCGCGTGTCATAACGGTTGTCCGTATAATGTATTGTCCCTTCTTCATCTTGAGAATTTACATCTATTTACGGACATGGCAATATTTATAGAAAAAGTTGTGTCTGACTTTATAGAAATATGAGTTATTAACACGTTGGGTAGGCTGTAAAATGTAAGGGCATCCCCATAAATAAAAATATATATATAAAACGTGTCCTGTCTTGAACATAGGTATTTATTCTACAATATATATATATATATATATATATATATATATATATATATATATATAAATATATATATATATATATATATATATATATATATATATATATATATATATATATATATATCGAACGAGAACTACAATAGGCTGGCTACTCCGACGTACGTTCCATTTCACTATAAATGCCACAAAATTTCCCAAAATCCCTAACAAATACAAAGTATGTTCTTTATTCTGACATTAAACCACTATATTACGCTATCACGTTATGTGTAAATATTATTATTATTATTATTATTTCTATTCTTCCGAGATGTGTTCTAACCAGATTCTTATCTATATCATGGATCGCATATATGGTAATTTTTCTAACCTGTTTAGAAATTTTAGAATTTTCTTCATATTCAGAGCACTCTGTATCATCCGCGAACTTAAAGTAATTATTAACAAAATAAATAAATAAAAACGAAGTTAATCGCTATGAAAAATATTTTATTAACGCGAAGCTTTTCGACAATCGTATAAAGAAAATGTTACATATAAATTAACAGAGATATTAATATAACTAAAACTTACATATATCGATTTACAATATCCCTATTACCAGCAATTTCCAAACTTTATGAGAAGTTAATACTAAAACGGCTGTTGCCACTAGTTGCAGATGAGATACCGATACACCAGTTTGGATTTAGGAGACCGCACACTACAGTCGAACAAATACATCGCATCGTAGCGATTATTAACGAATCATTTGAAAACAAGAAATATTGCGCCGCTGTATTTCTTGACGTTGCCCAAGCCTTTGACAAAGTGTGGCATCAGGGGCTGAAATATAAGCTGAGTAGATTATTGCCAGGTAATATATGTCAATTGTTAGAATCGTATCTGGATGAACGGCAATTTCGTGTCATTCATCAGAATGCTGTATCAAGTCTTTATTGTATACTGGCAGGTGTACCGCAGGGGAGTGTCCTCGGACCTCTGCTCTATCTGCTGTATACTAAAGATTTGCCAGTGGATGAAACAGCAACAATTGCAACATTTACTGATGATACAGCGATACTTTCAGTTAGCTTGAAGCAACGGCTAAACTGCAGTCTGCTATCAATCGTACACAGAAATGGGCATTAACCTGGAAGATTAAGCTTCATGAACAAAAATCTGTTCACGTTATGTTTACATATCGTCACACCAATTTGAAGCACCGTGTATACCTAGAGAATCAGCTCATTCCGCATGCGGAATCTGCTAAATACCTCGGTATGCACTTGGACAAACGACTAACATGGGAAGTGCATGTTAGGACAAAAATTAAACAGATGAAGATCAAAACAAAAGAATTATACTGGCTTATTGGACGAAATTCAAAGCTCAGCACCATCCATAAGCGACTATTGTATCGGCAAATTATTAAACCGATATGGACGTATGGTATTCAATTATGGGCATGTGCCAGCAAAACAAATATCAACAGGATACAGGCTAGGCAAAGCGTGATCTTGCGAGCCATAGTTGATGCATATCGCTATTCTCGCAACGATGATATTCATCGAGATCTTGGCGTATCTTTCGTACAGGAAGTCATCAAGGATTTCGCAAATAAACATGAACAGCGGTTGCAGCAGCATGTAAATGCTGAGGCTGTTAAACTGTTGGATACCAACGATGACATCAGACGATTAAAACGTCGACACCCGCATGATCTGTCGTGCAAATAAATTAAAATTCAAAAAACTGTGATTGTAGCTATTGAGCTACAGGATCGCTCACGTTTGCATTTAGCATATAAGTCTGTGTATTAAATGAGCACTATGCAAATAAGAATACTTATTTAATCTGTATGATTAAGATTATTGTATATATATATATATATATATATATATATATATATATATATATATATATATATATATAAATTAACTAGCCAGATGTAATTTAATTTACTAAAAAAAAATAATTATTTTAACGATAACATTTACTTATAAAACGGATTTTAAGATTAATTCTTCATCAAAATTGAACGTATTATTTAATAAATTATTACTAATTCTGTTTTATAATTTGTGGTTTTTCAGATTATTTTTTTTTTTTTTAATTTATATTCTACGTGTAAAATTTTATCTGTAACGTTTTCTATATTATGTTTTTCTAGATTAAAATCGGTTTTATAAGTAAACGTTATTGTTCATATATATATATATATATGTTTTTTTTTAGTAAATTAAATAACATCCGGCTAATTCATGTAAATCGATATATATAAGTTTTTATTAATATCTCTGTGAATTTATATGTAACATTTTTTCTATTTGTTTGAAAATGACGTTAATGTCGAAAAGCTTTGCATTAATAAGATGATTAACTTTGTTTTTATTTTGTTTTGTTAATTCATAAAATCATTACTCTCCCATACATCAACATGCTTGAAAATGACGTTAATGTCGAAAAGCTTTGCATTAATAAGATGATTAACTTTGTTTTTATTTTGTTTTGTTAATTCATAAAATCATTACTCTCCCATACATCAACATTACTCGGTCTTCCTATCATTATAAGACTAATTTTATTATATATTTTGTATAAGGGGGAAAAAAACAGTATTGACTTCTTTCAGAACATAAAACTATTTGACATTACGGTGTCAATACGTACAAAACTCCGATTGTTTTATCAATAATTTTATGTATATATATATATATATATATATATATATATATATATATATATATATATGTATATGTCGCGGTGGCGTAGTTGTTAGAATGCTCGACATGGTCGGGAGTTTGAAACCAATAGGCGACATAGAAAGTTTTCATCATTATTTAATTCGTAATTATCACGAAGAAGTCAGTGGTACCCCACACCGTATAACATTATATGCGCGCGCATTTGCGTCGCATATAAATAGTGCCTTGAATGCTAGCCATTTTGTACGTCAAAAATAAACGTACAATAGCTAGTCACGACGTTCGGCAAAGAACAATACGACGATGATGATATATACATATATTATATATACATATATATATATATATATATATACATGTGCATGTCAGGGGCTACGTGTATGTTTATGTAGTTCAAATATGGATTATTGCTACATTTGAATTGTGAAGAATGTCAAGTTGATCGTAGTGATTTCAATTATTAAAATATAATTCAAAAATAAACTAACATCGTCCGAAAAATAGATATTTAATGAAGCTTTTCGATTTGGTGTTCTATCTCAAATTCTGCATATGCTACAAACTAAAACAGGTGCCTCCGATGCATATTAAATAAGTCAAAATACGAAAGAATCTCATTTATGCGTGAAACTACTAATCTACCCTATCTTAAGGATTATACATTAAACCTGCTAAATTCTTCACTCGGTGTTCATCAATTAGGCCTATATTACGATTCTAGGCGACTAAAAACTAGGTATACGAAATATAAGACATCTAAAACCCAACCTATTATAAATTACTGGTTAATTAATTTTTCAGTAACTATATAGTTCTAATTTATCCTTATATTAAAATCGGGGTTGCCTTAATCATCGCATATAGTAAATTATAATTAAATTACTTTAATTGATTTTATTGGTATTTATTTTTTTTTTTTTTTTTTTTTTTTTTTTTTTTTTTGACGGGTACTATGTACTGCTGCTATGGCCAGAAGCACCCGTATGGAAAAATGAATGTTAGATTAAATTGATCATGCCTATAGCTCGAAGAAACTGAAGTGCTGCTTCTACAGCAGTTGGGTCATCAGATAGAACTGTTTTGAATGAACTACCATTGAAGTTTTGGGGACGGTATACGGAATATTGTGGGCAGTCAAAGAACAAGTGCCGGAGTGTTAAGGGGGTTCGGGCGCAATGAGCGCACAGAGGTGGATCTGTTCTACTTAGAATATAACCATGAGTCAGTGCAGTGTGGCCAATACGAATACGGGAAAGTACTACCTGATCCTGTCTGCTTTGCGCCGAATATTTCCAAGGAAGTGGAGAGGAGCGAATGGATCTAAGATGATTCGTTGAAGGAATTGCATTCCACAGATCACAAAATAATTTATTTGCTATATATTTGATGGAGGTGACTGCATCTGCCTCAGGTATAGGTATTAAGGGATAAGGTTGGATTCGAGCTGCCTCTTTAGCTGCTCTATCAGCTAATTCACTTAATGTGAAACCTGTGTGGCTTGGAATCCATATTAGGGTTATTTTCAGAGTAGGGTGTTGGTACAAAAGATTCAATATTTTTATAGCAATAGGATGGATTTTGGAAGAATTAGGGTTGAAACACATAATGGAAGATAGTGAATCAGAACATATTAAAAGATCATTGTGATTTTCATTGACCGCAGCGGATACAGCAAGGTAGATTGCGTATAATTCAGCGGAAAATACCGAGTACTGTGGAGGCAAGCTGTAGCGAAGAATATGATCCTCTAAAACCACCGCACAACCACAATATGTATTAAGTTTAGATCCGTCGGTATACATTTTTTTACATCCTCTGTATTTATCTATGGATTGTTTAATGCGGATATTTATTTGATCTGCAGAGAGTGACTTTATTGCGGAATGCATTAGAGATGTGTCGGTTTGGATGGAAAAGAGATGCCAGGGAGGATATTGCGTGTGATTTTTATCAATTAAATCAGGAATTTCTGGAATAGGAAAGTTATCAGGAAGTTGGAAAAGTGTTTGTAGGTGTATATTCCATTTTTTAATAAGGTATTTTCTTCTTAAAAACGGAGGCCATTCTTCAGCTTCGCAATAAAGACTGTCAATCGGACTTGTACGAAAAGCACCGATGGCTATTCTAATTGCTGTATTACAGATGATATCCAGTTTTTTCAATGTGGTATTTTTAATGGTTGTGCTGTATATTACGCTTCCGTAGTCCAGCTTTGATCTTATGAGGCATCTGAACAAATGTAATAAGGTTTTTTTGTCCGCTCCGAACGATGTGTGAGCTAATTTTCTCAGCATATTCATGTCCGCAGAAATTGAAACCAATAGTTTGTTTACGTGTTCTTTCCATTTTAACTCATTATCCCAGTGTAAGCCTAGAAATTTCATGACTGATTTCGTTTTTATCGGCTGATTTTTAATTGTGATCTGGAGTTTTTTTGTACATTTAATACTTCTGCAAAAATGAACGGCCGCTGTTTTTAACTGAGAAAGTATCAAACCATTTCCTGCTGCCCAATTTGCTATATTTGTAACAGTGTCCTGCAACATTTTTTCACCCACTTAAATGTCTTGACACGGTAAAAAGATTGCTATATCATCTGCAAATATACTTAAGAAAATGGGTTTTTATATCATTAATGAAATATTTGTTATCATAATGTTAAATAAGGTAGGACTAAGTACCGATCCTTGTGGTACACCATTTTCAAGTGAGTGTTGTGTTGAATAAGTACTCCCGATTCGAACCTGAAATTTTCGGTCATCTAAGAAGTTTTTTATGAAAGCAAGCATGTTTCCAGTGATTGACCAGTCGTATAGTGTATCTAGGATTTTACGTCTCCACGTTGTATCGAAAGCCTTTTGAAGGTCAAAGAATACCGATAAAACATGAGCTTTGTTTTCCATATAGAATTGTATTTTACTACTGATATAATACAGTGCATCTACTGTTGACCTCTTTTGACGGAAACCGAACTGATGAGGTGTTAATAGTCCTTGCTGCTCAATAATCTACAGCAGCCTTCGGTTGACCATTTTTTCCATTAGCTTACATAATACAGATGTTAAGGATACTGGTCTAAAGTTTCCCAATTCATTACTGTTTTGACCGTATTTTGGTATAGGTATTACGATTGCCAACTTCCATTTTGTTGGAAATTGATGCGATTCCCAGATATAGTTATATATGCGTAATAATTGTTGAAGGCCTGTTGATGAGAGATGTTTTAAAAATTCTGTGCATATTCTATCTGGTCCCGGAGATGTGTTTATTTTTGTAGACTTTAATGCTTCTTCCAATTCCATAAAAGTAAAAGGAATATTATAAGATTTGTTATTGTCGGATAGTTCTTTCAAGGGGATCGTTTCATGTTCTAGCCGACGTTGTAACTCTTCATTCGGTAAATGACAATTACTTGATATCTGCGCTAAATAATTTGCAAATGCTTCTGCCAACGTAAGCGGGTTATTATATATTTTATTTTTAATTAGTATACTGTAAAATCTATTTTGTGGTGTACCATTCATCGAGCGAATTTTATTCCATATTTTTGTAGTCGGGGTTTTAGAATTTAAAGATGATGTAAATTCATTCCATGATTTCCGTTTTGCCTGTTTGAATATAAACCTAGCTTTGGATCTTGATTTTTGGTAATTAATGTGATTTCCAAGTGTTGGATTGTTTTTTAGTTTTCTTAGGGCTTTCCGTCGATTTCGCAGAGCTATTTTACAATCACAGTTCCACCAAGGGTTAATTTTGTTCCTAATGAAATAGGTTTTCTCTGGTATTGAGTTTTTCGCTGCTTCTAATAAATCCGTTGAGAAATTCGAGATAATGAAATTAACATCTTCTGCTGCACAATCAACTGTTATTTGATTTGTGTCATTTTGATACTTTTGCCAGTTGGCTTTCTTAAAATTCCATCTTGGTAGTGGTTGAATTATTGGAATATCTTTGAGAATATTTATAAGAAGCGGCCGGTGATCGCTACCTGCTAGATCACTGTGTTCAGAAACATTAATTGATTCGGAGATGGAAACATTTGATATAATTAAGTCTATGTTTGACCATGTTTTATATGAGAAACTATAGTGACTAAGGCTATTATTATTATGTATTATCAGGTTGTAGTTGTCAACTACGTTTTGAATTATCCTTCTCTTTTTATTTCAGTTTTTGCAGTTCCAATGGGGACTATGAGCATTTGTGTCCCCACAAATTATGAACGGTTTCGGAAGTTGATTGATTAACTTATTCATTTCCCTCTGATTTATTTGCTGCGAGGGTGGTATATATATATTACATAAAGTAAATTTTTGTTCTTCTGTTTCAATAGATACCATTATGTTTGAGATTGTGCTAACCGTATTTATTTTAGAATAGTGTATACCATCTTTTATACCTGTAAATATACCGCCATGTGTTCTATGTTGAGAATTTGAGTTTTCCTGAAGTAAATTAAAAGATTTTAATTTTACTGTTTGTGTTTGTTTTAGATTTGTTTCCTGTATGCAGATTATTGTTGGATTATGTTCATATAATAGTACTTTGAAATCTTCATAGTGTTGATAGTAGCCATTACAGTTCCAGTTTAAAATACGTATATTCATCATAATTTAGTTTTAAACAGCGGTTGAGAGATAGTCTGATAATTTTTTAATTATTTTTGTAAACTGGATTTTTGCTGCTCTATCCTTTAGTAAGGGTTTATTTTCTGAGAGCATATTACATAATGAATGTATATCATCCGTAAAGTCTTTTGCTATGTTTATGATATCCTTTTTACCTTTGCACATATCAACAAAGATTGTTAAATTGGTTAGTGAAAGGGGATATTTTTTTTCATTTTTCTGAATATTTTCATCGAAATGTTTCAGCATGTGCTTTAATTCACTTTCAGTTATATACGTGTTTATAGATTGGTCGTTATCTGAGAGGTCTGTATCTTGATCTATATTAATTAAATTTGGATTTTGATCGTATTTTGTATCAGAAGATGTCTTATTTTTTATTTTTTTTATTTGTTTTATTTTTAGGTTTCTCACTAGTAATTGATTGCTCAGACGTGTGAGTCGTGCTTGTTGACAAGGATCTTTTGAGAAGATTGTTAGAATTTGTATTTGTGTGAACACTTTTCTATTTGGTGTATTCGCGTCAGAAGGGTCGTCGGTGGCTACAGTCAGTTGTTGTTTGTTTGTTTCTTCTTCTTCCTCAACAACATTGGTACAGCTTTTACCAGTGTGCCCTTTTTCGCCGCAAAGAAAACATGTAACTGTATCAGGGGACATGAATATTCGATATGTCACATCTTGGTAGCGTAAAAGAAGAGTTTCTGGAACATTTTTCATTTCATCCGGGTTAATGAAAAATTGTCGTTTTGCATTTAGTAAATGCTTATATCCTTTTGTTTCCCCCATACCATATCTTATAAAAGAAATCTGAGAATCAACATTTATATTATGATTTATTTTTAAAGTTTCTTCAATTATTGAGTGAGGTATAGAAGGACATATGTTTGATATTATTATACGCTTTTTAGAGTTTATTAATCTAATTTGTATAATGTTATTGTTAATTCGGATAGTGTTGTGATTTTCCATTAAATAGTCGACTAGTTTTTTGTTTGACAAAAATATTGCAAATCTATCGCGCGACATACGCGATACATATTTTAAATTTACTGGTTTAACAATTTCTCCTATTTTTACAATGTAATCTTTTTGATTTTCGCCTTTAGGTATATTAAAAACTATAGCTTGGTCTTTTGAAGGAAAATTTATTTGTGTAACAGCTTTAGCGTAATTAAACATATGTGTTGGAGTATTAGAGTGTTGAACTTGTTCTGACATCAGTTGGTTAGAATAAGAGATAAAAGTGTTACCTGCGGATTGTTGTTTGTTGTTATCTTTATTTACCGGTATTATCCTCGTGTCTGACAACTGGTTTACGGACGGCTGCTTTGTTGAGATAGTTGCTGTGGTGGTCTGAGCAGGTGGGGAGGACGGTCGACGAATAGTTAAATCCATCTTGTGATTATCAAACGGCCTAACGGCCGTACGGTTATAAATACACAACGACTTTAAATACGAGATAACGCACACAGTCTCACGCGAATACAACTACCGTAAATTAAAACTCGAGTTTTATCACGTTTACAATACTTTAACCATATAAAATGAAACGCATTAATACACTTCCGTACGGTTTAACTTTATTTTGTTTTGTTTTCCTCGTTAATTTTCATTATTTAATATAAAATAACGAGATGATGGCATATTATCATAGCAGTTCGCTTAAGGTATTTTTTTCTTTCTACCGGTACAACAGTAATCATTATCCGTATTATTTTGTGTAAACTTTTACTATGAAAATATACCACCGTTGTTTTGTTTGTTTGTTGCAGCTTAATAGTCGAAAATCTTCAGTTTAAATAAGCATTTGTCAACATTATTTAACATTTAATGTCAATCTAGACTGTTTTATTATTATAAAATTTCGATAGAAGATTTTTCGTCGATATTGTAAATTTTAATTTCGACGCGAGTACTAGGACTATCAAAAAATAAAACTTCAGATATTCGTCAAATAGATTTTTTCAAATGCACTTAACAAACGACGGAACTGCTTTAAACTTTAGCGGTGGTCGTACGTCATTTTTTTATAATATCACGAGAAACTACTCTACCAACAACCCAAAAAAAAAAAAAGAAATATAATACGTGTATAATTTAAAAAAATTAACTAAAAATACGATTATTTTTATATGGCCTAACACTGGAAAAAATACGCATAGAACGAGTAACATAATGAAAATATAAAACGATTGCGAAATTAAAAATGCCGGAAATGCGAGTACGACAAATTTAACACTTTCGTGTACTTTTTTAAAGTTCACGATAAATTATGGTCGACAACTTCTTATGGTATTAATATAATGATATCCCCGAGAGCTTTATTACATTGTCAAATCGAGGAAATTTATTAGACGCTAGATTACGGTAATATTTCCTTAGATTTATTATAGTCTACGTCGCAACTACCAGTGAAAGTTAATTTGACCGTATCTTCTACTCGCTTTTATATATATATATATATATATATATATATATATATATATATATATATATAGTAATATTTAAGATGTAGTTTATGATGTTTTTCACTAGAAACGTGGTCCATCTGTATAAACGTGTATTACATTTATGTTTACAATTGACCAACCGATCGTAACACGACTTTTTTAAAAGTTTTTAAAAGAATTATTAAATAAATAATGAAAATAAATCGACTAAATCAGGGTTGATGTTAGCGTACCTTAATAAGGCCATCATTTTCGAAATTTAAAAAAAAAATCGATTTAATTATTAAATTTGAATTAATTTCGTTAATTTTGTAGTGTTTTTTTTTAACATGTAAAGAATTATCGATCGAATTTAGTCGTATATTTTTAATAAGTAAATACGATGTATTTTTTCGATATTATTTTAATTTTTAGGATTTGGAAGAATCAGTTCATTAATGTCTTCTTGAGTGATATTATCTCCTGAAGGTAGATAGATCGAGCAAATGGTAAGCGGTGATGAGAGGTATATGGTCGCTGCAACAACTTGGTAAGGTTGTGTTTAAATGAAGTTCAGTGTAGTTAAGGTAGTTTTTAACGGCTAGACTCATCCAGATGCCCAATTTTTGAAGCACAGTTTAAAGATACGATGTTGTAGTTTGGAAGATATAAGGTTTGATTACTTTTAAGATGAGTTTCCTAGAGCAAATTATATTCATGGATAGATTGAATTATTTTGTGATCTTCTAGATGCCTATAAATTCCGTTACAGTAACTGATATATGCTTGTAGCCTATTAATATTTTTCTCATCATTAAAGAAGTGACCGGGCTTCTGTAGCCTTTTTAGTTTTTCTTGCATCTTGGTTAAGTGAATTTTTTTCGATCTATCTTTTATGGAAAGGTGAAGTTCAGACAACATTTTAAAGGAACTTTAAATTCGTTAGAAAGAATTAACTGAATTTCTAGAGTTTTTCCTTTAGGCATGTTCACAAACAAAGCAAAGTTTGCGATGGAGAGCGGATATTCATTTACTTTGAATTTTTCGTTAATTGTGGTCTCCAAGGGTTTAAGAACCTCCTTAAGAGTGTTCAAAGGTTCTTTTGTTTCAGTTCCTGAGTCAGATGAAAGACAATCAGCTTCATCTGTGGGATCGCTTGTAATTATAAGTTTTTGCTTTTTGGTGCCCGTTTTTCTTATTCGTTACCTGGCTTCTGTGGGTATGGATTTATTTTCGCGAATATCCATTGGCACTGAAGAGTTACCTGTTGAGGACGAAGTGGATGGTGGTGATCTTTTGGGGTTAAGAGGTGGAAAGTCTTCGAATGAGGTTTTCCCAGCATTTCCCGTCTGGATAATTGGGGCTGGTGATTCAATTTCAGGATTATCCATTTCAGTGGTACAATCTTCAGCTCGATGTCCTTTTGACTTGCATTTAAAACGAGAGAACTCGTCAAATGTAATGAAAATCCGGAAGAGAATAAATGATCCGGGTAGGTTGACTCCTTCAATATTGGTGGTAGTATAGACGTGTCTTGGCCGGCTAATAATATGGCTAAATAGTTTATCATATCGATTAATTCTTAATATGGCAATATCAGATGTGATTTCCAGTTGTAGATTTTTAACGACATAGTCTTGTGAAATTTCGTTCGGTAACGTTGGCGGGACATTTTTGATAAGATTATTCGTTTAGCTGGAGTCTTTTGTCTTCTACATTTAATAAAGTTATCTCCAATTTTATAACCATCATGCTCTATCATAAATATACGATAAGATAATGTAGAGACACACGAGCTTACCAGTTTAACAGCAACAATTTTAATTATAGCGTGCGTAATTTTTTTCGGCGAGAATTTATAAACAATAAATAATGAGAAAAATCAAAATATTTAAGTATTATTTTACAGCATATAGTAGAATCTTGTATTTCTGAGAAAAATCAAAATATTTAAGTATTATTTTACAGTATATAGTAGAATCTTGTATTTCTGAGAAAAATCAAAATATTTAAGTATTATTTTACAGCATATACTAGGATCTTGTATTTCTGAGAAAAATCAAAATATTTAAGTATTATTTTACAGCATATAGTAGAATCTTGTATTTCTGAGAAAAATCAAAATATTTAAGTATTATTTTAGAGCATATAGTAGAATCTTATATTTCTGAGAAAAATCAAAATATTTAAGTATTATTTTACAGCATATAGTAGAATCTTGTATTTCTGAGAAAAATCAAAATATTTAAGTATTATTTTACAGCATATAGTAGAATCTTGTATTTCTGAGAAAAATCAAAATATTTAAGTATTATTTTACAGTATATAGTAGAATCTTGTATTTCCTTTTAAATTTCACACATTACGTTATACCTGTAGGTACACTTCGCGTCTTACTACGATAAAAAATTTATTTCTATATTTTAATAACGCCTGACTTTTGCGCTCCTTCGAATTCAGAATTCTCGAATGCCGCACCATAAAAAGCCCCCTAAAGTTGCCGCTGAACCGAAAATAAAAAGTTTTTCAAAGAAAATTTTAATAAATAATTCATTAATCAAGCCGTTTCACTAATGGTGTACAGCGTAATACACTGTTCTATAGTGTATATTACAGTACAGTGTAGGATCGTATACCACAACAATAATTGTCGACTACTTTCAATCTCCGAAGATTGGTTTTTCCATTTATTCCTACTTCTGCCTACGTTGTACTCTATTCGTTTCACTTCTTCATATATAAAAATCGCTTCATTTTTTGGTCCGATTTCATTAATTTCTATTTCTTTACTCGTAATCAGCCCCTCTTCTTTAAAATACGCCCACCCTGTCTTATAGTGTTCATTGGACATGTTCATGAAATTCAAACACGTTATTTATAACCGAAAATTAAACTTAAATATCAAAAAGAAGGTTCTAGGTTGTTACGTGTAGTCAGTACTTTTATAACTTGGACGGATAAAATAAAATATGAAGAAGCGCATCTTATCGTTCGAAATGTGGTGTTACAGATGGATATGGAAAATTCCGTGGACAAGTAAAACTAAGAACGACTGATGAAAGCTGGCCGGATACTAATGACTATAATAAAAAGACGAAACACCGCGTTTTTGGGACACCTAATGCGTGGATCGAAATACCACCTTTTACAGATAATATTAACGGGGATTGGTCAATGATACAAGAAAATCGAGAAGAAAAAGGATCTCTTGGCTTTGTAAGATCAAAATATGGACTGAAATTCAGAGTGTAGCCGAATTAATTAGAGCGACACCTTCCATCAGATAGTGTAGTCCATGCATGATGACTATGCAGTACTCGGAATCGAGTGGCACGTGAAGAAGAAGAAGTTCATAATATCGTTTTTTCGTCAATTCTCGGCACTTTCTATTTGACTACTTTATCTATGTACTAAATTTCTTAAGTAATCGTCGGTAACGTTAACATTTTCAAGGTAATTATGTTTTTTTTTGTCTTTTTATCTATTCATATTTCTTCACTTCACAACGAAGTCCATACTACGCGACAATTTTTTTTTTTTTTAATGTAAACATGTACAATACTGACTTGGAATATTTTACTTTCTACGTTTTTTTTTTAGTCCGATCAAACGTATCCACCCTCTTGCTAGTTACCTCTTTTGTCTACACCTAAAACCCTATTTTATTCGCCATATTTTACTACACTACCCTACACTCCATCCTTAATATCCGCAGCACATACTCTATCCGGTTTCCTCTCTGATAGTCCTTCATTCCCTCAATTATACAATTCCTTTCCTCCTCCAACCTTATTTACTACATCTAACACTGTTAACTCATCAGCGACGTGATAGCCTCGTTAGTTACACGGGGCCTCATTAAAAATAAAAAAAATTAAATAAATAATTTCTAAAAACTTCGCTAAAGAATTACAACTGAAAATAAATAAAATTGAGTCTAAAACATCAGTAGGCGGCGAAAAAAGAAAAGCGCGAGTAATTAGTATCGATATTAACGGCTACTATCAAAAATAAAATAAATGACCTACCTCCGACGCGCAAACACTTTTTCCGTCTTCCTCGGATTCTCTTTCTGTCTACTTGTCCTCGAAGAATCAGCCACGGGAATTCATATTTATCTCCTCTCTAATTACACGACCGACCCTTAAATATATTTTATTTTCCCGGTGTACAATTGCCATTTGTAGGACGTTTTAATTTGATATTTCGGTTATCCGCGATATTTTCGACGTCCTTCCAACGAAATTGTATTTCCTAAACTTAGTATATTTGTCTTTGGTGGGAGTAAAATTCTATCTATATATATTGTAAGACAAGATATAGGTAAGCATCGCATCAAAGATAATAACAAGAAATAACATCATAAACAAACTGGCTGGAAGTACACAGCTTTGTCCGTGACTTATTCAGTGGCGGGGAATGCAGTCTCTGCCAGGATAAGTAGCGCGCGTGTAAAGCAGGTAGACGTAGAACTAAATACAACTACGAGGATTATCTCAGGAACAGTAAAATCTACTCCAACGGAATGGCTCCTAGTACTGCGTAATATTTCTTCACCACATATAAAGAGAAGAAACCGCAAAAAATGACTGTTCAAAGTATCTAACGGCAGCTGATCCAAGATATAAACGCAAACGGCTTAAATTCAGGAAGCCAGCCTATCAAAAAGCTAAAAAGCTTATCGAAAAGTGCACCTCAGTTGATGATAAGTGGTCCAAACTATGGAACAGGAAAGATACAGATCACCATAAATTGATCCCCAATCCGAACAACAACCCCCCCAGGATTCGATTTACCAAGGAAACAATGAGTTAAATTGAACCAGGACCTAACCCGGAAGAAATAACTACACGTTAAAAAAGTGGGGATTTAAAGAGCAGCAGCCGCGACTTTCCCAAACAACTGACCATATCCTGAATAAGTGCCCAACGCGTGCGTCATCTGGCGGATGGCAGGAAGTCTCATAGACCTTTCGAGTACGGGCAAAGAATAGGACATGGAATTTTTATCGGCTCGTTATCTTTCTAGTTCGCGTCACATCGCAATGTCATCGGCAGATATAAAATATTTTTCCCGCGTATTATTCTTTTTTTTTTATTTTCTCTTTAATTTCTTCAATCGCTTCTTCCGCGTAAATATTAAATATCTTCGGTGACAGTACACACACAAACACATACAGTCGTCTCGTTTCCTTTATTTACGTTTTACTTTCTTTCTTCTCTAATCCTTATACCCGCCAGTTGATTATTATTCTATAAATTCCGCGTCGTAATTTTTAAGTTCTTTATCTCTTTTTACTCCGACGTTATTAAAAATTCTTCCATTCCACATTGTCGAAGGTATAAATCCTATAAGAACCCGTATCGTCTCGTAGAATTTTCCGCTATTTCATTTCGCGTTATATTTATTGGATTTTTAAAAGTTATATTTCAAAAAATATATATATTTCTTCTACCTCTTACTTCGAATTTTTTATTTCAACCCCCTGATAATAACCCCTCGTTGTATTTCGATCGTATTCCATTTGCGATAAGCTCAATTTTATAATTTTCTCTTGCTCTTTACGAAATAAGTGTACAACTCTTCGCACCCGTAAACGAAAAATACCGTCATTCATTTCCGAGCGAATTGTTCCGTCGTCTGGTTCTAATACATTCGCACGACTATAAAACGTTACGTACTTTAGCACACACACACATATATATATATATACACACATATGTGAAATAAAATCGCTAGTATTACACTCGTTGAGGCAATATTTCTATACATATTCCCAACGACGCAGCGTTCGAGTAATCCCTTTTTATATCCTTTCATTATTCGGCGCGAGTTCATTCCTCTTTCCACTATTTCTTATTCTCGTACTTTTTCGTCCGGGTTTCGTTTCCTTATTTCAGATTTTTTCGTTTTGTTTAAAGCTTATCTTCTTTAAGGTTATAAGTACGTTTATAATATTACCGCTTATTCGTATTAAACAGATAACGTTTTTATACCGTGTAAATCGGAATAAATTAAAATCCACGCGACGATGCCACACGGACGTTAGTTATAATTGAACTCGCTTTTAAACGTTGTTTACATTATTCTTAAATCCATTACCTCTATCGGGCGAAATGAAATTTTTAGATGAGACACTGGAAGAGCTAGAGGAAATCCATAAACCGATTCGAAGCCACCCTGCACAAAATCACCAGCTCTTATACAACAACAGCAAGAAATAACATCAGATGAATTTCCATCTCTTCCAAATAGGAACTCGGACGAAACGGACCGTCATTCTCAAACAATCAATCTGCAATCCTTCACAAACATTCCACAACAAACGAACCAAGAGAACAATTTTAACACAACCGTGCAGAAAACCTAAAAAGACAACTATCTAATAACTCTTCCGCATCCGAATCAGATAATAAAATCGGATCAATTAAAAAAACAAAAGAAGAAACAAAAGAAAAAAAAAAAACGATTCTGTAAACTTAAATGCCTTAGAAACCGAAAGAAAAACACGACCTGACAACGAAGTAAATGAAATGGAGTCAGAAACGGATGAAAACCTAACCACAGCAGCATGAAGAGCGATAATGATCTAGACGTCACGCAGTCGATAAAGTATATACTTAAAACACTCGAAGCAAACATCAAAATGAACGAAAAACACTATCCTCTTACATATTCAAATTTCGGTATATTTATCGATACGAGCAAACGCCATCCAAACGTTCCTGAACTAGCACCGGAATTCACCTCAGAAACATCAAAACTAATTGATATGTTACAAGATAATTACTACCGAAGAAAAATCGATCAATGAAAATACGATTCACAAAAACTATTACAAACTTGAAAATGGAAAACACTACACAGTAACAGCCACGCACTCATATTTAATTTAAAAGAAAATGGATTTAAGAACCCAAAATATTTCTATTATAAACTATAATTGTAATGGTATCATTCTAGAAGATCTTAAAATCATTTTAGCAACATATAATCCAACAATACTATGCATTCCAGAAACGCATCTCCACCCAAATTAAAAAATACACCTTCAAAATTACAATATCATATACAAAAGTCCAAACAACCGGCCAAAAGCATACGGTGGAATTCTTACAGCAATAAAAATGACACTAGTGATACAAATCTCAACTGTGACCATTTACAGACTTTAGCTATACGCTTAAACAATAATCTAGCTATAACAATTTATACAATATATATACCTCAATATACTAGAATTGAGGAAAATGATTATACAAATTTATTATCGAACCTTCCAACGCCATTTGTATTTACAGGGGACTTTAATTCGCATAGCGAACAAATAGGAGAAAATATAACGGATAGATGGGGCAAACTATTTGGAAATAATAGAAAAATTCGACCTAGTACAGCACCATTCATAGAACATGGAGCACCATTGATTTCATCCTAAGCACAAGCCAGTTCGCGCACTTAATAGACACCCATCTACATACCGACATGGGAGGTAGTGACCATTATCCTCTTATCATCAACATACACAGTAAAATCGCTACACTGAATATGGAAACAAAATTTTAAATCTAACATTAAAATTCTTATCAGTATGTCCTATATCTATATATATATATATATATCTCTTATCTTAAAGCCTATGTTACATCATTGATTCAATGTAGGCCTCCCTTAATGTTCTCCATGATGCCTGTCCTTCAATTCACGAAGCCATTTTTTCCCTGCGGCTGCCACAATATCATCCGTTCACCTTCTAAATGGTATCCTTTGTGCGCACTTTCTAGTATATGGTCTCCATTGGATTAATTCTTTTGTTGCCCACCTTCCATCTTCTTACCTACCAACGTGACCACATATATATATATATATATATATATATATATATATATATATATATATATAAATAATCTAATAAGTAATTCAAAATGGCCTGTGTGGAACTTACGAATTTTGCAATTTATGCCCGCGACTCCGATATGTTAGTAAATATAATTACAATTTTACACCTCGGGTAACATTTCGATTCTAGGTATCGTATCTTCCGGAAATATTTTTTAATCTATGAAAGAATTATTTTAACGAAAAATATCGATCGAAAAATTCCAAAATTCATTAAAAAAAAAACATTAAGTAAATTTCTAAAAAACACGGTTTAAAAGTTGCGCACGCCTGTGTGAGAAAATGCTAGAGTCGGTTGATCATAGAGACAGATTTAGTTCTAGTTCTAGTGCTGATTCTGGTGATTGAAGAAAAAATAAATCTGAAAAAAATTGACTAAAAATTAATTCAAGTGATCTACGCTAACGCCATATTATGATTGTCTTGTACGCTACTTAAACTGTACAACAAAATATGTGTAGGTAAGTAGTCGCCTACCTCCGACACGGAGACGGCACCTAACGATGATGATATTTATAGGATGTCCCTTAAAATTAATTCATTACTAAATTAAATCAAAATTAATATATCGGAAAACGACGTTTAAGAAAACTACATTTACTTAACCGTTTCAATCGCGATGTCCACTATATGCACGAAATGTTAATGCGCAATTTTTTTTTCCGCATGACGTGAAATGTCGCAATTTTAATTTATACAAATGAAATACGTCGAAAATTAATCAATATTGTATAACAAACAGCCGATATAAAATTTGTAATTTAGTGACAACATAAAATAACGTACGAATGAAAGAGTAAATAAATACGAACAAATAGAGTACTCCAAATACCTTTATTGAGGAATTATGAATATAAATAAATTATTAACTATATAACTTATAAACTAAATTTCCTCGGCCCATAAAGAGCAAAGGTTTCCTTTAACCCCTCCCATTCCTTTCTATTTATGACTACTTTTTCGAAATGTTTTTGATTGAGGAAATTATTAAAATCGTCCTTCCACCTACCCCTTTGATGACCAATTCTTCTCTTGGATGCGAAAGATAGCAGAAAGTGGTCCTACAGGTCCATCGATCATCTTTTAACCTAGTTACACGGCCGGCCCATTCCCACTTTCTCCTTCTAGAGTAGCTTATTACATCAATATTATTTTTAAACAGATGCTTAAATGTTTTTATTTTAAAATGATCCTTTCTCTTAACCTTAAGCATTGATCTTTCGATAGCGTTCTGAGTGACCTTCAGCTTGTTAGTTGTCACTGAATTTAACATCCAAGTTTGACAACCGTAAGTTAATACATACACATATTAAAGACCTGGCGTTTTTGGTTGTTACTAAAATGACCTTTAAATATACATCTTAAAGCCCAATACTTGTTCCACGATCTCGTGATTCTTACGTTTATTTCCTTTTCCATCTGATTCCTAAATGATAATAATTGTCCTAAGTACGTTGCTTCGCTTACAAGGTCTAGATAGTTGCTATCTAACTGCACTTTATTGACATTTATATTTTCTGTTAATATTTTAGTTTTTTTAATATTCATAGATAGACCTGCAGTCTGTCATGCATTCAGTTCTGAAAGCATCGGTTCTAGCTCCTCCAATGATGTAACAAGGGGAATTATGTCGTCGGCGTATCTTAGTTAGATATTCTCATTCCGTTTATATTTATCCCTTTGTTTTCCCAATTCATTTCTTTAAAAACTTCTTCTAATGCGCAGTTAAATAGAATCGGTGAAAGTGGGTCACCCTGCCTGATCCCCCTTTTAATTGTAAAATATTCACCTTTAGCATCCGTAACTATCCTACCTTTTAAACCTCTATACATTTCTTGAATTATCAGGATATAATTTTCAGGTACTCTCTGATTTTGTAATGCCCTAAAAATAAATTCATGCTTTAAGGAATCGAATGCTTTCTTATAATCAACCAGTCCTAGGCGAAGGTTTATCTGATACTCCCTACATTTTTTCATAATTTGATTTATTGTATGCAGGTGATCCGCTGTGGAAAAATTCTTACGAAAACCAGCTTGCTCTGACTGTCGCTGAATTTCTAAAAAATATCTGATTCTTTTTTCTATTACTTTTGAGAATATTTTAGAGATGCTTAGGCTTAATGTAATTGGACGATAGTTCTCAATATTGTAACGGTTCCCTTTTTTAAATAATAAAATCAAATGGAAGTAATTCCATTCCTTTGCTATACTACATGAATTCAAAACTCTTTATTAAAAAGCATTACTAATCTTTTGATTAAAACCTCCCTCCCCGGCTTTTATATGTTCGTTCGTAATGCCGTCATGACCTGGACTAACATTGGTTCTCGAGTTTTCTACCACCGTTCTAATTTCACTGATTAAAAACTCTGGTTCCAGTACTCTCTTAGCATACCTATCTTTTCCATCTCTGTCCTTCCCATCGTCGTTATATAATTCTGTGTATAATAGGTGGTTATCAACTTATTTATTTCATGTCTATCATAAATCTTTTGTCCTAGCGAGTTTTTAAAGTATGTGTTCCATCTTGTCCCGATACTTATCTGTTTTCTTATTTTCTTAATATTCTTATTTCTTTCCAAAGTTGCTCTGATTATTTCGGCTTTCTTAAGCTCGCTTTTCTCCCTAACTTTACTCCTTATTAGTTTAGATATTAAGTTCAACTCAATTTTTTCTTTGGGCGATTTATTTTTAATTCTTAGTAAAACAGCCCTCTGCTTATGTAATTTAGTTACTTCCTCGTTTAATAGTACATCGATTGTGTTATGGCTGCTAATATAGTCTCTGCTATTTTATTATAGGATTGGTTACTATTATAAGTTTCTGGGTAATTCGTGTCCTCGAGTAACTCTACTACTTTCTTTTTATATTCCGCGAGGTTTTTAATTTTTTACCATCTTTTTTACCGAATACCCTTTTGCATGGACATTTCGTAATTTTCATCGTAGCCGTAATTAACCCGTGTAAAACTTGAAGGAATTCGTATCATTAACTTCGAAATTGGTTTATTCTTTTGTTCCCTTTTGGGTGCATAATATAATCTATTAGTAACTTATTCTCCATATTCGGTGATATCCACGTCCACCTCTTGCCATTTCTTTTTTTAAAAAAGCTGTTAATTTCAAATTGTTGGCAGAACCGTAATAACCTCCAACCTCTCTCATTAAGTATCCCGTACCCATAATTTCCCATTGTGCCTTTTTCTCCCTTTCTTTTCAATTCAACTTGACTATTCCAGTCCCCCGTTACTATTAAATTGTTATCTTTGACTTTCAATTCGGTTAGCGTTTTTTCCAAAATCTCATAGAACTCTCCAATTTCTCTATCGTCCGCCACAGAAGTTGGGGCATATACTTGAATACAAGTTATATGATTACTATTAAAGTTTAATCTTAAAATAGCTATCCTATCCGAAATCCCCCTGACCTCGATAACTTTATCTTTATACTCTAATTTTATTAAGAATCCTACCCCTCTTTGTCCCCTATCATTCCCGATAAAATAGAACAAATTACCTCTATTTGTACTTATTATTTTTTTACCTGCTCTACGAATTTCCGATAATCCTAAAATTGTTATATCTGACGCACCAAAAACCTCCTCTAGTTCTAATAGACTTTCGTCCTTTTTTAACGTTCTAACATTTAATGTGCCAAACTTAATTACACGCGTGCGCTTACCCTTAAGATTAACGCCCTTTCCGATACTAAATTTTTTATTTTTACTCTTATTTTTATTAACAATTACGTTATCGCTATGTTACTATTTATAATTATGGGAACGGTTAAAGGAACCTTGGTATACTCATCCTCGTTTACCGTACTTTCTGGGTGAGGAGAGCTCGTGCTCTTGGTGGGCCCAAGAAAAAGTCAGTTGTTTTTATCCTGTTTAAATTTAGATCGCGTGCTCGGCGGCGATGATGATCGAATTACCGATGATGGATTTGTAGCAACGAATTTATCTAATCGAGCTTGCTTGACGCGTAAACTGGTTGTTCTATCGGTCTAACTCTATCCACCTGCCGACTGGTCAGGCTATTAACTGGTTTTCCCATCAGTTGTTCGAGCTGAGATATACTACGCACTCTAATACTTGCGCTTTGTTCGTTTATCTTGATATAAACAATTCCGGAGCGACACCACGACGCTGCTAAATCCCCATTCCTACATAAACGTTTCGCTGCGAACAGTAATTGCCGTGTATATGTGGTCGTATCCTCGTTGATGAATATCGGCGCGTTCGATGCTAGTCACTTAATTTCTGCTTCTTACTGTTAACCACTATGTGTTTTAGTTTATCGAGATTATTTAATTTCACTATAATCGGTGGTGGCTTATTAGCATTTTTTGACGACAGCCGATGAGCAGATCGCAATCTTTCAATATCACATTCAGTTTCTCCGCCACATTGCCGAACTTACTCATAATGTTCTCGGCTTCCTCAAAAAGGAACACCGTGAACAATTACATTGTCTTTTCTTGAATATTGTTCAAATCTATTTGCCTCCTCTTTCAAAATTACGTTTTCTTTTTCAAGCGTGTCCATTTCCTCTTTAATAATTATATTTTCATTTTTGAGTTTATTTAACTCGGACATAATACTATCGATTTTTGAGTTAGTAGTATTCTAATTCGATACCTTTTATGTCCGCAAACATTTGTTCAAATTTCTTCACGAATTCACTATCCATGCCAACTTGAAAACGATAAAATTGTGTACGTTATTCGACCGATATCAAAAGTTAATAATACGAACTTAATAACGATTACAGTATGTAATACAACCGAAAACAGACAGATAACGCGCGTACTAACAAACCGCTTGACAGCACGTGCCTCACTAAAGCTACTACTTTAAAAAGAACAATCGAACCGTTCCTACGAATCCGCTCAAAAATATAGTGGCATACCATCGTCTTTTTAAAAATTTGTTAAGTCAGTGAGTTACTGAATGGTTCAAATTCATTAGCACCGTGGTGGCCGGAAATAAGACAAATTCGGTACTTTAATTCAAAACTCTATAAAAGCAATGTTTTTTCTAAGCATTACACGGGTTCCTTTTTTAACCCCGCGTTTAGTAAAAAAATCTTCTGTTAACACGCTTAACAAATTCATAATATATAAAATGATTAAAAGGCCAATACTTTTATATGCGCGCCCCTATGGTCGTATACACAAGCACTTCTAACCTTTCCAAGTTCCAGCGACTTCAGAATCAGTGTTGCGGAATAATACTTAAATTACCGATATATGCTAGAATAGTTCTTACGCATACGACTCTGATTTTACCCTATACATCAGGAAGTAATAAAACAGCATACAATAAATTTTTTCGACTCTTGCGTCGGCAGCAAATATTCAATAATCACTCAATAATCAGTCAAATAGGGGACTACAACAGAACTTCTTTGCAGTTAAAATATAAGAAATATAGGAGGATCAAATTGAGTTATTCAAAAAACAAATTCGACCGTCTTCTTTTCGTAAAAAACAGTCAACAAAGCCGTTCGTTTAATTAAAGGGTTCTTCGACATTAATCATTAATTTGAAGATTCAAAGTTCTAAGGTTAGTCGTCTGACACGTGAAATAATTTGTCGGTTAACCGGAAATATTTGTTTGAAATACAAACATACAACACGCAGCTAATGAGATATCAAATAAATCTGGCACAGCAGACTCACCTGCATATATATATATATATATAGGCGTGTGTGTGTGTATATATATATATATATATATATATAAAGTGAAATTTGTTTAGGACCAAAAGTTTACTTATAACTTTTACGGTAACTATGAACTTCATCGTTCCACGAAATAATTAGTGTTCAAAAATTTCAAACTTTAAATAATCGTTAAAAAAACAAACGCTTAAATGCGAATAAACTTGAAATAATTTTTTTTAAGCGGAAATTAAAAAGTTCTCAACTTATTCCCGATTAGTGAAATAACTTTCGTTTAAAATACAATTAATTTTCGTCGGCTATATCTTTCAAGTCGGGCTTTTATAGTAGAAGGTTAAAGTTATCAACAGTTTAAGCGTTAAAGTTACTTTTATTGTCGAAACTTTATTCGCGACATGTATGGTTTTTTTTCCGTTAAGCTCTTTAAAGATGAAACCAAGTATAGGTATTTCTAAATTTCACACACATACATACATACATATATATATATATATAGATAGATAGATAGTACGAATATGGATGTACAATTTAATTCTTAAGAAAGCGGCATTAAGCAACTATACTGGAAAAAATATAGAAACATTAGAATAAAAGACGAAACCTACGCTAAATGAAGAAGATGTACAACAAGGATATCCGCCTTCACTAAGACTTTACAACATTTATACAGAAAAAATTCAGGTTTAAAGATAGGATGTATCAGTTATGTAGATGGCAAAGATTTGATTTCGCGTTCTACTGGTGAAATGGTGATTATGTTAAATAATCTGAATACGGAACGAACGAAATTGGGTATGGAAATAAATTATTGCAAACATGTATAAACGACGACTGCATGGACATCAAAATCTTGAAACGAAAAAATTGCTTGACATCGAACTCGATACTCGCCGTTTGAAACGACTGAAACCGCATGACTTGATTTAGCATTAAGTACTATTTTTTTTTTTTTTTTTTTTTTACTGTACCGACAGTTTCCTGTCATAAACAATAATGATCGTAAGTAAAGAAGTAAGGAGAAGGAAGAAAAGGTTGGAGTATGGAATGTGAACAAGAGGAGGAAAGTGAAAGAATATTATTAAGCTGGCAATTCCAACGAACAGCCAGATTTGGATCTACAAAGAGGAAAAATATATTAATTTTTTATTATTATTATTATTATTATATAATTTATTTCTCGCAGAGTTTAACCATTACACGTAGCGTCCCTGAGAACAATGTAGCCACTTAGGTAATTGGAAGTGCATCGCGGCACCACTTTCTTCGTTTTAGCCGACTGTTGGATCCGACTGGAAAATCTCTAGTAAACATTCGGTGTACCAGTGGATTCGAATGGAACTGGAGCTTTCCGAAGAATCTTCTATATTGTTCCGTATAAACATCCTTCACGTATGAAACGTTCAAGTTATCATGTAATATGTCGTTCGATACAAAGTACGGTGCAGATGCTATTGTAGGTAGGATTTTGGACTGCTGTTGCTGTACTCTGTGGAGATTACTTCGACTTGCTGTTCCATACAGTTCTAATCCATATCTCCAAATGGGAGCGATGGCCGATAAGTAAACATTCCGCTTTACGGGTAGGTTGAGAATTGATTTACGTCCTAGCAATGGCTGGAGCTGTTTAGCCCTTATTATCACAGACCTTCTTGTGTATTCCACATGATCACGCCACGTTAATCGCTTATCCATATGCATGCCGAGATAACGCACGGACTCGACTTGTGGAATTAATGAACTATCAAAGTTGGTGAACAGGACGTGTCGACATTTAGTTGGATTGAATGATATGCGCCAAAGACTTGCCCATTTTTCTAGTCGATTCAGATGATTCTGAACCGCAGCGTTTGCATGCATAACATTCATATTAGACGCCAGTATCGCTATATCGTCGGCGAACGTAGCCAGCAAAGTTAAATTCGAAGTTGGTACATCCGCAGTATAGATGGAATACAAAACAGGACCTAGCAAGCTGCCTTGCGGTACCGATGATCTGATTGAATGTTCTTCTGAAAACGAGCCATTTATTCTAACAACAAACGAACGTTCAGTCAAGTACGATTTTAGGAGCTGATAAATATCCTCATCGAGAATTTGCCGCATCTTATATAGTAATCCCGGATGCCAGACCTTATCAAATGCCTGCGTGACATCAAGAAATACCGCGGAACAAACTTCGCGATTCACCAGAGTTAGCGAGATTGCATCAACTAATCGGTGACACTGCTGGATCGTAGAGTACTCCGTACGAAAGCCAAATTGGTGATTCGGTAATACGTCTCGGCTTTCTATAATCGTACCGATTCGATTTAAGATTAACTTCTCCAAAACCTTCGATAACGAGGAGAGTAAGCTAATGGGCCGGTATGATGAAGTCTCCGCGGTTTTCCAGTTTTATGCACCATGACTATCACCGACTTCTTCCACATCTTAGGAAAATATCGCATCCTTAGAATTGCATTAAAGATATAGCAAAGAAGGATAGCCGCTCTCTTCGGCAACCGTGATATTATTTCTCCGGAAATTTTATCCAAGCTAGGAGCCTTACGCGACGGCATATTACGAAGACATACAAAGACTCGGAGAGAAAACCTTAGTAACGTTTTCGCACTGGCGCAGCACACTCAACAAACTTTGTATTCGATCAGAGTGAACCTTGTCACAATCAGGAAACGGGGTAAAAACTGTGCCAAGGTGCTCCGCAAACGTATTCGCCTTTTCCTTGTCAGTTTTAACACAGTTGTTATTTGATCTAATATTATACGGTTCTTCTTTGACTTAACAGTTTTTTGACTGAGGACCAAACCGGCTTCCCGCCATCATGAATAGATTGCGTGTAATCCATAAAGAATTTGTTCTTATACTCCCTGATTTTATTTTTTAGTTTGTTGTGCATCTCTTTATAACTGTTGTATAAGGATGGGTAATGATTACGCTGCCATCTTCTTGCTGACCTGCTTTCCTTTATTAATTTTCTTATTTCCACCGATATATAAAGATTTTGATGGGATTTCTCTGCAACGTGATTAGTTGAGTTGATACACGCATATTGTATGAGGCTGGTAAGATTTTTAACGGCTGCGTCAATGTCACCTTTGTCCTTTAGCTTAAGCTTTAAGTCAATATTATTCTCAATAATACCCGTAAAAATATTCCAGTTGGTAGTCCAGTTTGTAAGTCTCTGTTGTTTGGGAACGATTTTAGTATGTACATCTATAGTGGCAATCACTGGAGCATGATCAGAGGATAGATAACGACTGTTCTGCATTTCCTGCTATATTTTTGCAGGCCACGAATGATGAAGAAATCTAAGACCTCTGGAAGCATGTTGAGATGACGCGGCCAATACGTAGGCGTCATTGGAGATAAGATGACAAGTGCGTTGTCTCTTATAGATTTGTACAGCTTTCTTCCAGATGGATTTACTTAAATATGATATATGTAAGTTAGTAATTGCTCGCTGGATCAAGTGTCTTCGCACCTGTCTTTATGTTTAACACTAGTTTTAAGCATATACACCATCGTAATAATTGTAATACTTATTTGAGCGTAGTCTTAAGGTCGTATTAACTCCTAAAATAAAATAAAAAATAAATAAATGTTAGAAAAACAAAAATAAAGAAATTCACAAGAACATCTAATGAAGAAGTAAAAATAAAGATTGAAAATGAAACGATCGAATCAGTTAAGGTTCTCCGTTCACGACGGATTGTGTCGAGACGTAAAAGAAATCAGATAGCGTATCGCAACGGTGAAACAATCGTTTCATAATTTACAAGCAGCAGTAACAAATCGAAAGCTAATTAAGATCAAATCAGTGCTACGTTCAGTTGTGAAGTACAGAGATTTGGACACTGATTGCAGAAAGCACTAAACTCGCTAATTTGTGTCGACATTAAACAGTTGCAGAACTTCATGCGGTTGATATTTTCGTATAGTTCGTTTATTTCTAGTCTTATGATAATTCAATAGCCGAATACATTATTAATTCCAGGGTCAATATTGCTGTTTTAATAAGGTCAAAAGAGGGAGAAAACACAGAGGTATAGACGAAGAATGTGGTCGAGACGGTAGCTCGTGCTTATAGCCGCCGATAAACTTATTCACGACACGTGTCTATATATTCCAGAAAATCTAACAATAACTTCGGCAGTCGTATACGTGTAATGATCAACTATCGCGAATTTACGTTTTTTCATTATTGTCGAATATTTTCATTTGTAATCGATAATGTAACGTTTGATAAAATGAATAAAAATTAAATTTAAAAAGGTTCCACTATCGCTAATGACGCCTTTAAAATATTATTCAAAAATTTTAATAACATCGGAGAGAAATATAATATCGACGGAGATTTTTTTGAAGGGCCTTTTATGGAACAAGAACAACTCCAAAAGCTCGTTAAAGTTGTCACCGTCGAGAAAAAAAATAAATATATCATAATAAACAATAAGGAAGTTTTTTTTCCTTTTTCAGCCCAACTCTGAATAAAATTACAAAACTCAAAGTGGGCAAATGGATTTGTTTATTTTGTTTTTATTAATTAAGTTAAACCTGTATTTACTTAACTATTAAGATTGTATATATGTTAAATAAATAAAACTATTAAAGGCCGAGTTATCACTTTCATTCAATTAACCAGTCGGTACGACACATCGTACGTAATCGTGTCCGACATCTCCGGGACTTTATTACACAAGGGAGTAAACACGGAATTGATACAATTTTAATATATATATATATATATATATATATATAAATATATATATATATATATATATATATATATAAATTATTATTATTTATATATTCGCTAAAAATACTCCATCGAAACAAGTCGCAGAAACACGTTACCTAGGATAACAGAGGATAATAAACATATAACAGATTAAAAAACAAATAGGGCGTGCCAAATGTGCATTTAATAAAAACAAATCGATATTAACGAATAAGAACGTCGGTATAGACGCTGAAAATATGAAGAAGCGGATATCATCATTTGAAATGTGGTGCTACAGAAGAATGTAGAAAATACCTTGGACTAAAAAGGTCCGAAATGAGGAGGTTCTAAAATTAATGGGAACCGACAGAATATTAATGGCAGAAGTGAAAAAACGAAAGATATGTTTTTTTGGTCATTTTATGAGAGGAGAAAAGTACAAGCTACTACAAACGATAGCAATGGGTATGATTGAAGGAAAAAGGAAACCGGGAAGAAAATGTATATCGTGGTTAGATAACGTAAAAAAATGGACCGGAATCAATGAAACAGAAGAATTGGTCAAAATAGCAAGAAATAAGAACCTGCTACAACAGATTGTCCATTCGATGCATGCTGATGGTTAAACAATTACCCGAATCGGGTTGTACCAGAAGAAGAAGATAAATTCAAACACACCGATGGGTAAACTGTGGAGTCAGATAAGGAAAATATCAAATAAGAGAAAAACGTGTCACATATCTGCGATCAAAAATCCATCTGGTGAGCTAGTTTACGACAAAAACCAAATTGCGGAAATTATGGCAGAGTAATCAGGAGAACAAGGTTCAACGAAATCACCATAATACAGATAATACATATAATACCTTCAATTTTGAATCAAATAACAATGAACCCTATAACACGGAAATTACGCACCAGGAAGTATCTACTTCAATAAAACGGTTAAGATCATCAGCAGCCGGACCTGATCGGATACATCCTGAGATGATAAAACACCTACTAGGCCATAATATTGATGCAATTCGCTACTTACTAAACCAAATTTGGAAATCAAATGTAGTTCCAGACAAATGGAAGGAAGCCAATATCATAACAATCCTTAAAGCAAATAAAAACCAATATGACCCAGCCAGTTATAGACCGATATCTCTGACCTGCGTTCTATGTAAAATAATGGAAAGGATAGTTGGTAACAGATTAATGTGGATCGCGGAAAGAGATGGCTTAATATACAACCAACAAAGTGGCTTTAGAAAAGGACGGTCCACTGTTGACAATTTAATACGTCTACAACAAGAAATACAGGAAGCATTTGCATTAAATCAGCACGTTATTTGCATTTTTTTCGATATAGAAAAGGCTTTCGATCATATATCTACCACAGCCATTCTAAAAACAATTCACGATCATGGTCTCCGTGGAAACTTACCCAAATTCCTCCGTTCATTCCTACAGAACGGAAAATTTAAAGTTCGAATAGGAAACATACTGTCTACATCAAAATGTCAAGAAAACGGAGTTCTTCAAGGATCCGTGCTAAGCCCCCTTCTATTTATACTTACGATATCCGACTTACAAGAGCGCATCGAGGAACCTGTAAAATACTCCGTCTATGCAGACGACCTGGTTATATTTATCAGAGGACGCGATATCTCTGCCCTGGAAAAGAAATTACAACAAAATTTAGAATTAATAGAAGAATGGGCTTCGACAAAAAATATCCGTTTCTCCTCGCAAAAGACATGTGTGGTACAATTCAGCAGGAAAACATCGCATACTCGCCTTGTCCAACTAAAATTAAACAGTACGACTATACGACACACCGATCAAACTAAATTCCTGGGATTAATTGTGGATAAAAAAATTAAACTGGAAGGCGCATGTAGATTACTTAAAAGCTAGATGCACAAAGGCCCTTAATTTACTAAAAACTCTACATCACAAATCGCGGGGCTCCGACAGAAGAACGTTACTGCGTCTATATGGTACACACGTGAGATCTTTACTAGACTACGGTTCAATTGTATATTGTACAGCAACGCCAAAAGTGATTCGTAAATTAGATGTAATTCAAAATCAGGCACTTCGCATTTGCAGCGGAGCTTTCTGTACCAGTCCGATATCAAGCCTACTGGCCGAAACTAACATAACAACACTAAAAGATCGAAGAATCCTGTTAGCATTAAAATATTATTTTCAATTGAGTACGAAGAAAACGCATCCAAACTACTATAAAACCTTTCATTCAAACCTAGAAAGTAAATACAGCAAAAACAACGAAGCATTTGGCCTACGATGTAAACACTTCATACGATACCTTAAATTAATAACGGTTGATCGCACTCCAGTAGCCTCCTTGTACCCACCATGGCAAAAGTCGTTTCCACTGACTAGAAATCCCGGCTTACGAGTTAGCAAACAATTAAAATTCGCGATAAATATTGTCCGACAAGAGTCGTGGTCCAGATTAACTGAGAACAAATTAAGAAGAATTAAACCGCGAATAGAACATTACGTCGTACCGAGCGAACAGACACGAAGAAATAGTGCTGGCCCGATTGCGAATCGGCCACACTAGGCTAACGCACGGGCCATTAATCGAGGAGAATTCGTCGTCGGTAAAATTTTGTCACGATTCAGCGCTTACCGTAGAACATGTTATCACAGAATGTCCGAAATTCGATCAACAACGTTATCATTAATAACTGGACTAGATATAAGCGAAGTATTACAACGAAGACTCGATACAACGCGTAATATACTTTCTTAAAATAACTGGTTTAATAAAATTATTGTAGACTAAATATTGTATTGTAAGTAGAAAATAATTTTTCTTTTGTAATTTATTGTATTTAATCTCGGTGGACGCAAATGACCTTTGTAGTCGAGCGTCCTAAAATAAAATAAATGTAATGTAATGTACTTTTATGTTATAGTTAATTCTGTTTTTCGAAATACACTTTTTATTTATTTATTTATTTATTTATCGCCATCTGTTGTTCATTCGTGACTAGCCATTGTATGTTTATTTTTACATACAACATAGGCTACAGCAGACCGCAGAAATTACGGTAAACGGAATTAAACAGCGCAACTTTAATGTTTTGTTTTGTTGTGTTACAGTCGTTGCTGATGTGTCGAAACTAACCTACAACAAATGTTTACGCGAGCCGAGAAATAATACATCAATGTGAACAAATCGATAATATATCGCAAGTATGGTACGACCTCGATTAGGGCTATTTAAAATTTATAATAGACACGCAATCGGTTGTTAATTCTAAATGACAATAACGATGATAATGGCGATCACGGTCTTAACGCAATTATGACTGACAAAGAATTTAGTTTTATATCGCGATTGAAGTAGATATTTGTATTTTCATTTTTTTTTCTTTTTACGATCTTAAATCGTTAAAATTGTTTTCAAAATGGCCGAATGCCAATTTCTCGACAATCCATAAACTCGCGCCGTTTACGATTAGCAAACGAATTCCTCCGCGTCGTTAATAACTTTTCGTCATTGTCGAATGTCCAGTTGAGAAAAATAATAATTTTTAACACTCATCGTCGTCTTTCACAAAATCGTTATATAATATTACGATACGCCTATACGAACCCACTGCCGGGTGTCGGAGGTTCTCTAAACGTTTTTAAAGCGATCTGTTAGATTCCGATTATTCTCACTCGATTTCGTCTATCCATCCAGTCACGCAACTTCCTTAGCGCATTAAACGTTTTGCGTAATTAATTATCTTCTCGTCCAGCACTATCTCGTGCCCGTCGCCACTTTAATTTAGCTATACATTGTACTGTATCTACTAATTTCGTTCGCTGCCTAACCCATAATATTCTCGTGATCTCCATGATTCTTTTGAGTTTTTCTAATTTGTTTGTAAATCTCCGCGATAATTAAGAGTTACATATGATGACGAAAAATTGCTGGAATCGAATCGCAACCATATTATATATATATATATATATGTATATATATATGTATATATTGGAAGCCAACGTCCGCGTGGGAGACTCATGGCTCGGTGACGAGATGATATTGTTAAATAGGCAGGAATCAATTGGATCCGAGCCGCACAGTTGAAAAATGTTGGGACTGTCTACACACAGCAGTGGGTTGATATAGGAATAACGTTGTGTATATATATATATATATATATATATATATATATGTATGTATGTATGAGATAATAATAATAACGACGATGATGATAATAGTAACAACACAATAATAAACAGAAAAATATATATACATAATAAGAACGAAGAATCGAGACGCTAATGATGAATACACCATAAAAAAAAAAAAAGAAACACAGCTTAACGATTAATTCTAAGCTATAGGGAGAGAAGAGAGAGACAAGGAATTTCCAATTTTGTCTCTAGTTAAACAAAACTTTCTTTTTTCTCCGAAGCATCAAGTTAAACTTTAAAAAATAATAATAAATAAATAAAAAACAATATCTTTTCTTCTGGCGGGAGGGGGAGATAGTACTAAACTTCAGAGTCTCTAAAACAAAGAGAAAAGAAATCTTGAGAAATCGTCAATTCCTGTCCTTTATTTCTTTCTCGGGGTCTTTTTTTTTTTATTTTTCTTTTCTCTTTTGTTTGCACTGGCGCATCTTTCAGAAAGAGTCTTTTCCCTTAATTTTAAATTCTCTCCAACTTTTCCGAAGCTTTATTTGCAGTTAAGTTTCGTTCCGTTTCAGTCTCTAATCGGATATTTACTTAATAATTGTCGAAAACCGTTTAATCGGGCATCGTTCAAAGTAAATATAAAGAAAGTCGCACAAAAGAGAAAAAGTGGAACCGACAAACAAAAAAAATTTTTTTTTAATAAAAAAATTGAAAGGTTTTTTTATAATATGAAATTTATGTATACGCGCGCCGAATACGGACGTAATAATACGCAAAATAAAGTTTCGGCGAGTGAGATCGTTACATAAAATTGGAAAATGCTACCTTACCGTCGTGACAAACTATTACAATCTCACTCGAAACAAAAGTATTTTTTGTCTTACAGCCGCCCTAAATGATTTCGATATTAATTACAGCAGACAACCAACTCAAATTATCCAACCCCTCCTTCCTAGAAACAGATTATTCATACTAATACAACCCTCCTACAATATAACCGAGCTAGAGCTCCGTACTGATTCACAAAATATTAAGAAATTATTAATGAAAAGTTTAGTCAAATACTTTATAACCTTTCTGTTAAAAATAATAGCCTTCGGAAGATATGTAAACAATATACACAACATCATGAAGCACTTCATGATCCTCATACTAACACATACGCATATAATAATACCCATAAAGCAGAATTGCTTGTTGCACGCTACCTTGATGTTCACAGCAGAAATATCCGTTTAGCTTCAAACTATCAGAAGAATAAAGTACATAAAGTTGTCGATAGATTTATCGCATCGCCTCAGATAACAACTAATATGATATATATATATATATATATATATATATACAGATATAAAAAAGAATTATTCGGTTTAATTTATATAAAAAATCGGAGGAAACATTTACAAACTTGTCTTTGTGTCTTTGAAAATAGGTTGGATATATCTTCACTTTAAAAATAAATAAAGCTACAGATGCTAAATTTATGCATCATATGCGTGTCACAAGTAAATGTATGAAATCTCCGCTCAAAGTTTCATTTCCTTTATTCATCACAATAGTGGTGCTTTCTCAAGTATAAAAAGTGCCCCATTTATATTCTCTTTTCTTTTTTTATTTTGAGATTTTCATCATCCATAATAGATTTTCTTACATATTGAAAAACGGGTTAAAACTAGTTTTTAACTTCTTTCTAAATTCTATCATCACTATTGAATTTTTATAACAGTTGTATTTTTGTATTTTCGAGCGCATTGAATGTTACAGCTTGATCTTTTTTAGGTATTGATTTAGTTACCGTTAAATATAACAGCGGTGTTGTTAGTTTTGGTTGAATTTTCAATTTCTTTAGATTTGTTGTTCATCAGTCTATTGTCAGCACTGATAACGCCGCTTCCATCATCTTTTAATAATAGACTTTCCCTGATCGGCTAGATTACTTATACGTTTAAATAACAAAGAAATATTTCCAGGTAATTTTTTTTTACTAATAAAAAAATCAAGTTTTTCGGAATAGGTTAAAAATAAAAGAGTCATTTATTTTAAGAAACATAAACACGTTCATCAGATACATGTATAAATTATATACGTATATATATATATATATATATATATATATATATATATATATATATGTATGTGTGTGTGTGTGCGCGCGCGTTTACGAAAACTGATTTTAACACGATTCAGTATTTTTTTGTATTCATACAAACATTCAAAAAGTATGAATATTAAACCAAATATCAGTTTAATCCGATTTGAGGTGTTTCAGTATCAAATTCATCCGAATATTTAGATCGCTAATTAAATATAAACTGTATATATACTGCATGCCATTGTTGGCGTGATTATACCTATATTATATTGAAACTCGTATGAATGAAACTAAATATTTACGCTATTTTCGCGTCCAATCGTGTGTGTGTGTGTGTGTGTGTGTGTACGCAATGTGCAGTTTCATACTAGTTACAAATGCAGGGAGATAAGATATTATTTTGGGAAGTACTGAAAGAGACGAATAACGAATATACCTGCTATATAGAACTCACATTTTGTAATCTTGACGTAGAAATTAGATAGTGTGTATGTGTACAGTAATACTAAGTATTTCTAACACATTAAACTCCTAATCGTCTTCTTTTCGCAGCAGTATCGACGGAGTAGTTAAACCTTCTGATTTTATTTATTACACAGTTAACACTTCAGGGGGCAGTTACAAGACAACTGATGACATTTACGAGGCGGCCTTCATGGGAGGTCTTGGTATCATCGAGGATCACGGTAAAAATAATTCCAATACCAAAACACGGTAAAGATTGCTCTCAGATAGACAATATCCGTCCAATCTGCTGGCTTAGCAAATCTTAGAAAAATCGCTGAAAAAATTATTCTGAAAAGATGAAGTAACTTTACTAATTCTAATAATATAATACCTAATAGTCAATTTGGATTTCAACCAAAACATTCCACAATACAACGGATATCAAGAGTTGCTGACTCCGTCACAGATAATTTTAACTTCAATAAACATACTGGGATGGTGTTATTTGATGTGACAAAAGCTTTCGACACAACCTGGCACTACGGTATTATCTACAAAATGATTGCTACCAGATTCCCCAATTATCTAATTAAACTGATTAATAGTTACTTAAGTAACAGTTCATTTTATACTATTAAAAATAATGCGAAATCAAGTAGCAAATCCTGTTCTGCCGGCGTACCTCAAGGTAGCGTATTGGGACTATTCTTATTTACATTTTTCATGCACCGATTTCCCGCATATAAATTAAATTGAGGCTGCCTTATACGCTGATGACACAGCGTTGTTCTGCAGTACAGGTCAAGTGCTATCAGCAATAGGTTACAATCCGGTGTTGACCTTTAAATATTTTTCTAAATAGTAAATCGCTCTTAATCATTCCAAAACGAAAGCAATTTTCTTCACTCGTCGAAGATCGTTTTTACTGAGCAGACTTAGTGACGTTGATATAGAATGGTCTGACCAGATACGCTACCTTGGTGTCATTTTAGACAAGACGCTAACCTTTTCCAAACATATTGACTATGCATCATTGAAGACAAACAGAGCAATCTGTTCAATCTACTCCATTTTCAACCGTAAATCTCACTTAAATATTAATAATAAACTAATAAACTACAAGTAAATCATCAGGCCTATTTTAACATATTCTTGCCCAGTTTGACCTACAGTCTCAAATGCTAGTTTTAATAGACTGCAATTAGTCCAAAATCGATGTTTTAGATATATACTTTATGTCCCCCCCCCGTTAAATTTCATATGTGCATAGTGCTCTGCAAGTACCATATGTCAAATACTATATCCTCAAACTATCCCAAATTTTTTTTCTCATTTGTAATGCGCACCGTAATAATTTACTTCCAGCAATAGAAAATTACGATTTAATATAAGTATTAGATATACTAAGTATAAACATTGACGCATTAAACATAATGTATTATTCTCATAACGTTATAATTTGTTTTCGTTTCCAGTACTTATAAATGATATTACATATTCCTTATATAATTAAACTTATATTTACTAAATTTTTTCAATTACCGCTTTTCATTTGTGACGGTTTTTTGTCTAATTTTTACATCCATACTATTTATACCTTGTATATTTATTATTTACCCGTTTATATTATTAGTTACTTTCATAAATGGAGAGCGCATTTGTTCCGGTACATTTATTAGATATTATTATAACTTTTTAATATAATGTCAAATATACGCGTTTTTACATAATTTTTTTACGTATTAAGTCCGTTTAAAAGAAAAAAAATCAAAAATATTTTAATTGAAACAACTTTGGATCATTTAGAGCTTCAAAAAAATTATTATCGTTGCGAGATCTAAGTGTAGGCAGAAATTACCTCATAGTTCAAAATAATTTGTAATTTTACATTTTTCGGTGGTCAGTTTCGAATAGCGCGTTAAAAAAAATTACAACTAATCTAAGATGCAAAGTTATATTAAATCGTCGCAAGTATGCAAAACTTACTAATACGCATTCAGAATTGCGCATTTCGTATTTACTTTCATCTGTAAATAAATTATCCGAAAACTTTTATCGTACGTGCGAAATAGATTAAAAAATAAGTTGATTAAGATTATATAAGTGACTAAAATCATTATTCGTTATTCTAGACATCGTAGAATTATATTTTTATAATATTTATTTCAATTATTTTTATTCATACGGTCACTTGTATATGTGTATGCGTGTGATATACATATGACCATGTACGTGCGTGTGTGCATGGGCGTGTACATACGTATCTATAATTACCCTCTGTCGCATTATCTTATTTTTTTTTCGTTTTGCTAGATTTTTTTTTATTTACTTTTTCCTGTATAACCCCGAATATTATTTTATTCCTGTTTTGCTCAAATAGACAGGGCCAATTTTAAGAAAAATGTTAAGGCATCAGGTACTTGACATTAAAAGAATATTCCGTATATGTATAATGCGTGTTACACTATTTAAATTAAGCGGTTGTCTTAACGCAAACGAGTAGGTATGGAAAATGGAAATTAATTATATTTAATTTTTTTAGCGAATTAATTTTTAATTCTTGTTAATTATACGTAATTTATTTCTTCCGAGATTTTTTTTTCTTTTTTTTTTAGGATTATTAATTAATCAACACCGGTTCTGGTTTTCTGTTCTTACATTTTTATCTATAACTTATTTCCTTTGTATCAATATTTGTCGATAAAGATTCGTTCATAAAATCAGGATAAAACGGAATCAACGCGTGCTACTTTTACGAATGGGAAAATTGTTACAAAAAATATTTTTATGAACAACAACATCGTACTAAAATAGAACGGACTAAAGTAAAATAAACCGGATGATTGAAGGCTAACCCTAAATAACCCCTCAAAGAAAGACGCTATAAGCAGATACTCGAGTAGGTTTTGGGTACCAGTTGTTCGAAAAGTAATAACCTCGTATAAAAATAATACTGACATTTCGAAGTAAACTCCGAACACTCGCAAATAACCACTGGTGCGTAAGTAACGAAACATTTCACCGTGATACAGATTCTCCATATGTGCAAAAAGTTATTAAATAAACAGCGAAGAAGCGTGCTGATAGAAAAGGAAAAAAAATATCTAATAACCTACTCAGTGTGAAAACAGAATATATATATATATATATATATATATATATATATATATATATATATTTATTTATTTATTTATCAAGAAACGCCAAGTTGAAACATTACAAAACTGTTGTCAGACCAGAGGCATTATATGCAGCGGAGCGTTTAACACTGAACAAAAAGGGATCTAACGATCAACTAGAAATTGCGGAAAGAAGGATTATGAGAACGATACTGGGGCCGACGAAACATGGTGAAAAATATAAAAATTTATGTAATCAAGAACTGTACAACCATGTGGAAAAAATTACTACAACTATTAGAAAATGAAGAATTAGTTTCTATGGGCATTTTCAAAGGATCGATCCAAACAGGTTCGCCGGAAGATTATTTAATCATATGCGAAGCCTAAAAATAAACGGCACTTGGTTCACGGAAACAAAAAGTGACATGGAAGAACTGAAAATTATGCCTGGAGACATAAATCATCGAGTAACATTAAGAAATAAATTATTCAATTGTAAAGGTTTCGTGGAGAAACAGAAAGGAAGTATTTGTGGACGGAAGAAAGGAATAAAATACATAGCGAAAGGATGAAAGCCATCTGGAAACACAGGAAGAAGAATGGTAGTACCAGTTGACAACGTAGTCCATCTGTGGCTGATTCGAAATAATATATATATATATATATATTACAAGGGGCTCCCTATATATAACTACGGATAAAGCTATCGTGTATATTCTAATTTCTTACTGTGTTTTTTAAAGGTAACTCTTATAAATTTAATTACTTTTGTATTATATAATTATTTAGTAGCTTCTATATTGAATTATTTAATTCAAATAAACTTCAAGTAGTATATTATTTAAAATTTATTTTACTTGAAGACGTTGTTATTTGCGCACGTGTTAAAATACACATTCGCATAAAGAAATACGATCATTTCAATAAGAAAATGAAATTAAAAATTATTAGCTTAATGATCGAACAGAAAGAACACCTAAACTTCTCTCACAGATACGTGCGCAATTTTGCACTTAATTATATTATCTCCTACACGCTGGATTCCATATATACACGTACATCATTATATATAAAATACTTAGGAGTGATATTGGACCAAAAGTTAACTTGGAAAGATGAAATAAACTACATTAAAAAAAAATGCCAGGGTGGTCTAAATATTCTTAGAGCTTTAAACGGAACCAGTTGGGGTAGTCATCCGAAAACAAATATTTTAATTTACAAAGCGCTGATAAGATCACAAATAGAATATCCAGGACCAATTATCACATCAATCAGTAAATCAAAAATGAAAATATTAGAAGTATTACAAAATATTGCACTGAAAAATGCATTAGGAGCACTAAGATCAAGCCCTAATCATTCAATACAGGTTGAAGCGGCAGAACTACCAATATATTTATATTTACAACTAATTACAGATAAATTTTATTTAAAATGTAAATCTGATCGAAACCACCCTTTAAATAAACTTATTCCAAAATTATACACATATGTGTCAGATAATCGATATTGGCATAATAAGACACACCCTGCTTTAATTATAAGCTATGAAAATAATAAAGAACTTAATATTGTACAAAATATTAGGATACCGTATTACAATACATTATATAAATACATTATCAATAAGATGAACATAGATTTTTCTACAGATGTTTTCTGCATAACTGATACACTCAATATAAATAATACTATTTTGAAAGAAATAATAGATAGACAATTCCCGGAACACGAATGTATATATACAGATGCTTCGATAAATTCGGAAGAAAAATATTATTCGGCAGCGTTCTATAATAAAACCCTGAACAAAAAAAGAAAATTTAAAATTCCACCAGTATATACCTCTTGTACGGCAGAAATGATAGCTATTCAGAAAGCAATATCGTATAAGATCAAATCAAGAAACACAAAAATATTGATATTAACAGATTCAATGTCAGCAATCCAAAAAATTAATAATAGAACAGACAAGCAGGACAACATTTTATGGAATATTGTTAAGATGTGCGGTAAACTTCAGGAACATAATAATGAAGTAGTATTTAAGTGGATTCCGGGGCATAGAGGAATACAGGGAAACTGTATTGTCGATCAGCTTACAAGGAATGTACCAGCAAATCAACGACAAATTAATATAAAATACCCTTGGAAGGAATTTATAAGTAAATTAAAAGCGCATAGCTTAATAAACTGGAATGATAAATACAGAAACCTTAGTACTTATTGTGGAAAATATTATTACAGTATCCAAAAGGAAATACGTAAAGATACCTGGTTTACGAATAACATGAATAGAGATTATATTAAAACAATGATAAGGTTACGGACGGAACATAATTTAACTCCGAAAAAGCTGAAACAACTAAATATAATACATTCAGATTTATGTGAATGTACAAAAGCAGAAGGATCCATTGAACATATAATTTGGAACTGCAGCATAAGAAATAGAGGAAGAAAAGACCTTGAAAAAGAAATTGTCCGAGGGTATAGTACATTGCCTGTACATATTATACAGATAATTAGCGAACCAACTACAAAAGTAGCAGAGGAGTTATATCGATTTATAAAAATTAATGATATTAGGTTATAAATTAAAACTCAACTTCGATAAATAATAAATAATGGAAATAATTAGTACAAAGTAAACTGGCTAAATGGGTAACACCGGGCCAAAAAAAAAAAAAAAAAAAAAAAAAAAAAAAAAAAAAAAAAATATATATAATATGCACCGTTCACATACTTCTCCAACGTTTTATTATAAAATTAAAGCTTTATAGTTTAGTGATTTGTTTAAAAAAAACAGCGATTAAATTACTAGTGGGAACCACTAATTGTTGAATATATATCTAACAAAGCTTTTCTGTAGTTATGCCTTTTTCAAGTTATAAGATAATAAAAAATAAATTTGTTTACTTGTTTTCCCCTTTATAAATTTTTTTCTACAATTACTACGATAATGATAGCATTTAGAATAAGCTCACACATAAAAAGAAAAATTGCTGCTTTCTTAAGGATTCAATCGAACATTCATATTCATATATCGATCTATATTATTTATATATATATATATATATATATATATATATATATATATATGTATAATTATAGGTGGTAAATCGCCAGAAGATAAAATGAAGTAAAATAAACTGAATGTGTAAACTAGCCAAAGAAAATTGGTTCTGTAGAGAATGTAATGAAATAAAAAAATAATTCAATAAAGGAAGAATTGATATGGGATATATTAAAACAAAATATGTATAAATCCAGATATAAATCAACAAATATTAGAGATATAAACGGTAAATTATTAATAGAAGATAACGAAAAAGCTCAAAGGTGGTATTTAGAAGAATTGTATAGTTCTTCTTACAGATAAAACATAATAAGCAAAATTCAGGATAAAGAAAACGAAATACTAATAAACGAATATGATAAAGCTCTGAAATAAGTAATAAGTCAACGGGTGTAGACAACTTGCCGATTGAACTAATAAAAATAGGACGAACACGAGCAAATAATTTTTTATACGAGTTAATAAGAAAGATATAATGAGGTCATGCCGTCAGATTTCATCACAGGAAAAATAATTACAAAAAGAACGAACTCAGATATATGTGAAGACTTTAGAACATTAAACATAATAATTCACGCATCGAAGATATTAATCAAAAAATACTGCAGAGATGAATAGTGCAAATAAAGCAGAAGTTATATTGGGAGATGATCAGTTTGGCTTTAGGAGAGGCGTGGGAACTCGCGAAGTAATGTTAACATTGAGACTGTTGATCGAAGAAAGATTTCGAACTGGAAAATTACTTTATATCGTATTTATTGATATACACAAAACTGGAACATACTGTTTAGAACAGAATATGGAAATAAGCAAGAAGGATGTAAAATTAATATATAAATTATATGATAATTAAAAGCAAGGATTCAGATCGGTAATGTAAGCAAAGAAGTTAAAATAACGAAAGGAGTTAGACAGGGGTGTGCTCCATCACCCATACTTTTCAATTAATTAAAGAAATTAGAGAACAAATGAAAATGGTCTAAAAATACACGGTGAAAGAATAAGCACGTTACGTTTTGCCGATGATATAGCTGTCCTAGCAGAAAATTAAAATCAACCGAAGGATACATTATAAGTAATGGAAGATCTATTTAAGAAATGCGAAATGAAAATAAATAAAAATAAAACAAAAATTATGGTACGCGACAAAAATAACAGTCGAACGTGAATACCAATCGCCGGAAGATATTAAAAACCGGATTAATCGAGCAAAAGAAAATATTTTACGAACGAAAAAATATCTTAACAAACAAGAGTATAAACATAAATCTGAGAAAACAATTTTTAACCTTATTTGTTTGGAATACGGCACTGTGTACGGATGTGAAACATGAACGATCATTACAGTGAAAAACAATCACTAGAAGCATTCGAAATGTGACGTTACAGGAGAATGTTGAAAATACGGTGGACAGATAAAATAACTAACGAAGAAGTCCGAAAGAAAATTGGAGAAGAAAAAACATTCTGGAAAATAATAATAAGACTCAGAATGAATATGATTGTGCATATTCTAAGGCACGATAGTTTACAAAAGGTAATTATAGAAGGAATAATGGAGGGAAAATAGAAAACAATATATGCAACAGCTAATAGAAGACTCTACCGGATATGCGGATATTAAGAGGAAAACAGCAAATCGTCAATTGTGAAGAAAATTATCAAACCAGTCTTGGGACTGATGACTACATGGTGATGATGATGATGATGATGATGATGATATATATATATATATATATATATATATATATATATATATATATAATAATAGTTGCAAATTTTTAGCAAAAGATAGCATACAACAATTTTGAATCAAATAAAGCAACGCTGCACGAATCCAGTTGTTATAATTTCCATTTTTTTTTTTCGTCCCACGGATGGGTTTGTTTCAATTTTGCCTTACATTACATGCAAGAATTCCCGGATCTTGTGTCCTGCAAATTTTCTTCCACTGCTCAGTATATCATCTATCAGCTTCTTGATTATATATTCGTTATTTCTGCCGACCATGGTATTCGCCGTAATGTTTACATTTCGAATGCGTTTTACCTTTTATCATTTTTTCCATTCAGTATCCAGGTCGCTGATACGTACTTTATAACCGACATTACGTAGCACTGATTTACTTTGATCTTGGTGATCATTCTTAAATTTCGGTCTGTTAGCACTGTCTGTAAAATAGGAAAACTATTGATTTTTTTTTATGCCCCAGCCATCTGTCGTAAACGGAGAACCTTAATTCCGTAACTGATTCCATCGTTTCACTTGGAACGTTTATTTTCACTTGTTCATTAGATGTTCTTGCGAATTTCATTATTTTTATTTTCCTAACATAAATTTATGATTACTTGAATTTTTTAATACATTTCCATCTTCTGTTGCGTTATTGTTAAGTAGCGGTTTATTATTACTTACTGTTATAACTCGTTTATGTACTTTATAAAAAAAATTATTTTCCTATAAATACAACTCGTTCCATAATCATCTGACGCTAGATAATTCTTATTTTTCTACATGTTTGCAATAATATTTGTCCAACACATCTTTTCAACTATATATGTTAGGATTACATTCGTGGTTAATTGCTTTTCGTTTTATAACGTTTTTACTTTTAGTCTGTTTCATTTTGTTGTTGTCAATATTAATAATTTATTTAGTTTTCGTTTATTATTTAAATTATTTACAACTTGAAAATGTCGTAATTATCGAAACGCTTTGTTATCGTGTAAAAATTAGTAATTTCTACTAGTACCTTTATCGATGCTTTTTTCAAATAGATAAAGTTTCGAGTTTCTTTATAACTCCAAACGATTACACAGAACCAATTTCGAAAATTCTATTTAACAGGTATATCGGGGTAAATGTTAAAATGTCCCCACACTTGTTTGTATTATTTACTTCGGAGAGAAAAAATCGTTTTAACTAAATACAAAAAATAATGATTCCATAACTTGAATTACATACTTCGAACAATGTAGAATGTAATGATTTTTAAAAACTATTCGATTATTTTATAAATAACTGATTGTTCATCTATTTTTTTGCAAAATTATATATCTAAATTAAATATTTTCTTACTTTTTATTTTGTTTTTTGTTTTTCTTTTTATAATTTTATAAATTACATATATTTTTATATTGTATTTATTTATTTTTTTGTATATCCACTTGATAATCGCTTAATAGGCAATAAGTTCTGCGGGCTTTTTTATATAAAATTTAGAGATTTTTAATCTGTTCTTTACTAATTATATGCGACAATGATGTTGTAAAAATTGAGACACGTGTAACATTGGATTACAAATTCGACATAAAACTATGAAAAAACATTATTTGTTCCATATACATACACATTTAATAACGACCGTAATTTTCATAATTTTCATATTTATTTTCATTTTTCTGGTAATCAGTACGTATAAATTAATAACTTACGGAATTTATTAGAAATAACTTGGCTCGCTTTCAAAAAGATTTCAAACATATATGCTTACTGAATTTTATACAATAGATCTTATCGGCAAAATGAATACCAACTTGCTAAGGAAATAAAATAGCCGCGGATGGAATGGCAAACTAACCACACAAGTTTGAAATAGATTAAGCGATTTCCACTATCAATTTTTGGAACTAATGGGGCACTTTTTATTATTTACTCCCGAGGGAAAAAATCTTTCCAGCGTGATTTTTTTTCACTCTATTTATATATATTACAAAATATAATACATTATACTGTACGTAAGCTTTCCTTACATTTTGTCATAAAAAGCTTTCGATATGTTTATGTATTTGTCACCATTTGTTATATTTTTTAAAGTCCCTCTCGCATTAAAAGGTCTTATTTAAAATACTTCCACAATGAAACTTTTATCCTTTACGCATCGCTACATCTCGAATAAATGGAAGTTTTAAAAGGGATTAGGAGGATCAGTCTCGCTAGTTTCCCCAACGCATTATTCCGTCGTTAACATATTCCCTCGGAACGTAGATTTTTTCAATCATATTTTCGAGAAAGAAAAATTCTATAGACAATTTTTTTTATAGCAGGCGTTCTCAACGCGACACAAATAAATTTGAACGAGGTGTTTTCAATCGACGAACACGACGACTCTAATTTAACTAATCTTATTCTTTTCGTGTCCGGTTCGTTGATATTTTATCGTACCACAGTATTCAGCTAGAATTCTAGCCTTGTCGTTTGCTTCGGTGATATCATGCATTGTACACACGTTGTCGGGTTCATCTTACACTCAAGTACGTGCGACATTGTCTGGAGTTCTCCGCACAGACATTTCGGATCTTCTGTTAGACTTCATTTCGTAATCGGTTGATTGTTCACCATACTGGGTTTCTTCCGGTGGTTTCACTGGGTTTGGCAGGGTTTCTTTAATCCATAGGTTTATCCGTTCTTTTTCAGGTTGTTACCTCAATGTATTAGTGCTTTTCATGAAGCTATTTCTCAACTGAAGTCTATATGCCACCTCGGTTTGACTATACATTTTATGTCTCTCGTCCCGACACTGGGACGTCCTTTCCTTATTGGCTATTATATGGCGTCTTATATGTGGAGGCGCTATTCCGCTCGGAAGATATAATTTTAGGCAGCCTGTAATTAAACGGCACAATTCGTTTAAGGCAATATATGTTTTGTATGTACAGACCTAGCCCAAGTAGAGCAGCCGTGGCTGTAGTTCACAGCGTTTGCACCCCATTTCGAAGTTATGAGCTTCTTCAGTATTCCATTTCGGGTATTAATTTTTTGTTTAATATTCCTGCAGTGGTCTCTGTAAGTGAGAGATCTATCCAATGTCACTCCTAAATATTTTATGTGATCATCATGTTCGAGTTCTATCCCTCGTCAACGAATTTTCAATTTCAAATTGGCCATAGCATTCTTCAGGTGAAAGGCACATATTTGCGTTTTGTTAAGATTCGGTATGAGGTTATTCTATTCAGAATACTTATCTAACTGTTATAATATTGTATTTAGTTTCTCTTCTACTTCAATGCGGAGTTATCGCCCTGAGCTGTTACAGCAAGGTCATCTGCATAAATGTTCATTTCCTATCGGCTGATCGTTTGCACAGATGTTTGACACTGTCCTGTGGTAGTCCATTATTTGGTCTTCTCCATCGACTTTTTTCTCCTTGGAAGGTTACATAGAAATAACGATATTGCTCCTGTAATCATTTTATTTTCATACCATTTTCTATATGCTGTGTGAGGTTTGTAATCTGTGAGTTACATGATTTGCTATTTCTAAAATCAGTTTGTTCAAGGATTAATTGCAGATCTATCGTTTGTTGTATACCATTTAGCACAGCACGTTCAAAAAGCTTAAAAATGCGAAATCGGTCGATAGTTTTTTGCTTCTGTGCGATCTTTTTGTGGTTTTGCTAAGGCAACTACATGCGCTTTTTTCCATGTCTTTGGTAATTTATTCGTATATATTATATCGCTAAACAGCTTAGTTAACCATTTTAAAGTTCTCTCTCCAAAATGTTTGATTTGCTCTGGCATTATTTCATTAAGTCCTGCAGCTTTCTTTAATTTGATGGTTTTCGGTGCTTTTTAAATGTCATCTACTGTGAAAGGGGTAGCATAGTGATTTACTTAGCCTGGACCTCTAATCAACTGCTTTTTTTTAACAGGCGTTTCCCTGCTTTACCGTTTAACATTAATTGCGCTGAAATTTGGTTTGGCGTTATATTGACATGTGTATTATTTTACTTGTCGCCATTTAATCTTCGTACTCCATGCTTTGTTGACATCTCGTGTTCAAGCTTTTCAATAGTTTCTATTCATCTTTTACGTCTTGTTTCTTCTATCGCTTGTAGGATCTTTTCTCCAGTTCTACTGTGTTTGTTGAGAAGGGGTTGTTTTCGTATTCGTTTAAATATTCGTCGTATATTATAGCGATTTCTTTGTTTATCCCCGGTATGTATGAAGTACGGCAGCCTCTAGATATGTTTAATCTCGAGATATTAAAAATAAGTTCTTTGAATGCCTCATATTCCTAAGGTGTTGGTGTAATGGTCGTTATTTGTTCATCCACTTGTTTTGTAAAATTTAACCAATCAGCTTTTTGGAAGTTGAATCTTCTTTTCATCGGAACCGACAATGGTCTTATGGCTGTAGACATTGTTAGTTGAACTGGACCATGTTGATTTTTCCGGATAGGCTTCAGAATTTCTTTATTATATTGATTTGCTATTGTATTTCTAACAAAAATTAGGTCAGAATCGTATCCTTTTTTCCACCTACCCGCTGGCAAAGGAAGACGGTAGTTTTAGGTCATGGATCAAAACAAGTTTTTTTCCTATTATCCAATTCTCGCACCATTGTCGTCGGTGTCATTATATCCCCAATTTACGCGATGGGTATTAAAATCGCCAATGACTAACTTAATACTGTTAACATTTTTCGGAGCACTGAATTCAAACGTTGTATTAGGTGGTTTGTATAAGGATGTGATTGTATAATTATCCATTTCTACAGTTATAATTTCTATATTATTATTTTCCGTTATTTCGGCACTTTTTATAAATTTTCCTGATTTCACAAAAATTGCACTGCCATATTTTTCGTGCAGTCGTTCTTAGTCGCATCACTACGATTTTTGGCCTGGCTTGACTTTTTCCTCGATGAGTCTCTTGCAGGTAGGGATCACATTTATTCTTCTTGCACAGTTCCGCAATCATTTCTTCTTCGTCCTTGCTTAATCCCTCAATATTTAACGAGATCGTCGTTACGGTTGGTTCTGATAAGAGCCGTTTCTGACTAAACGAACCGGTGGTGGTAGGATTAGCCGGTGTATTCGACATAAAAAATTATCTTGAAATTAGTTGAATTTCCGGTATGATACCGCATTATCATCGTTTCCAGGGGCACCGCGTGGAAGTTCCTACCACGTCCCCGTTTAACTAATAACCGTGTAAGAATAGACTTCATTATTTTTAGGTTAACAATTAGCGTCCGAATCAGAGACGTAGAAGCTGGCTATAAAAAAAAAAAGCAATCGAACGATCATCACGGCCATGTGCGATATGAGGTCATTGTATAGGATGCGATGCTGCAGTTTCCATAAATATTTCAATTTCAGTAAAAACTCGAGACAGCGCTACATTGATCGTGGGAAATATCTCTAATTATATTAACTCGCCATCGCGACAAAAATTAGATCGAGTCGCTGTAGCGTTATTTTGATTCACGAGGATAATGAACTCTTCAATACAGCACTAGGCCATCTGACCGCATGGGTTCAATATTATTTCCGGTTGAGATAGATCGTTTTCTTGATACAAGATAAATTTTTCATGAAGAACTACTTTCAAGAAGTATATTATAAATTTAATCAATTTTTGAATATTATTATTTTTCTGGCTATTTAGTAAAATTGTTTATATATAAATTTTATATTGCTAATTTGTTGATTGTGTTTTATCCTACATTCGCTACCGGATTATTTTATGTATGTTTTTTCATTTTGCTATTTTTTGTAATATTATACTTCTAAATTCTTCTTGTTGTGCCATATCTTCAGTAGACGTTGATAATTATCCATTTAGTTTCTGATCTGTCAGATAGTGTTCGCAGTAAAGCTTCTGTGTTCAGACCTGTCCATAGGGTTTTCCTTCAATGATCACTTGCAGTAGGTCATATCTTCCAGGACACGACCGAGATAGGCTACTTTCTGTCTCTTTATAATAGTCACCGGTTTTAGTTTTTTATTTAATTGCGGCAAAATCTTTTGTACTCGAAACCTTATCCATCTATGATGACCGCGCAACATCCTTCGATAAAGCCACATCTCGAAGGCGTGCAGTTTATTCATCGTTGATTTTTTAATTGTCCAGGCTTCTACTCCGTATAGCATCACGGAATAACATTTAACCAGCCTCCGCTTTGTTGTCCATTTATAAGCGTTTTATTTGTAAATACTTTTCCAATTTTCAAAAATAGCTTGCTTAATTCTGGTCGTTATTTCTTAATCCGGGTCCCATACACTATTAACGTTACAGCCTAAGTATTTCTAAATGTATTAGTTTGATGAATAGTTTTATTACTAATTTTTATTGATACATTCTGGGTTTCTTTGCTAACTACCGTGACTTTAGTTTTCTTAGAATTTATCAATATATCAATTTTGGCATTAACCCTATTCACCATCCCTTGAAGTTCACGTTTGTTGTCTGCAATTAAGACTGTGTCATCGACGGAACGTAAATTGTTAATGTCATAACCATTCACATTTATATGTTGGCCCTGTATACGTTTTTTTTCACCGTTATTTTTTATAAATTGTGTATATTTTTATATTTTATTTTTTATGTCCACTTGATAATGGTTTGATAGCTTCGTAGTTTATGTATAAAATTTAGTGATTTTAATTACTTTTTTTATCGTTATTTATTTTTTAAAATCATTCCGCACTGTTTAATTCATTATAATGTATGCAAAAGAAGTACATACGAATATGACACAAAAAAAAAATTACAGATTAATACAAAGTCCCGTGAAAAATTAATGTGATATAAATACACAACACCCGATATCGTCCTCGAGAATAATTAGGTGAATATATATGCCAATATCGCGAGAAATTAAGAAGTATTATAAAGAAAACAATTTTTCTTGTAATATGTACAACGGGAACAATGCCAAATAAAAAGTCATCGAAAGCTACAGAAAAATGTAGCTACGATAATCGGAAAATTATTAGAAATCTGGATGTAATTTCCACTTTCGCTTTTCGATGTAAAAATGTCACAAATTGGAGAAACTAGAAGCATAATAAAATAGTATAGAACGGATTTAGTTTATTGAGAAAGTTATTACGAAAACATTTATTATTAATCATCATTATTAAGTGCCGTCTCCGTATCAGAGGTAGGTGACTACTTACCTATATATATTTTGTTGTACAGTGTAAGTAGCGTACAAGACAATTATAATATGTCTCTAGCGTAGATAGACATAAACACACTCGGTAAAACTGATTGTAATCACTTTGTTGTCACGATACAATGCAGACCCGCGTATTATTGTAGTGTACTAGATTGTTTACCAGCGCGCGTATTTATGCGTGGTGGTTTGTCATCGCCTTCCACGCGATAATATTCGGATTATTTATTTTCTGATAATAATTTTTACGTCTTCGATCGTATTCGGACTCGGTACTTTCTTATTAATAAACGAAATTCATGTACTAGATTGTAAACAAATATTATCCAGTTGCACTTTCTAGCGAAGAGTAGGTCTGGAAGGACACGTATCAGCGGATCCGTATCCGACAGCGGAGTTAAGGATGTAACTCGGACACTACTACAGGTTATCCACAACTCCGACACAGCAAATACAAACTAAATCGATGAATTAGAATATTATACAGGTCCAGATTCACCGGGTTCTCTGCATACGAGCTAAAGTAACGAGCTTGAATAGAGAGAAATAGACGGTCTGTGTCCGTTTTCTCTACGTTTCATACAGAATGAATATCTGAACAGAAATATGCCGGATCGGCTTCAATAATTAAAAAATGCTAATATGGGAATATATCGTTTTTATATGGGCTTAGTTGCATTTTGTTGTAACCTTTTTAATTAGGCTGATTTAAGTTATTTGTGAAAAATCGAAGGAAAAAAACCATACCTTCCCAGGAGTAAATAATTAATTGACGATGTCGGTATTTGTTCAGATCTAGCAAACAACCGAATTAGACGGAAACGATCTATTTATATGACAGACCTCGCGGCAGCGAGAAAATGCCGTTGATGAAGATGATAACGAACAACATCGAAGTCGTTATAGAGTGAAGGGAATTGAAATTTAAATTTCGTACATGGAACTATGATAATCAAAATAATTACAGTTTTAAAAAATATTTGTAATCTCACCAATGTGGCGCATTAAAAATAATAGCGATTTCTTCGATTAATATATATTGGAGAGTAGTGATTTTATAAATTATAAACCAAACAAAATATAACACAGTTTAAACAAAATATAACACAGTTTAAAGTGATTAAACTGTGTTATATTTTGTTTGGTTTATAATTTCTCCGATGTTATTATTATAGTCGAAGATTTTGTTAGTTAGTATTTTTTAAATATTCATAATTACTTAGAAAATATTGTAATCCGGATTATTATTATTATAAATTATTAGTAGTTTCTCATATTTGCGTAAATAAGTTCTAAGTCACAGCCTAAGAGCTGTTCCTTAAATAATTTACAATTCACCGTCAACGATTAGAATATTTAAAGAACAAGAACACGCGCAGTACTTCGTGTTAAATAACACACATACATAAATGAAGGAGAAACTCCAATTTCTTATTCTAGTGTATAGCTTCTCAACAATAACGGCATTATGGGTAGTGTCGTCTTCATTAAAACAGCAGCAGTAACTTTATAAAGTAGTTTCCTCACGTTTTATGCAAATAAAACTTCGGCTTTTCGGGGAAACTACCTGGTCGCTGAAAATGTAAATTTTTCCTTCGTGTCAACAGTCAGATATGTACCGTCATCTGTTTCCTCTTGACCTATTCGAAAGACTTATAACGCATACCGTCACGCACCGGGCGAAAATTTTAGCTGCGTTTCTAGAGAATAATAAAATTTTCCGCAGATTTTGCTTACATATGTAAGTATAAAGATAATATTATTTCGTATTCTAAACGAATCATATAAAACTTCCAGACGGTCAATTAATACGGAGTAAATGCTCTACCGTCCGAAATGAACATCCATTGATTTTGCGGAATTTTCCTAAACAATTAACCATAGCGATAATAATAATAATAATAATAATAATAATAATAATAATAATAATAATAATAATATTGGCTTCTTTTTCATTATCGAATTTGGCCAACTACGGAACCATTACAAACATAACCTCGAACGATATGCTCTTCTTCATTGCCCAAATAGACTTTCATTCTTTCAGAATGTTTTTGGCTTCGTTCATCCATCCATATTTTTTCAGTCTTCTCGGTACATTTTCTATAAACCCTTTAAACGAATTGATCTTTTGCAAAATTTATTCCTGTCTCCTTTATTTCATGCGCTCCATACCTCTTCCTTCACTTGTATTGTAAGGTGACGCTTATCCACATTCGTTTGAGGTAATCATAAAATGCGATTCGTTATAACTGATTTTTTCAATTCTTTTATATATATATATATAAGTCTATATTAATCCTCAATTTACATTTTATCTCCGTTTTTGCTTCAGCTGAATATATTTCGTAGTATTATTCTTCTTTCTTTTCTAATTAAATGATCCGTTCCTTTACAGGAATCCATTGCTAGCCTGTGAGTTTTGATAACCGTTTTGTAATGTCTAATTTTTGCATTAATGGGGAGATTGATTTCCTATTACAAATGGTTCTGGTTAATTGAAATTCCGTGATGGTTCTGCGATGCACGTTTTATTCGCGGATTTCAATTTAATTACTAAATTTTTCAACTCTTTTCATTTACCGGTAGCGCGCACATTTGTAATATTTGAGGCATTTTTTAATTTGCCATAAATTTTATATTCTAAAAGAGATTTTTAGCCTCACATTTCTTGCAATATCGTTTAGTATTGCTAGTTGCCGATCTTCTATAGACTAATTCTAGATCATTTGCAAAATCGAGGCAGTCTATCTCCAAATTGTTCTTTTTCCAATCGAGAACCACCTGATTTCCTCTCGTTCCGCGCATTTTCTTCACATCGTCGTATTTCCAAAATGTAACTGAACAGAAGATGCGGTAATCCACATCACCCTGCTTAACTCCAGTTATCATTTCGAACGATTCCGAGATTAGATGTTGGAATTTTATTTTCAACCACGTATTTGTAAATATTTCTTTTATTAACGACAACAAATGATGGCGATGATGATGATGAAGCGGCAACGCAATTCAAGGAATACCGTCGTAGAACATATAAAATTCTTTAACCGCGCTTTGCACGGCTTCTGTTTTATATTCGTCTCGTGAGACGTTTACATGTCTACTTGTCGATTGTTTTTAAAACCCTACCTATTGTGACGGCTATAGATGATAATGGTATATATATATATATATATATTTATCAGATATTTCAAATACTTATTTTTCATTTTACTTGTAAAATTGTGTTTTTAAAAAAATTGTTGTGTTTGTACATTTTTATATTTTATATTTGACTTTTGGATATCATACATTGCGACAGTAAATGAAAATTTAAAATTCCATCAGTTTTGCAGAATCCAGAAAACAATTACGAAAAAAATTAATAAAAAAACGAAATCAGTAAACAAATATATCGATGTTAATATATTCAATTTCAACAATTCAAAAAATAAACAGAACAGACAGGCAGAATAAAATTTTATGGAATATAGTTTCACCGTCACCATCAAATATTTTTAAGTAATTATTTTTAATTTATACTTTTAAAATTAAGATTTAAAAAAAAAAAATTTGTTCACTTGATAATGACATAAATGCCGAAAAGCTTTGTTTTTCACGAGAAAATAAATGTTAGTGATTTAACTAATTTTTCAAATGATTTTATATATATATATATGTGTGTGTGTGTGTATGTATGTATATGAATTATGTATGTATAAAATTTGTATTTTTTTTCTTGCTTCCTTATGAAAATATTTTTTTTACGATACCCTTTACGTTTGCAACGTCCTTTTTACCGAGATTACTTGTACAGCAGTAATAACAGTGGCAGTATTAGTATTTGCAGTGATATTATTAATAGTACTTCTTCGTGTAAACAAACGTACGTAACATCGAACGTTCGCACGACAGTCATTTCGGTCGTATTGTTTATCTTGGCGTGACAAATTGTTTCTATCTTCCTGTGTCGAACGTCATGTCAGTGGTAAACACAGTAAGTACAGCGACTAGAAGAAGCGCCGGAAATTAAAAATGACGAAATCGAAACGGGATTTTCCGACTTTTATCATCTCAGACAATGACGACACCGGTAAAATAGCGATTAAAAAGCATCTTCCGATTAATCCGTATATATCGAAAAACTTACGATGCGTAAATTAGTTCAGTGTAGAATTTTGTCAGAAAATCGAGCCCGTAAAATTTATACGAGAAAAATTAAGTAGACGTCGTTATAATTATTCACCAGTTCTCCACTAATTATAATTTAGAATACGTAATCGTTTAGTTCGGTTACATAACGTTGATATATAAGCGGATTCCTGTAACTTTCTTACAGACTCAATTTCCAGTTTCTTCGATCCTTTAGCCCATTTTATTTCAGCATTTTACTATTTTCAAAACTATTCATAAAGAATAATCGAGATGCACTTTGATCGGTTTCTTATTGCTTTAAATCGATCCAGCTCGATGTGCACTATGTCTTGGTTTCAATACGTAAGTTTGTCGTAACAATATGCAGACTACGTCTGGCTTCCACGTTCATTATTTAAAATGCGTATTCTTTCTTCTCCATTTTGCTGTCGTGCATCTGATGTGGACTATCTCATGTCTTCTTCGAATATTCTCACTAACATGCAATTGCTGATAGTCTGCTGTTGTCAATGCAGTAAAAAGCTTAACGGTATTTATTCTACAAACCCCAAATAACCATGTCAAGTTTGTTGGCGCTACAAGACACACAACGGACGCTACGTTGGACGTATAAACGATTGTAGGATAGAATTATATTTCGCAGAGGAGACGTGAGTTAGCCATGGATATCATGCTATTTTGACCCTGTTTCCTGAAGCACATTATCAGCTTTATGTTATCGCTTAAATTCGGTCACATCTACACGGCAGATCCATTCAAAATTGGACCACTCAGATCCGTGCCACCGTGAAATGACGCGTGGTGGAGTTTGAACGATGTTATATTCGCACACAGTGGCATACAAGGGCTTTTCAAATAAAAAATATTTTCGTTAATACACAGTTTGTTTTTTCATTTTCAACACCCAGCCAGCCAACCAACCAACCCGCTCTTATTAAAAAACCTTATATATATATATATTATATATATATATTGTGTGTGTGTGTGCACGCGCGCGTGTGAGTGTCCATATACGTATATTTTATATATCATATATATATATATATATATATATATATATATATATATATATATATATATATATATGTATGTATTCCACCTTTCAAAATCAGTGTGTGATACGTTATAAAACAGAACATTTTTAGCGGCAAACTTAGTATAAACACACACACATTAATTAAATTTTCCCATTTCATATTAAGAATTTTATTATTTACCAAGAACATATTAAAATAAAAATTTAATTTCATATTTATAGATACCGAGAAAGTCTGAATATATATATTTATCGCACGCGTTTTTTTATTTTAGGACACATACAGTTTCATTCCATTTTATCTGCTTGTTAATATTTTGGTCATGAAAGGAAACACAAAAAAACTACACAATTCTTACTATTAATTTTAACTAGTCCCTTGTAAATCCGCATTTTATATATATATATATATATATATATATATATATATATATATATATATCACGTATAAATAAATCATCAAAATTTCCAACGCAACACCAATCGATAATTTAAAATTATACTTGACATCAAACGCCATGTTGACTTTACGTTTTCTAGCGCGGTCAAATAACTCGTTCGAAATCATTTATTATTAATAACCAGAACGAGTAATTAATGTCAACTTTCGTTATTTATAACGCAATATTTACTAAAGGCAGTGAACTTTATATTAAAGTAATTTTATTCAGCTTTATCATTCGTAATAACTACGTCCATCATGTTTGCGTCTCGTGTTTCAAATTTTCAATCGAAAATTTTTGTGTTTTAAACAGGCTACTCGACGATATCGTTCAATCCAATAAAAACAATTATATTGATAAATAATCAGAGTTAAAAGATATTTTTTTTTTATAATTATTATTTACCCATTGCAGCTGGCCCGTTTTATGGTCATCTGCTGGCAATTCTTATGGAAATGAAAAGTGACATGTTCGGAGCCAACACCCAATAGTGTTTCGCATTTTAATTAATTTATGTTAGATCTCTGTGTAAGGTATCATTGGTAACATACCAAGGTGAAGAGATAATTAGTCTTACCACCTTATATTGGAACTTCTGTATTTTATTTACATTTAACGTAGCCCCACAACGTGAGATCATACGTCCACACAGACTTTATGATGGCCTTATAAATGAATAATTTATTTTCAATGGTTAAGCATGAATACTTGTCGAGCAAATATTTGGTCACACAAAAAGCTATGGCTTTCGTTTGTGTAAAATGTGGCGAAGGTCACCCAAAAACAGCTTGTAATAAGCAACTAAATCAATCAGCTAAATGCGCTAACTGTTTAGGGAGTCACCCGCTAGTTATAAAAGTGGTGAAATTTACAATACTGTAGTCAACCTCGACTAACAAGAGACAGAGTTAATTATAAATCAGGTCCAACACACCGACAAGTGTTAAATCCATAACAAAAAAGATCAGTTGACCCGGGCACAAATCAAATCAACGACCAACAAATTTAAAAACAAATGAACAATCGCGAGAACCTAATTCCAACTATAAAAAAATAAAACTTATGCTCAAATAACTACTACAGGTATCTCTAATACTACTAATGACAATGATATTGAGAAGACATGAAGACTTTTCCTAGATGAAATTAAAGAATTATTTAAAGAAATAATACAACAACAAACTAAGATATTAAACAACATACTTTTTCTAATATCATGTCATCGTTAATAAACAAAAAATGAATGATTTTACAAGCCCAGTCCAATCTAAAAGAATAAGCCAACAAAAAAATTTAATCATCTACCTAAGCACTGTATATGCGTTCGATAACTGTGTCCCTTTTTCTATACAATTTTTCTCCGTTGCACTTCGTTTGATAAATTAATGTTAATGTAACGAGTTTTGCGAATCGAGAAAAAAATGCACGAAGCAAAAGCGTGCGCGGATAGTCAGTTTCGTGTCTTTTATTTTAAAAAAAGACAGGCCGATCCTTTTAACTTAATTAACAATAAAAAAAAACTCCTTTCCGGATTTTGAAAAAACAAAATTAAAATAAATCCAAAAAATAATTACGTTCTAAAATTATTTACGATCAAAACGAATTATCTTTAAAGAAAATTTAATTTAAAATGGAATGCATATACTAAATGAATTTATAGTTAAGATAAATTGAGTTACATTAATACAGTTGCCGCAGACGGAAAGACGAAGCGTAAAGATTAAAACTTATTATTATTATTATTTAGTAGTGCAGGCATGCACCCGGGGATTTCGTAGATCAGATTTAAAAAGTTCAGCGAATGCAGGAAATGAAAAATATTGTGGACATGCCCGGGAGATTCAGATAAGAATTGGGGTAAGGAAGGCTGTGCTTAAGTGTTAATGTTAGTATATAGGGAATAAGCAGTTGCGTCATCTGGTAAAAAAGTCAGAGAGGGGGGTTCGTGCCTTGAAGAAGATATGATTTCGTTATGATTTGAGTGGTATGTCCGAAGACTGATAAGAATAACACTTTTCTTCCGCGATCGGAAAGGAAATGACAACCGATATAGCGGATTAGGTCTAATAGAAAGGTGGTGGTTTTGTCAATTAACACTTCCATAAATGACTCCAAGATTCGGTTACGAGAGATTTCAAGAAAGCTTTTACGTCGCTAGAAAGGGATAGACGAGCGGAAACATACCAAGGACACCCCGTCTTGATAGTTCGATCGATATCCTCATTACCGGAGAGACTGACATGGCTAGAATCAAAATGAAAACTATGGTAACTTGAGATCTTAATAAGCAGTATGCGTTGTAAAACTGCATCGATTGTTCATATAAAAGCTACGGAGAAGCTTTAAAACATTAAGGTGAATCACAAAAGATGAGGAATTTAGAAGGAAGCGAAGCAGCGAACAAGAACTCGAGACATTTGAATATATCATACAGGATTCAGCTGAGAATATGGGAGCATCAATTTCCTCTTCCAGACGAGAATAAGACATAATTCAATATTATTAACAAAGTGTTCGGCAATAGACTAGATAAAGGAATCTTCCAGATGTATCACAGAAATCGAAAGTATGTTAAGAGTACGAGGAAGAAATTAACCCTTTTTTCAGTCACATGTTATTACAGGGTTTTTTTTTTGCAAAAAATTATAAATTTTCAAATCAAATCATTTCAACAAGTATTATAATCGTATTAATAACAATTAATTAAAATAAAACCATCGATGCGCAATATTGAGCGAGTAGCGGACACCCAACATTAAATCATTACTCTGTAAACATATATACACATAATCATAAAGTAATACATATACATCCATACATATAGGCGTACAGTACACCACGTATATATTTAGGTGAAGTAAGTCTACAATTAATTACTAAATAAAAGTGAAGAAAATGACTCCAGAATGTGATAATATAAAGTAATATTTTGTAAACAATATTACTTTTTCGATAATTAGGTAATTTTATAATGTCTTATATATTAATATGTATATATATATATATATATTCGACTATTTCGACGGCTTGTATGGAAATTATTTTGAAATTTTGAGCCCCGACCCCGAGTATACTGCGCATAAAATTTTGGAAATTTCAATTTTTTTTTCCGTCGTCTTTTTTTCGATGTACGTTGAAAATTTCAGCTCGATCGCGTTAAATGTTCAAAGTTACAAGTTTCGAAAATTGCTTTTCACCGAATACGTGTTATTAAATATTTTTTTTTTTTTTTTTTATTTTTATTTTATAATTACAACTAGTCCATTTGGACTATCCAGTAATTCTGATATATGAAAGAAAATTAACGTGAAGAGGTTATCCGTCCAGTGACAGGAGCCTCAGAAATTACTAAATATAATTAAATTTTTTTTTTTAAACAATCCTTAATGTTTTTTGTTGTTTTTTTTTCGAGGAATTGAATTTTGGAATTTTTCGGTGATTTTTTTCTTAAAATAATTTCTTTCATAGATTAAAAAATATTTTCGAAAAATTCGATATGTACTTTAAATCGAAACAGTACGCCTTGATATAAAAAAAAAAAAAATTTAGTCACTAAATATAATTAAAATTTTATATCAAGGCATACTAATTTAGTAACAGGTGAAACATCTACTTCTTCCCTAAAGTTGTTATGTCTCCCTGAGATCGGAGAAACAGACCACCTTATTATTATTATATTATATATCAAGGTTAGGGTTTTTACCCAAAGGCTAAAGGAGACAACCCTGACAGAAAATCCTGCAGGAGACAACCAGAAACCACTGCAGTATTTTCCCCTGGTAGTGGAAGCAGCGCTATCAGTATTGACAATGGGTTGGGTGGAGAACAGAGTTCGGTACAGCCATTGATCAAATAATTAGTAAGCACGGTGCACATATTGCAGAAGTGGTTCTAACACTGCGATGAGGAAAACAAAGGAAAACTACCTCATTATTATGTTCCAAGACTACGACCATGAAAGTGCAAAATAAAGAAATTGATATGCCAGGTGCTCCGTCTGGCAATCGGCGCCGAAGTGATGGTCGGACTTCTGGTGTGAAATATGCGACTACCCGTACAGTAGTGGAAAACCAGGCTACTTATGAGAAATATGCGACTGATAAAACTAAAGCTAAAATAAAAACAACGAGAACAAGACCAACAGCAGAGAAATTAAAAATTGGAACGTGGAATAGCAATGATGATGTGCGGAAAATTAGAAAACATAAAACTAGAAATGAAAAGGAACAAAGTGGATATATTAGGAATATCAGAAACCAGATGGGAGAATAGTAATAATTTCTGGAGTAATGAATATCGAATACTGAACTCAGGGCAGAAAAATGGTAGAAATGGAGTTGGTATTATTTTGAATAAAAAATAGGGTAATAAAGTCAAAACATACAAGTTAGTGACAGAATAATATTAATAAAGATAGATACAAATCCGACAGTAACATCAATTGTTCAAGTTTACATGCCCACAAGTAAATATGAAGACGAGAAGGTCGTATACGAACAATTAGACGAGACCCTAAAATATGTGACCCCGAAGGAAAACTTGATAATATTAGGCGATTGAAATGCCGTGGTTGGAAAGGAAAAAGATGGAGAATGTGTCGGAAGTTATGGTTTAGGCATTAGAAATAAAAGAGGAGAAAGACTGATAAACTTCTGTAAAGAATATGAATTGATAATTGGGAACACAATGTTCAAACATCATCCGAGAAGTTTATATACCTGGAAATCACCAGGAGATATAGATAGATACCAAATAGACTATATACTAGTTACGAAAAGATATAGAAACCAAATGAAACAATGTAAGACACACCCACGAGCAGATATTGGAAGTGATCACAACCTGCTGATAATGGAAACACAACTAAAATATAAAAAATTTAATATAAAAACAAACCAATGTATACGATAGGAACTGAGAAAATTAAAAGAAGAGAAGATAAAGAAGGAATATCAAAAAGAAGTAAAAGAGAAATTAAGAAAATAAATGAATAATACAAATATTGAAGAAAAGTGGAATCTTCTTAAAAAAAAACAATAACAGATGCAGCAGAAAAAACATTAGGAAAAAATGTAAAAATCTATCGGAAACCTTGGAAAACATTAGGAAAAAATGTAAAAATCTATCGGAGACCTTGGATTGAGGTAATAGAATTAATGAAAAGAAGAAGGCAATTTAAGAACGTAAGCACTGTAGAAGGGAAAAAGATATACAATATATATAGAAGTAAAGTAAACAGAGAAGCAAAGAAAGCAAAAATAGCATATATAGAAAACGAATGCAAGCAAGTAGAAGAAAATGTACAAAAGGGAAATGTAGAGAATGCATATAAACAAATACGGATGCATTTTAGAGATTTTAAAAATACAACTAATGGTATCGAACTAGAAAATAAAAAGATCGCTGTAGAGGATGATGAAAAAGTAGAAAGATGGAAAAGATATATAGAAACTTTATACAGTGAAAATAACAAAGGAAATAAAGATATAAGTAATAAACAACAGAAAACAACGCATTGGCTGATATAGGACCAGCAATAACCATAGATGAGTTTGAAGAAGCTCTAAAAGAACTTAAGATACAAAATAAAAGCTTTAGATGAAGACACAAAGAGAAAGATATATGAGTTGATCAACGAAATACATGAAAAAGGACAAACGCCAAATGATTTTAATATAAATAAGCTAATAATGATTCCAAAAAGAAAAGGAACAAGGAAATGTGAAGAATGCCGCACAATCAGCCTAGTATCACATGTGTCGAAGATATTAACTAAAATTATATTTGACAGAATTAAAAACAAAATCGAGAACGAGTTAAGTGAAGATCAATATGGATTTAGGAAGGGCAGAGGAACCAGAGAAGCGATATTGGGATTAAAACTAATTATAGAAAAGAAATTAGAAATAAATCAACCATTGTTCATCGCTTTTGTAGATCTAGAGAAAGCGCTTGATAGATGCGACTGGAAACTGCTCAATGAAATACTAGAAACGATTCATATAGATCATAGAGATAGATAGATGATAAAAACATTATATAAGGATCAAAAAACAATAATAAAAATAAGAGAAGTATAAGCTGAAGCAATAATTAGGGAACGGGGTCAGGCAAGGATGCAGCTTGTCCCCTATGCTATTCAACATATACATAGAACAAGCGGTGAAGGAATGGAAACAAAAATATGATAAGGCAATTTTAGTGGGAGGCGTTAAAATAAACATGTTCAGATTTGCAGATGACGTTGCCATAATAGCAGGAAACGAAAAAGAATTGAAATTGTCCCTAAATCAAATGAATCGAATATTCGAGAAGTATAACATGAAAATAAATAAAAAGAAAACAACTGTAATGGCATGTAACAAAAAAGAGGATGGAAAAGAAATAAAGATAAAAATAGATACGGAAAAAATAAAGCAGGTAAAACAACAAAAATATTTAGGGAGCGTAATTACTGAAGATGGAAGAATTAAATTAGACATCGAGGAAAGAATAGCAATGGCAAAATTAGCATTTCATAAAAAAAGAAACCTATTAACATCCAAAAATATCCAGATTAAAACACAAAGAAAAGGTTTATTAAAGTATTCATATGGAGTATACTGCTGTATGGGTCAGAAACATGGAATCCGGATAAAAGAACAAGCAGTCAACTAGAAGCATTTTAAATCTGGTGCTGGAGGCGAATGGAAAGGGTGTCATGGACAGAAAGGATAACAAACAAATACTAGAAAGGATCGAGGAAACAAGAAATATAATAAAAACACTCAAAACAAGAAGACTAAAATGGATTGGACATATATACAGAAATAACGAACACCTAGTGCAAATAATAGAAGGAGCCATGGAAGGAAAAAGACCAACAGAAAGGCCAAAACAGACATATATTAAGCAGATACAGGAAGACGTAAAAGTGGAGAATTGTTAAATTATGAAGAAAATGGCTTTATCAAGGAACTTTTAAACATTGTTGTCCACCAATCTATTAATAGATTGAGGAATTAAGAAGATCAGTTTTGACGCAATTCCTCATTATATACTAATTAAATCGATTTTTGTTACTCTGAATTTCGCCGCATTATATATATATATATATATATATAATATACATATACGTATATAACATTATTATATTTTTTATCAACTTTAACATAACTATGAGGTTATCAAGCCGAAAGTATAAAGTTATTTAGATGGTATTGTATAGATTACATTGTTTGAGGAACAGAAAGAGATCGTTTAAATGAGACCTATTATTACACAATAGTTGGGATAGATTAGCGGATAGGTTAAACTTTTGACGGGATTCGGGGATAAATAGTTGCAACTTGTTAGGATATGCTGAAGAGCGAGTTAAGGAGTGTTACAGAAAGGACAAGAAGGGAGTGCTTTGTTGAGTATGAGTGGGTTACATGTGTATGACCAAGTCTTAATCTACTTCTTTTCGAGATTTTCGATCGGATGACCCATTATTCGGATCTTTCCTTTTATATTTCTGAGGTGGTTTGTGGATTAGGTCGACCTCCATTCGGAATTCCACAGTGTTATAATTTTCTTCTTGTAACTAGTCTTCGGTTCATCTTGTAACTAGATTGAACTTTTTGCTAACTTATCAGCAATTTCGTTGCCTTTTATTCCTTTATGGCTCGGAATCCGTATGAACTGAATATCTATTCCGGTGGATTGTAATTGTGTTAAGATTTGATGGATTTTTTGCGCAATTAGGTTGGTGTTGGATATGCTTCGGATGTTCGTGAGGGCGTTAATCGAGTCTGTTAATATGATGAATTGATGAAACCTCCTGTAATGCTAGGTATACTGCATACAGCTCAGCAGTTGAAATTCAGGTAGTTTTTCGGCTTTACTTGTTACGTCCGAAATGAAATAACAGTGCATGCTGTTTGGGAAACGTTCTAAAATTTTGTTTAATCTTGACTGGAAGTCTACGGTGTGTACGGAATTGTTTGGTGACATCGAAGGTTTGTCGATGATTTGAATTTGGGGTATTATCCATGGTACAGGACGTACGAAAATATGAGGGTGCGAGCGGTATGTTTTCGGAGTGTAAGTTGGGTATTTTCCTTAAAGTTTAGCGCGATGTGCTAATCAGTTTTTTTTTATTCATTTTGAATTTCCTCCGGTAATAGTCGTTAAATAGGAGGCTATCTGAAATAAGTACGATATTGTTATTTTTCTAAAAATAATGCAATTGCATTAATTCGTCTCATTCGTAGAAACGTATGAAAATGAAACATTCTATTTGTTCTTATACGCTTTCACATTTATCTTTCAGATGTTTCTCAATACTTCGATTTTAATTTTTAAATCCAACATCCAGATACTTCGTTGCGTTTTCCTATACATTAGCGTCCTTTCTTAATTTAGAATTATTATTATTATTATTATTATTATTAATGGTGTATATTTTTTGTACACTTTTTCCATTTTCCGGTTGGATCATTATTTAACCGTCGTTGTCAAGTCGATAAAATTTCGAAAGTTCAACAACTTCTTTAATCATTTTAAAAGAATAGAATCGTCGGTTCGTAACGACGCTAAAATGTCTTATACCGCGACTAAATGAAAATTAAAATACTTCTCCTAGGGTTACTATTAGAGAACGATGAATTTTAAATTGTAATGTATATATATTTGTACGTTCGTGTTCTAAAATTTAAAATTACAAATTTAATCCGATAAAAAATTTTACAAAAAAAAAAAAAATTAAATCTCATAACATCGTCACTTTTCTGTTGCTGCTATTCGTGAATGAGAAATGAAAAAAAAAATACAACAACAATAATAACAATTAATAACAATAATTAATAATAATAATAATTAATAATAATAATTAATAATAATAATAATTACTAATAGTTAATAATAACAATAATAACGGACGAACGTCGATGTAAAATTAAAAATGAACAACGACTTAAAAGCCTCAGCCGCAGAATGGCAACACCATTTATGTCGCGTGTCTGGAAACGAGGAAAAAATAAATTAATTATTACTAAAAAATCCTCCAAAAAAAGAGAATACAAAATTTTTTAATAATTTTTCCACGTACCAGCGGATAACGGTTTTGCATTTTTTCGTTCGTGCACTAGAGGTCGCTTATCGTTAGGTAATTTCTGACAAAACGCTAATCTAATTCGAAACGAATTAATTTTAAAATGATGGGCACGTTTCTAATTTTCTCCGGACGATATTTTTCATTTTTCTCGTTAATGTCTACCGGACGAGGAGAGGTTAACCTTTTATTCGAATAGAAAATCATTTTGATTTTTTTTTTGGTTTTTTTCTAAAAAATATAAAGTCCGATAAGATTACTATCGTTAATAATATCGGATTTACGTTATGCGCCGGTCGCCTGTGTAAATATCCGCCATAACTTTTAAATTTCCTATCGCTGATATACTTTCCCTACGACACGCCTTTTTAAAATTTCTCCGAACTTCCCTTAAACCATCTCGGTAATCGAAAATAGCTCGTCTTGAAATTTACTCTAAAGTTTAATCTCAGTTCGGCGAAAAAACGCTCGAGAGTAAGTGACGTAACTAAATTAAAATTGCAATATTTTTTAATAGCGAGGTCGTCGCGCAGTGTTTTTTTTTTTTTTCGAGTTTGCTTTAAAAAGGTTCACCTACGATCGTAATTTCCGCAGTCCTTAATTTAGAATTTTGACACGGAAAATTATGTGTCATTTATTAATTTCGTTCTCGCTACTTCAATTCCCAAGATATTTATAAAATAATTTTTGAGGGACTACAAACCCGTCATTTCGAAGTTCGACTTGAAAATGGTTCGCGCCGTTATTATTTTTTCAACTGTCGTTTTCAAAATGTTATTATTATTAAGCGTTCGGTCTATCTGTCAAAATTCGATGTCCAAGTTTTTTATCCAATCCTCAGCTGTACTCGTAAGGTCTCTGACTTCCTTCCATCCGCCAGCTAATGGGACACTTATTCATGATATGGTCCATTGTAAAGTTGTAGAAATCAAATCCTTAGACCGCCCATTTCGAATTTGATCCGAAAATTTGTGTTCGCGCCATTCCCGTTCTCGAGGTATTTAAACATGAATTTTTTAAAACGAGTAGAAGTCCTCCCATTTTATGCAACTGTGTGATTTTTCTTAATTCTGCACCGTTAGTGTTTTTGCCTTATAAAAACTTTTAATCAGTTATGTTCGTTTTTATCGTATTGAATTTTTTTGCTGTTTTCAGTTACATTTACACTTTTTTTTTGCAGTTCGTAGAAAGTGATAAAATTCTCGAGAATAAAATCATGGCCTTATTCACCAATGATACTGCAATTTCAGCAATACACAATGACATTGGTACTGCGGCCTAAAGAACACTTAGACCATCTTGCAAATTGGTTGGAACAGTGGAGAACTCAATGTATTATTTAATTTGAAAACCGTAACGGCCAGTCCGATATACCTCAATAAAAAGCCAATTTCAACAACAAGTTTGGCTTACATCTCGACCAGAGATCGACTTTAAACATATCAGCGAAGAACCTACTGACAGACTATGTAAAATTCAATCGAAGACACGGATTCAATCCTCTCCATATTCAACATCGATCCTGATTACTCGCAAATCGTATAATTTTAGATTAATCTAACGTAAAATTAATCATCGATAAGTAAGATCAGCACCTATCCTCCCTAATTTTGACAATACACGTCTTCACTGCTGCTTATTGTTATAAATACAGATTGTACGCATAGGAAAAAAAAGAAAGAAAGATTTACCACGATATTAGCAAACACTTAGAAAAAAAAATGTGGCGAACGGTAAAGACAAAAGGAAATGTTACCGAATTAACGAATTTTTCTTATGCCTGTTTTATGATGACTTACAATGAAAATATTTAACATTCGTACAATTACATGCATCAAAATATATAAAAAAAAATAAAAAAAAAAATGAGGAAGGCACGTTTAAATTAGAAAAAAAAACAATCTTGATAATACTCTTGTACACTTTACATTACTTGCACATATACAGTCTGCAGGGAAGAGAGGTGGATATGTTCCACGAGGAATAAAATACACATTTCACGCTATACATACTTGGCCAGATGCCCTTACGGTGTAGAAATTAAGTCTACCTAATTGCGGAAAATTTTAAAACGACAATGAAAGAAATGCTTTAATCTACCGTCATCCCTAATCGTGTAATTTAAACAATCGCTTTATTTCTTTCTCACTCCTATTTTTTGTTGGCTGTACATAAAGAACTTAACATCCGTTAAAATGTTTTTCGACGAATACCCTTAACGATACATATGAAGAATGTGGAATGTAGTAATTTTTTAAAAAATTATTTGGAAAACATCATGTACAATCAAAACACAAAATAAATAACACTTTACATAAAGAAAAACATTTGAAACAAATAAAACTACTTGGGAAATAATAAAACAAAGAGATAAAAATAATTTATTAAATTTATTGATCAATTTTGAACAATTCTAAGAAGTGAATTATAAAATTTCATTTACATTGGACAACTATTTTTTAATTTTTAATTTACTTGGCTATTGTGTTTCTTACTTAATTATAAATTTTAAATTGGCTAAATTTTTTAATTATTTTTATAATTATTGAAATAATTTGCTATTTGTTCATTTAATACGTGATATATTTTACATATTAATATTGAATTACCGTGAACAAACAAAAACGAAAAATTACAACATGTTATCTTTCAACATATATTGAAGACATTAATTCAACTACTAAATTGAAAATTAGTTAAATCACTAATATTTATTTTCTTAAGGAAAACACAAAGCTTTTACTAATAAAAAGGTAAACAAACATCGGCGCGGCCTATATATAAAAACTTACACTAAACGCTTATCGATTAATTTTAATATTTAACAATAATTACTAGCTATTGTCTAATAGTGTATGTAAAAAAAAAATTGTATATAACTGATCGTTCATAGTGTTGTTTATTAACTCTCAGATTGTTTTATTGATAGTTTTTCATTTACTGATTTTTGTAAATTGTAATTAGGTAAAAGAAACAATCGAGGAAATATGCTCCTAGATTTCTGCGCGGAAAATAAACTGGTAATTAGTAACACAATATTTAAGCATCATATACGTAAATTATACACATGGCAGTCACCCAATGGTCAAACTAGGAACCAAATTGATTACATACTCATAAGAGAAAGATGGAGATCATTCGTAAAAAACGTAAAAAGTTACCTTGGACTAGACTGTGGGGCTGATCACAACGCACTAGTTGCGGAAGTGTGTGCCTAAAATTGAAACGGCCATCAATACCGAAAAGGAAACCAAATAAATGGTGCCTAGGTCAGAATAAGGAATTTATAACGGGAGTTGCTACTGGAATTAACAATATAACGGAAGATGAAATGAACAAATATAATGCAGACGAATTATGGAACAAATATAATGCAGACGAATTATGGAACAAATATAAAACTATACTAGAAAAGCAGGCCGAAGTAACGCAATCCAGAGATAAACCAAAAAAACCATGGATAACTCAAGAGACATGGGCAATGATTAAACAAAGACAACAATTAAAGATACGCGGTCTAAAGGAGAATGATAAACAAGTAATATATAATGAAGTTACGAAAAAGCTGAATTACAGGCTTCGTAAAGACAAAAATGAATTCATAAATAAAGTATGCAAAAAAATTGAAAGTCATTCTCAAAAGAATGAAACAAAAGACCTATTCAAGAAACTGAAATATATAACTAGAACTTTTCAACAAAGACATATATCAGTGAAAGATAGTAACGGAAGAGTAATCACAGATAAGCAAAAGATCATTATTAGATGGCGAGAATACTGTAAAGAACTAATGTCTGGGTGCAACACAACACGAATATATAAAAGATCTATAAATACAAAAGAACAAGAACCACACATACTCCAAGACGAAATCGAACATGCGATAAATAAAAGAGAATAAATCAGCAGGCTATGATGATGCGGTAGCCGAAATGATCAAAGCAACCAAAGAAAGAGCGATAAGTTGAATACACCGACTGTGCAATAAAATATGGATAAGTGGGGAATGGCCAAGCGACTGGACTAAGTCAATATTTATACCAATTTATAAGAAAGGCGATAGACAAAGCTGCAAAAATTATAGGCTTATTGCGTTTATTAGTCATACTAGCAAAATACTATTATATGTAATTCAAGAGCGATTAAATGCCTGGAAAAATAACTCGAGAGCAGCTTATGATAATAAGGAAAATAATTAAAAAATGCTACGAATTCAGTACATGTTTTTTAGATTGTACAAAGGCATTTGACATAGTGGACTGGAATACACTATGGTATGTCTTAAGAGAGTTCAAAATACCTGAGCATCTAATAGAACGAAAAAACGATTAATGGAATCATTGGTATTCTCGATAGCGTGTTATGGTTCAGAGTCGTGGACATTAAACGAAACATTGTGCCAAAAGCTAGAAGCCTTTGAAATGTGCTGCTATAGGCGCATGCTAAGGATTTCATGAATGGAACATCGGACTAATGCAGCTATACTGAAACAACTCGGAATAGAGCAAAAAAATAGATTGGTTCCAGTAATAAAAAGAAGATGTTTAAAGTTCTTTGGCCATGTGATACGACGCGATGGATTAGAAAAAAATAATACAAGGAATAATAGCAGGAAAAAGAAGCAGAGGCCGACCGCCGACGGCCGACCTGTTTTGTAGAATCCAAGGCATGACGGGACTGTCAATGCGGCAGCTAATGAAAGCTGCACAGGATAGAGATAAATGGCAGAATTTAACTGGAAAAATTTCATGATTGGTCACGACGTCTGAAAGCAGACAACGAAGAAGAAGAAGAACCTAAAATTAATATTTTTTATTTTATATTTTTATTATTGTTTATATATTCACTTGATAATGGCTTTACAACCGAAAAGCTTTTTGATTTTTCATAAAGAAAAAATTTTAGTGATTTTAACTTCTTTTTGTTGTTTCCTTTTTTAACAATATACACTTATTCAAGTAATTATCAACGTATTATCATTATTTTTATTATTCATATATATATATGTATGTGTGCGTGAGAGAGTGTTAAGAATAAAAATAAATGTTAAATTATTATCATTATTTCGTATGTTTTCAGGTACAAATTAAAATTAATTATTAACTACATTACAAATGTTATAAATAAAAATCTTCTCGATCCAATCTTATGCATGGTCAGTTAACTCCGCTGTTAACAGCCAGTGTTCAAAGCGTGTTCTAGACTTTTTGTCAGTATGTGATCGATAATTTCACCTACATGATTTGATTTGATTCGATTCGACTATTATTATTATTGATTATCCTTGGATTAGTATTATAAACGGTTGTGTTTTGTGTAGCTCTGCGCTAAATTCGTTATAAACTGGTGTATACTTTTTAAATTTATTTATATTCTCGTATATAGGCAGTGTTATAGTTGTAGTGTTAATAAGTTGTGAAAATTTTTAATTATTGTTCTTTCTTATCCTCGTGACCATTTTTGTAAAATAATTTAATCGCGCCCGCGTTAATATTGAGACAAATAAATTTGTCTTATATCCGTCGCACTTTTGATCGATTATCCGCGTATTATATGTTAGGAATTGAAAAATGACTGGTATTTTATATAATATATATTTTTATTTTTACTTATTGTTAGGGTCATTAGACTTGGTTTTACGGATGCTAATAAACTTAATCACTTGTGAGTATGGCTCTTTTATGCTTATGAGGACAAAGAATTGCACCGTTTATATGTATAGAGGATTTGATGTTATAGCGTGTGTCAGTGTTGTGTTAATCACTCTCGAAGTACTAATCTGGTCACTTGGTGTTACTCGATGTATTCATGTTGAAATTCCCGCTACTCGCGCAGGTATGCGCATAGCGGACATTATATCCTATTTGTCTGCTGTGTATTGAATTTATGGTGAAATGTAATTATTATAATTAGCATTAAGATCATGATCTATATATTACTTGTGTGTATGTATCTAAAATGTTCATGTATATTCATAGACATGTGGGTGTATATATATGTTATATATATGTGTGAGTACATATATTAATGTATATGTGTGCATATGTTTTATATCTATGTTGTGTATATGCGTATAATGTATGTATGTGTATTATGTATAGATATGTAGCATTTAAGTACGTTGTATTTTTCCATTCTATCTATTATTAAATAAATTTGAATTTGAATTTGAATTATTATCTATTATTATTATGACTTTCTGTTTTTTAGAACAAGTCCTCTTTTCCCGAATTTCGATCGGTTTTACTCATCGGAGGAAACTTTTTACATTCCAACTAATATTTTAATCTTAAATATATATATAGCTGTGCGTATGTATGATTGTATGCGAGTGTTCATTTAACGTCTGCGAATGTAGCGATGTATTCATGTTGAATGCGATGAGCGTAGTAATAATCAGTGTGTATCTTACGTCGTGTGGATGCTATACTTAAGGAGTTCTACGGAACGAGCTACCAACTAAAGGGTGATCTGTTCTGGTTTATTTATACAATCGTACCTATTGCCCGCTTAAATTGAATATTCCTGTACTTTTTTAGTAAATAAATATATTTTTTCCTTTAAACTAATTATAGTACGTACTAAACTAATTGAATAGAAATAACTTATTTCTATCCTTCATTTATGGATATGCTTTAGAACAAAAATTACGACTCCATCCTATCGCTATTTGTAATTTTCTTATATAAATATATAAAATATGTGTAAGACGGTAATTCCGCGGCTAAAGACTTGTAATTTCTCGTCGCTGTTATCCATTTTATCCATCGTATTAATGTATCGTGACAGGTACCAATGTTAGAGAAGTGAGAAGTTCAAGCTGGTCATAACCTATATAGCGGCTGATTTGTTACCACAAGCTTGACTTGGTCTGAATAAATGTTTATTACTTTTCCACAGGTTACATCTTAAACAAGCTTTCAGCTCCGTTTTGAATTTCCTCAGTATTTATGTTACTACTTCGTATGCTCGTACCGATAAAATTTTTAACCGTCATTTCGAAAGTTAACGTAATTTTCCCATCGCTCAGAACGAATGTGGTTTATCCTCTTTTTTTTGTCACTAAACTAAAATATGAATTATAATTTTTTTTTTCAGTTTAAACAGTTTAGTTTTTTGTACATCGAACAAACCATAAAATTCAATTTGAAAACCGGAATAATAATTTAACTACAAGGGAAAAATTACTTTTTAATAATTCGTTTTTAGCGATGGTTGATGTCGATAAACCGCTGAAAATTAACCAACGCGAAAAAATTCTGTGAAAAGCAGTTTTTTTTTTACTGGTCGAAAATATGAAATAAGAAAAGTTAATTTCACACAAAGTAAACTGTTTTTTTTTTTTTAAAAAGATTTTATTGGGACTGTAAAACTAATTACATTTACCATAACTAATTAAAGGAGGACTGGTAGTTAAATTATTTTATAAAAAATAATAAAATTAAATATTAATAAGATCCAGCTGATGTTTTATTTAAAATCATCTAATAGTAAAATTGATTCAACATTCGGATGGAGGTGTGGACGATTAATGTAGCTGTTTGCCTTCTGGTGAATGATAACAGGAACTGGATCGATGAAGGAGCCATCGAAAGTTGGAGAGCAACCGACATTTTGCGTTTTCTTCTAATATGCTCATGTCAATTAAGTTTACAGGAAAAACCGAAAATCTGCCTTATCATCATTCTCCGTACGGTACTCCCACCGGTAAAAATAAATATCACCGATTGGTAACTTAACTAAATAAAGACACATAATTACTCTTGCGAAAATAAGTTCAAAATTGTCCGCAGATAAAATGGAATTACATAGTAAAGATGAAATTTAGAGTTACGTAAAGTATCCTGGAAGTAGCCAAATTTAATAGGCGGAAATTCCTTTTTAAATTATGTAAACCTTTACTTACAAGGTAACAAAGTTTGACGATATAAAGAAATTGTTCATCAAAAGTTTTCGATATCCTACAACTCGCCATATTGTAGACGACGTGATCGCAGTATCACAAAACGAATAGCGCAAAAGTGACTGCTTAATAACACGTCTAATGAAAGCTCGAACGACTAGATTTATGATAGTAAACTTAATAATAGCGAACGAATAATAACCTATAACCTAAATAGACTAAATGATAAGAACACTGTAGCTACGAAACTGTCTAGGTCTTTGAAAGGAATCGGCACTTTGTCCTAAGTTGAGGACACGCCGGCTCGCGAAGATAGAGTTCCAATAAGTGAAAATTCGCTGATAAGAATAAAGCATAAAGCAGACGAAATAAAGAAAGCGTACGAGACAATTCTGGACCATAAAAAAAAAAAAAACAAGAGATCTGGTTTGGTAAACTTTTCGGCTATTAAAACATTTTCAAGCGGACATTTAAAAAAAAAAAAGTAAAATATAAAAAGATATACAATTTATAAAACAGATAAAATGAAGAACCACATTCGCTATCGGATTAATTAATAAATATTTTTTTAAATTCTTTGCAATATTGTACATCTAAATTAACTTTTCATTTTTGTTTTTCCTTTCATCTTTTTTGTAAATTGTATATATTTTATTTTTTTATACGACCAACTTGATAACGGCTTAATAATCATAAAGCTTTATGTTTTTTTGTTTTTTTTTTGTTATATATAATATAAAAATTTAATGATTATAACTACTTTTCCTTTATTTATTTATTTAAAATATCAGCACATACCACACTGTTCAAATTATAAAAGATATTGTTTATCCTACATTAAATATTTATATAAATATAGGCGCAGCTTTACGATCGGTATGAAAATTATGCTGGTGATATTTATTTCAGCTAAACCAGCAACCGGCCATATTTACTAATACAGTATAAATACGTAGCGAGAACTATTTTTGTAACGTCCATTTGCTTTTTTTTTTCTAAATACACTTTTTATCAATCTATCTAAACATTATATCGGCTGGCGAATTTTTACTAAACGGATTTAGACGTTTTCCTTAAAAACTTCCGAAACAGCGATCATTTCAATACGCAGTTTGGAAGTTCCGTCCTTTACGCGTGTGTTTTTCGTTTCATTTATTTAATTATTTAATTATCTCCGAGATTGACTAGTACGGAGTTTTTCTTTTTATATGGGGTAAACATTTTGTATTAAATAAATAAAAACATTTTTTATACAGCCTGGCGAATTTATTCAAAGACTTTCTCGGAATATGGTGAATTCTGGCTTCAACCGACGAAACTAGTCTGAACTGTGTGTTTTTCTTCATAAAAAATTCTCCGGATAATTTCTAAATATTTTTCCTTACGTATTATCGCTCTGGGAAACGCCTACCATGCGGCGACGTTGTCTTCTTTATTTTAATTTACAGCAGAATATTTACATTTTAATTATACGGATAATATTCATCCTCGTACCGGAATATAATTTATATAATAATATTTTTTTATTATTTTTCAGTTTACGCTGAATTGCAAAATTTATCTTTCAATTTCCATTAAACTGATGTGAAATTATAACGATTGTGTAAGAATGATGACGATTGAGAAGATAAAATGCGAATAGAAAATTTAACGTAACAACGACAGTTTCATTTATTTAAATGCGTATTAGATAAACAATGTGCGTCCTCATATAAGCATCTATATATACACAACACGCGCACCACTTGTAACTAATTCTCGTTATCCAGAGAAGATGGCTGGCACAATTTCGAGACTTAAGGTAATGGAAAATTATGAGAATACGGAAAAGCAATTTACTCCGAGATTCAACTCGAAAAACTGCACAAACATATTATACATATAGATATGTATGTGTGTGTAAAATTTCTTATTCAAAAGTGCACGCCACGTGATGACAAAATAAACAAAGCTCTCTGTAGCAATTAAAACAAATAAATTCTTCCAAACATATTTATATGCGCGTCACGTATATTATGTACATGCATATATATATATATATATATATATATATATATATATATATATATATATATATATGGTATAATATGTGTGTGTCTATGTGTGTGCGAGTATATGATTAGATGTGCGTGGGCGAAAAGAATGAAAATGAGAATTTCTCAAGACGAGAATAGGGTAACCGTGAATTGATAGGTAAACGTAAATTTCAAACGGTTATATAAACTGGCGAATAACACACATTCATAAACGAAATAATGGACGTGCACTATTTTTTAATATTTTATTATTATAAATTTTACTGTGAAATTAAGTAAAAATATGCATTCGCATTCATCGACTGTAAATTAATGGTCAACGGTGAAATTATGAGATAGGAAATTAAAACGAATTACACGAAAATTTAATTACCCAGTTTTAATTCTTAGTACTAAATCGACAAAAGAAACTAGTCGAATGTTCATTTGCCCCTTATAACGATATATATTTATTATAAACTATACGAATATCTCGATTTTTAAAATAAATAAAAAAATCTGGAAAAGTACATCTCAACCATACATATTGAAAATAATTTTTTTCTTCGCTTTAAATCTAGAACTGATATTTATCATCAACTAGATGGTGTGAAAAGATTTGGAAGGATACAGCACTGACATTAAACACAAAATTGAATGTGCTAAATTGCATAGTCTTTCCAATAGCTACTTATGCTTGTGAAACATGGTCCCTTACTGCTGAGTCTGTCAACAGAATAGATGGGTTTGAAAAGGAGGCTATTAAAAATATTGTGGATGGACCGAAAGACTAATGGATATGTTTTCCAGTAGTTGAAAATACGTAGACGTTTATCAAGCAGAATAAGGAAAAGATGTCTTGGCTTCTTTGGACATATTGCGAGAAATATGAATTCTCTACAACGTCTAAAAATCACCGGAAAATTGAATGGACGAAGAAAAAAACGAAGACCAAGAACGCGCTGTGCTGATCAGTTAAAATCGTTTTAAAATCGTTAATTGGCTTAAACATGCACGAAGCACTGCTGGTTGCTCACAATAGATCAACATGGAGATCAATAACATATGCGTTTCTTAACATCACTAGGCCCTCTAGAGGGATAAAGGAAGAAGCAGAAGATAGTGTGAATAAGATGGGAGACTTTAAAATCAGAGATCTGCCTACACTCATAAAGTAGCTAGTTTAAAATGAATTTATATATATATGTATATATATAGTTTACGATCCTTTTGCGTGTAAGCCTTCTGTTGTTATCTGTTTTTCGAAGAATTCTAGTTGCCAGCGAATTATTATAATTTTTTCAACCTGCATAAATGTTTGATTGTCGCTTGATGAATTATCATTTATAACTATTTTCTATTTATCTGTCCACAGCATTATCTCATCAATATCTGTAAGTGTCGATTCGTCGTTTCCGGGCATACGTGAGAAGACATTAATACCGTATCATCGACAAATGTTGCGATAGAAATTTCATTAGTTTCTGTGATATCATCAATAAATATTGAATATAAACAAATTTACTCCAGGACATTACCCTGTGGAACTTCTGCCTGAATTTGATGAATAGATTTATATGAATAGATGAAAGGTCGCCATTTAAGATGACTCGGAAGTAACGATCTTCTAAATAAGACTTAATGTCACCGGTCTGGAAGTATTAATTTGCATTTGTAAAACAAACCCAAATGTTAAACTTTATCGATGGCTTACTTTATGTCGAGAAAGACGACTGAACAAATATTTTTACTGTCTAAGCTCTTCTCTATTTTATTCACGGCTCTGTGTACTCGAATTGATGATTAGCAATTAAGATATGTTTATTTATAAAACTGTTCGAATTTTTTTTATAAAAAAGCTTTTTTTAAACAGTTTCCCGATAAACGGAAGTAAGGATATTAATCAATACGATTTGGGTTGCTTATGAACTGACTAGAGACGATGCAGAGGTCAGGCGTATAGTCCTTGTTCCATCTAGCTGAGTGGAAAGTTCCTTTATCTTTTGCATCAAAAATAAGATTTAAGTTATTAATGTCCATCCAGTTTAGTAAGAATTCACCGTTTTTATCTTCTGTGTGTGGCTGTTGAAATCACCTACATAAACAGCTGACTCAGGAAAAACTTCGAAGTTTGGGGGCTACTTTACGGTGGGCGGTTTGTACACATTTATTATATGAATATTGCCGATAACAATAACTGCCGTAAATATATTATTACGACCACACTCCTTAATCACATGGAAATTTTTTATACCATTTTTGACATATATTGCAATCCCATATTGTTCATGGTGAACAGCCGCTGCGATCTTATAACCCTTGATTTTACCTCTTTTCTTCCGGTCTTCATAACTATCTGTGTGTGTTTCTTGTACAACGATCACATCCGGATTGGTGGGTTTAGAGACTCTACTAATATACTCCGATTTGTTGCGGGAGATAGATTGTATATTTATTTGTAAGATTTTGAGATTTCCGAATTTACTATTCATCGTCATGTAGCCCTGAGAAGGACTTTTTCGGGATACTCTGGCTCCTTCTGGCAGCATTCGTTACAGTCAATTTTCTGCGAATTACGCTAAGTAAAATCCAACTGCATCCGGGGGCACCACGGGGGAGGTTGCTGCCTGGCCCCCTTTTATGCCGATAATAATTGTTTTTATTTAAAATTATGTAGGGTAAATATATATAACTAAATATGGAGCGATTTTCAAAGTATTTTTGTACACCTATTCGCCTTATATGTTAATAAAAGTACGAACGCTTTTTTATTCATTCTCTGTACATTTGTTAAATACTGTGAATTTAATTAGAATGATTTTATTTTTAATTCATAATCTCACTATAAATTTAATAATAAATCATCTGAATCATATCATTTAAGTACACACTTATGTTATAATTGCGGTAAAATTGGTTATTTTTCATACAGATGCTTTTTATATTTAACTTCTGTTTGTTTTTGCGCTGCTGTGTTGTTAAAATAAGTATTACGTTTGATGTTTTCTGTTGTATATTTGTTATTCTAGGCTTATTATATTTTATATTACACAGCCGTTTAGGAGGTGTAGTATATTTTTAATTTATTTTTTTATATATAACTGTATAGAACTTTGTTTTTTAGAAGATATTCAATTTCTAAAACAACATGAAGGGAATTAAACAATCTCCAATGTGGAATTATTTTTTAAAAAATTGATAATACGTCTACTAGAATTATTTTCGGTGAAAATCACGTCATGATTATTCAAAAAATTTAACGTTTCGACTTACACCACTCATCGCTCATCGAGTTCGTTTCTGATGTTGATGAGTGGTGTAAGTCCATTCGAAACGTTAAATTTTTTGAATAATCAGGACGTGGTTTTCACCGAAAATAATTCTAAACGGATGGAAAACAACCACGAAAGTTTTAATAAATATATAAATCGATAATATTTCAGTAATGTGTAAAATTTGCAAAAAAAAATTAAAATGGGGAGAAAGTACCACAAATTTAATTACGTATTCATCCTGTAGAACGCACCTAGTAAAGTAGAAATAATTTAATTTCTGTAGATTTGGATAATGAAACACCAGGAGAGTCATCATCTGATATAATTACGGCAAAATTGTGTATAGGTATACAATTAACTTCATGAGAATTTTGACACAATTTTAAATCTGAATAAAAAAGTGACACTAACAACATACAATAACTTAAGAACTAAAAAAATATATAGAAATCAGTAATGTGAAATGTGCACGCGCATTTCAGATAATTTCATTCGATATTCGATAGTTACCCTACGTTATTAATTCATTATCTATTTATAAACATCGGATACCGATTACAGATAGTTTTATTACTCGGTATTCGATATCATCGTTATTCGTTATCCATTATCTGTTTATAACCATCGGATACCGGTTACAGATAGTTTTTTCAAAAACCGGATAATCGGTTATTTTTCATTCAGATGATCCCATCACTAGTTTTTACCTTTTGAAGTAGTTCATTGCGAAACCCACTGAGTATCTTTAACATTAAAATTGCCTCTAGCAATGAATTCATCACCCATACATTTGATAAAATTTGAACATTTCTGTTGTTGTGCCTTGTATCTGGAAGGACAATACACTGTTGCTAGATTCAGAGAGCCATTTGTACCGAAATACCTATCGCTTGTCAGTAAGCTTTGCTATTAACTGTTTAACGCTATTCTTAATAATAATCGCCTGTTCCTCCATCAACGTTTTTATCTGGGTACATTATACCGTAAACTATTACTCTGGTATGGAGACATATATACGATTTGTCTGTGAAATGCGCTTCTGATATTAGCATTATATCTATATCTTCGTTAAGGACGAATTTTAACTCCATTTTATGTTGGATTAAAAAAATGTTATTTTATAACATGAGATATTAGGGTTATTGTTTGACATAATTTTTGTTACTAACGGCTAACATGATGGTAGATGTTACAATGTTTAACATTGTAGTAAGTTTATCATTTCTTTGAATATTCTTCTAATTTCATTAAGAATGTACTTAAGATATATTCAATGTTGTCATTTTTTTCACATTAATTACTGGATAACTCCAGTAATCAATGTGAAAACATTGGCAACATTGAATATATGTTAAGTACGAATATAAAACACACAACTACCACATATGCTCGTGCAACTGCTCCAAATAACTCCAGTAATCAATGTGAAAACAATGGCAACATTGAATATATCTTAAGTACATTCTTTGGCTGATTTATTGCTTAGTGATGGGAACTTTTCGCGCGGTGGAGGTCTATTTATGGCTCTAGGCATTCCAACGTTTTCTTTATTTCGGAACTCTTAAAATTGTTTATAGATAGCGCAACCTTTATAATTTTCTGGGTGGTTTCAGTCTTTGGTACAATCATATATGAAGTGCACACTTCATATAGACTATTTACCGGTTACAATATGTTTGTGTATGTCCATACGATTGGCAACGAGTACACTGCATAATATTATTTTTGATATGAGGAGCCTCAACCTTAATGTTCATATTTTGAACATACTGAATGTTATAAATATCTGTATTATTGCCTTTAAGCTCCAGATCAACAAAGAACAGGGATAATAGTATTTACAATATTTTCTTACATAGTGACCATCTGCAGCCAGGGCAGTTTAAATTTGTTCTATTTTACTAGAGTGACGAAGATTTCTAATTACAATACAGAATACTCTATCACTTTTAACCTGATAGGTGTGATTTATTTTAAGTAAGATGCCAGAGCTTCCTCATCGATCCAGTTTTGATTTCTGTCCGTTTGTTGGTTAGAGATCTACATTTGATATTATTTATACTTTAATCTGCTACCATTTTATTATAATTTGTCAACCAATATACAATTAAATGTAGATGAACTCTCCTTACTTGCTCCCGAGTCTACAACGTTATTATCGTCGTCATTTTGAACGAGGATAGCAAATCGATTACTTATAAACAAGTGGGTTTTGTAGGTTGATATAATTTGGCTCACTAGAGCATTACTGGAGACATTATCAGAAATGTGCTGGTTCACAAGTATTAGTGTTAGTACGATGAAGGAACGAATTAACCTGAGCTAGCAGCAATCGTTGCATTGGAAGTGCTCTGAGTGCGTTGCGCATGACGTATGGACGCGACGACGAAGACTGTCCGATATATCAAATATCAAAACCTGAATAGACAGTTCTGTATAGCTAGGAGCGAACTAAGGCTAACATCTATCTTACTTTTATCAACGTCACATCTTACCGATTGATTACTTAAACTAATATGGTGTTTAAATTTCAGATATTCGAATTCGTCCGAAACATTAAAAATATAATAAAACGAAAGCTTCACAAAGCTATATATATATATATATATATATATGTACAGATATATAAAGTGATTTGTATTTCTCTTTTAGGATGTATATATATATATATATATATATATATATATGTACAAATGTACGTGCACGTACACATTATATTTACACATCGATGTGTGTATGTGTGTGTTTATATTTTGTGCGTGTGCTAACAACGAAGGCGAAAAATGCGATAGACGCGTGAAATGAAAAGTATGATTCTCCGAACCCTCATTCTTTCATTTTGAGTAAATACGTGATGTGACTTTTATAACAGGGTTGAAAATCGAACGTTACTCGCATTTGAAACAGCTACCGACTATAACTTCGGTCGGTCGATTTTTCTAACAAAAAATTTCAACTGGTAAAAATCTGAAAAAACTTAAGCAGTCGCGTAAAAAGACTACATCTCTTCTTCGCGCGTGAAAGATCCAAACCGCTATCGTTTTAAGACGTATCCCGGGAAACGGAAAATATTTTTCCGGTTTAAATACGACGACGGTTAGAACACGGTCGGCTTATTCGAAATTGGAAATTTAATTATCTTCGAAAAGGGTTAATTACTAAATTTTATCGAAGCTGAAAGTTAACCGGATAACGATAAACTTTAATCACTAATTCGGTTTCATAATCGGATTTGCAGTTGAAATAGCTGAAAGATCTGATAAATAACGTCGTAAAAGATTTATTACCACCCCATCTGAATCTGAAATCTAAAAGTTTCGGCAATTGTCTACGAAAATCTGGACTTAAAAACTCTTCAAAAGCCTCTCGCGACTTTGCCGTCAACAAATAGTGTAATTAGCCAATAAAACTTACAAGTTACCCGTGCATAGGACGAACTATAAAGAACGATCGAATAAATATAAATGTGAAATACAATAATGGGGACTATATGAAAAAAAAGAAATTAAAACAATGGATACTAGACAAAAATATCGTGAAATAGCTGTTTGGGTGTAAACCGCGTCAATCTTTTGATTACGTAACGTTTCGAAAACACAGTCGGACTTTTCAAAACTGAAAGCGGTTGTAAATGCGTTCGTATTTATACAATTACGCCTAGAAGAACATTGTCCAGATTTTCGATAAATAAAAATGAAAACTGTGTTTTCGAAACGTTACGTAATAAAAAAAATTGACACGGTTTACATCGAAAAAATTGTGAATATACGGGGATATCAACCGTGAAAGTTTAAAAATGTATATAATAATAATAATAATAATAATTGTAATAAAATTCAAAAACTTAAAAGCAACAGAACATCGGGGGAAAATGCAACTGTGGCAGAAATATAGAAATTAGCAACAGAAACAATGATTGAAAAATTTCAGAAAATGTTTGAACAGATTTGGCAAACAGAAAGGTTACCAGAGGACTTGAAAAGGGCTTTGATAGTATACGATTCAGAAAAACTTTTTTTCGGTATTTTAATAGAGTAAGGAATTGATAACAAGTTGTCGTCGTTAATAAAAGAAATATTTACAAAAATACGTGATCAAAAATACAAGGCCTAATCCTGTAACTACTCGAAATAAAAACTGGAGTTAAGCAGGGTAATGGGTTATCCCATCTTCTTTTCAACTGCATTTTGGAACAAGTAATATGAGAAGGGAGGAGAAAATGTGCGGAACAAGAGGAAATCAAAAAGATGGTTCTCGGTTGGAAAAATAACAACCTGGAGGTGGACTGCAAATGATTTAGAATTACCGACAGAAAATATAGAAGATGAAAATTGGCAACCCGAAATACTAAACAATATTGCAAGAAATGTGAGCCGAAAAATCTGTTTTAAAAAATTGAGCTTAACAATTTTTTACTTATTTAAACTAATATTAACCGCCTAACGTAAAATTACAACTCTATTTAATAAATTATTTCACGTTTCGTTCCGGCAATAATCGGTTAACTTTGAAATCAAGAGTTTAATCTTCTTTTATTTTATGTAAACATTAACAAACGACACAACAGGAGTATTTAATTTGTTTGGTTATTTTACCTCGATATATATATATATATATATATATATATATATATATATATATATATATATATATATGCGTGTTTAATGATATTTAAGTCAGGAACAGATTACAGTAGTTTCATTGTTTCTCTTTCTTCTCTGAATATAATAGCCTCCAGAAACTGTTTGCGACGCTATTCATTATAAAAACATAACATCTTTCTTATATTTAACTTATTTTAGTGTTGCAGCTCAGTTAATTTCAATACAATTTTGCGTACCCAGTAATCGTGGTTCATACGGTGATAAAATTTCGCATGTCTGAAATGGAGGCGCGCAGATATTACATTATGTGTTCCACAAAACCAATATTACGATCAATCCGCAAGAACGCGTAAACATCGCACATTGCAGGGAAGCTAACTAAGATAGCCATTTATATAGAACAACGGATAAAATGAACGGTTTGGCGAACCTAGGAATTAAATAATACGTTCAGTACTTATACTGCATCTTAACATTCGGCGAATGATATTCAGATTTAATTCTCATACACCAAGGCGGTCATCGAACGATCGTAAGCCGAACAGTGTACCGCATTATCACGACCAACATACGGCGCGTTCTTTTTTAACATCAATTATTCTACATAATAACGATTTTCTATATTCATCACGTGTTCACTCTATTAACTTTTAAATGTCAACCAGTTACGTTTACATTCAGAATGCGCAGTATTCGCTTTTACCTTGATAGGCGTTTAACACGTAGGTATCGTTTAACTAAATTGGCAACTAAGCAACGGATATTCTATGATCTAACAGTCAGAATTAAATAGGAGAAATAAAATTCTTAATGTATACAATAATATGGGAATTAAGTAATTCTTAAAAGCCATCAAATACGAAACGTATACAACGCGAATGATCCAAAAATTTTAAGAAAAATAACCGACGTCTTCTGATTCGTATCCAATGAGCCAATCCATCGCTTTTTGAATGTATCACTAATAGCTGAGATTTCGAAGACCAGATATAAAACAAATTCCGCAACAAGTTAACCAACAATAAACAATAATAATGTCCTGCGTACTTTGCAGAATTTCAACTACCAAAACTACAGAATATGCCGAACGCCCGAGAATAAATATTAAGACACCGCTACTCGCTAGATAGTGCTGTCTACATCTATGCAAAACGCGAGTATTACTTGGTAAATAATCGCGTATATAAAACAAACATAAAACAAATATATTGTTCCGAAATAATTACATTGCTATTCTCTAACGTCGATCTATCAATCAAATCTATTGTCATTCGCGATGACATCGCGCTACTTTGACGACTTTTTTCCATCTACTTCCATCATCTCCTGCTACGTGTGACCATCGCATTTGACATCTTCCTCTAGGGCGCTTTCCATGTACTTCTCTCTATAATATTTTTCTGCATCGACGCTTCTTGCTACGTGTCGAAAATATTTTATTGTATTTTTATTTATTAGCAGCGTTGTTTCTATTTTTTAATAGGTGAAAAACCGACGCGTTTATTCTATTATCAGAAGCATTTTTCTACTACGATTTATATCAGGCATACTGTCGAATTTTCGGGATAACAAATGAATTTAATTACCTCGGGTCACTTGGTTGCAAATACGGAACGATGTGAAAAAGAAATACGTAGACGCCTTGTGCATTGTCAAGAATCGCAGTTACGAAATTGGGAAAATTATGTAAGCGCGATAACGAGGAATACAAAATCTGTCAATTTTCCGAATACCTATACATCCGAAATTAGGACGATTAAAACGGCAGATGAAAGGCGGATAAATTATTTCAAGATAAGAGTGTTAAAACAACAATATTAAACCTTCGAAAAAAGTTGCTCTTAGCAGCCGACGTATCTTACATTTATTATACACTTAATTTCTACTTCCGACAGAGACTGCACGCAGTAAGAATAGATTAACGTTGAAAATTAAACGCGAATAAAACGAACGTGTGTATAATTAATTCGACGGAATATTCCAAATTTTCCATTGTAATTATAATCAACAATTTGGCGCGTACTCTTTTAAATATGACCAACCACCTGTTTCTTAAATAAAAACAAACAGCACCGGTGTTACCGTATCCTAAAATTAATTTAATAATAAAACGCTTACCTATTAATTGTAAACGTAACAACGGAAATTATATCGTCCGGTTGAACTTAATTTTCTAATTATTAAACGACGTCTCCTTCTCCGTTTGAACTACGAAAAATAAATTCGCATAATCAAAAATTTCAAAGAGACCCAAAAAAAAAAAAAAAAACTAGATTAAAAATTGTGTCCACGATATTAGCACGCGTCTATTAACATATTTAAAACTAACTATGACGACGATATACACAAATATATATATGCATATAAATATATATGTGTGTTTGTGTATATATTAAAACGGAGAATAATAATAGTAATAATAAATAAATAGGCAACAAGACGACACTACGAACGCATTTAGCCAGATGAAAAATACTACTGAAGAAGACCAGTAACAATTTCACCCGCCATACAACCGACACGAGCTTTCCCGCGCTATTTGACGAACCCATGCTGGGGGGGAGGGGGTTCTTCACTGTCTGTCGTCGAGAGCCCGGGCAAAAACCTTCTCCCACTACGACTCTTGTACAATCGCTTAGTACGAGCATTTTCCAGGCTTACAACGTCGCCGTATATAATTTTAAGTGTGTATATACATATATATATATATATATATATATATATTATATACGTTACACATCACGTTATTAACTCATCCCTACACGAGCCAGTCTGTAGTATTTCCATCCACTTGTACAAACCGAGCCACTGTCCCGTTCATGAGCTCTGTCTTTCTCATCTCTCTTTACTATTTTATATATATATATAATATATATATATTTAATATACTATAAATGACGTTCGCTTGTTAATGGTAGACGAGCGATTCTAATTATCGACAGTGAACAATGGTTCCAAAGAAATTTGAAAAAATATCGGGTTTGTCTAAAAAGAAATTATGAAAGTTGTATCCAGTTATAGTGTACGACAAAACATATCCTCGACTGACCTCGTCTTGTAGTCTTGTAAAAACGACTTGTTGCTTAATGACGAACAAAAGTACAAGGTTGAAAAAGGAGCTTCAATATTCATAATTTAACCACCTTAATACGATATTACACACGCACACTATATATATATATATATATATATATATATATATATATATATATATATATATATATATATATATATATTATATATATATATATAGATATATATAGATAGATATATAGATATATATAGATAGATATATAGATATATATAGATATATATATGTATATGTGTGTATATATAGGCTTTTAATGTGTATGTATGTATAATGACATCAAAAAATATTTTCGGTATTATAATAGGAGCTCTTAATTTACACAAGCGAGAACATCTGTTTTCAGTCCATTTACATCATTTTCTATCCCATTGCATAGTGATAATTTATTTAACGTACAACATTGTAATACTTAATAATTCGGATTAAAATAATATTTTTTTAAACATAAACAATAAACGTTTATTTATGAATCAATTTATATACAAAAGTGCGCTTAAAAATAAAAATATAACGCAACGAACGTCCTGTATGCTATCCTGAACATTAAAATTATTAGTACGTGCACAAACTTAGCATATTAAAAATAAAAGGTTTAGCCATATTTACCGGAGAAAAATATTATCCCCCAAAAACTTAAATTACTAATAATTATATGTTAAACTGAAAACAGAAAAAATAATAACATTATCTATTCTCTTTTAAATCTTTTTTTGTTTGCTTATTCTCAGTTATATTTCATTATTTCACTTCATTACAGCCAAATCTGTATTTCAACCGTTTCTTCATCCACATCGTTAAAAAAAAATAGATTCGCAAATTTGTAACGCGTTAAAAATAGCCATTTTTAACATTTCTGAAAATCTATTATCAAATCCATCCTAAAATTGGTGCTATGAAGACGAAAGTTACAAAAAATTTGTAAAGTCTTAATATGTTAAGCGTTATTATATATATATATAATGTTGATGTATTGGAGAGTAGTGATTTATGAATTTAACAAAACAAAATAAAATCGAAGAAATCACTAAAAAATTTTTTTTATTACACGAATACGAAGCTTTTCGACTATTAAATCATTTTCAAGCTTTTGTTAAAAATATAAAAATTTTTAACAAAAGCTTGAAAATGACTTAATAGTCGAAAAGCTTCGTATTCGTGTAATAAAAAAAAAAAATTTTTTAGTGATTATCTTCAATTTTATTTTGTTTTGTTAAATATATATATATATATATATATATATATATATATTAAATACGGCAACTGAACTGCGATGAGGAAGGCAAAGGAAAACCACCTCATTATAATTTCCCGGGATCTAATTTTTTTCCAATATATATGATGTGTTCCTCTGATGTAAAAATAAATTCCGGAGTAATACTCCCCCCTACCATGTCTCCAGGTAAGGAGTCCCTCAGAAGGGCGTGTGGATGAAGGAAACAAGAATTTCTAGGAATGTGAGAACCCTAAATAGATATTCTGGGTATTAGTGAAATAAGATGGTCCACTAACGGTGATTTCTAGAGTCTGACGAACATAGAATAATTCACACTGCAGCAAGCAACGGAATGGGAGCAGTGGGGATTGTAATGCAGAAACATATAGGTAAATTAGTAAAAACAATATGGACGTACAATCAAAGAATAATATTGATTAGAATTAAGACGAAACCTAAGGACACAGTTATTGTGTAAGTATACATGCCTACTTCGACAGAAGATGAAGTAGAGATTAAGAAAGTATATGAACAATTAGAAGAAGTTATAGAAAAAATTAAAGGCGATGAAAATCAAATAGGAGATTGGAACGCGGTAGTAGGAGAGGAAATATCTAATAGTAAAGCAATAGGAAATTATGGGCTCGGTGATAGAAGAGAGGGGAAAGATTATTAGAATTCTGTTTTGGTTTTTTTCGCGTATCCGGTCGATTTATATACCAATATTTTTCCAATAATCTATAAATTTTAATGTGTCTTCTCCGAAATCAGTATAAAGTTTTGATGGATCCTCCAATTAATTTACAATTGAATAAATGGTTCCCATCTTGCCTTTCACCACATTGACATTGATCGTCTTCTGCCAAACCCCATTTAAATAGATTGTATTTCGTCCGCGCGGTACCACTTCGTAATCTATTTCGTGTTCTCCAGGATGAATTAATTCAGCTGATAACCTGCTGGAAGTGATTCTGCTGCCGGGTTGTTGTCAGCTTTCCATATTTGAAGTCTTCCTACGTGGTCTGTATTTTTTAGTTCCTCCGCTGTTCCAAGGAAGCTGGGTCTGGATTTTAATCGACTTTTGGCTACTCCCGTATAACAGTGTAATGGGTGGCACTCATCATGAAGTATATTCCATCTTTCCTTCTTCGCTGTCACGTGTCTTCCAATTTCTGGTGGTGCTATGCCAGCAAGTTCATATAATTTGGATAGAGGCGTTGATCTTAAACAGCCCCGCATGCTTCATTTAACGTTAACTTTCTTCGCATGTACGGAACGGCTCCAAACTGAACATGCATACTCTCCTACAGAGTAACAAATGGACAAGGCCGATGTTCGTAATAGATGCGGTTTAGCTCCCCACCTACTACCGATCAATTTTCGAATCAAGTTCGTTCTTGTCATCACTTTCATCTTTGTGGCTTCACAGTGCTGCCTGAATATCAATGATCTATCAAGTAAGATACCTAGATATTTAGGCTTATCGGTGTGTTTTAGTTTTGTGCCACGCCATTTTATGCTTAGCTTGCGTTCTGCTTCCTTATTTCGAAGATCGAAAGCGCAGGTTTGAGTTTTCATTAGATTCAGTTGCAGTTAATTTTTTTATAGTAATCATCCAATTCCGTGATCATTTTATTTAAAATTTCTTCGACTTGTTCAAACGTGTTATTTTGAGCTGTTACTACTAGATCATCCGCATACAGAAAGTGTTTTCTATCGATTCCTATCGGTTGATCATTAGTATAAATATTAAAAAGAACAGGAGCTAGCACACTGCCCTGCGGTAGTCCATTTTTTTGTTTTCTCCATATACTATCTTTACTAAGAACACGTAATAACGTCTATCTTTTACCAACATTAATATTATCTGAGTAAATTTAAAATCTTTGGTTGTTTCATACACTTTATTAGCTAAAATTCGGTGCGACACTGTATCAAAGGCTGCAGTGAGATCCACAAAAACAGCTCCAGTAATATTTTACGATTTTCGAAACCATCTTCTATGTGCTGCGTTAAATGTAAAATTTGTCCACAGCAGGATTTCCCCGGTCTGAATCCTGCCTGTTGGGGAATAAACTTAGAATCAATTGTTGATGCCATTCGATTTAGAACGATTGTTTCAAATATTTCGTATAGATGACATAGTAATGATATCGGACGGTAGCTTTTGGGGTCCTCAGCATCTTTCCCCGGCTTCAGTAGGGCAATAATACTTTCTCCAAATTTTTGGTATGGTTAATCTATTGATGCAATCATTAAACATATCCTGATTCTGTGAAAAACATAAGCTGTTATTAACAAATACTTGCTTTGAACGCCATCGAAGAAAATACACTCGGAAAATGCATGATGATATTGGAAGATATCAGTTAGATTATATAATAGTTAAACAAAGATTTAAAAATCAAAAGATTGCAGAACTTATCCTGGAGCTGATATGGATTCTGATCACAATTTGGTAATGATGAAGTGTAAGTTGGTGTAGAAAACGTTGAGGGGAAAAGGAACTGTGCAACTAAATGTACATAAGTTAAAAAATCCAACTATCGCTAGAGCATTGGAAGAACAATTGAATAAAACGTTGACATCAATAAGAAATGAAGATATTGAAGGCAAGTGCTTTTAAAATGCAAATATTGAAAACCGCAGAAGATTGGTTAAATAGAAAATGTTATGAAATAGAAAAAGAATTCAATGAAGGAGGAATTGATATATAAACTACTAAAACAAAATATGTATAAATCCAGATATAAATAAACAAATATTAGAGATATAAACGGTCAGTTATTAATAGAGGATCATGAAAAAGCTCAAAGGTGGAAAAATATTTGGAAGAATTATATAATTCAAATGAAGAACTTGTGTAGTTAAAATATAACAATGTGAGTCATGATGAAGAAAATGAAATACTGAACGAATATAATTTATTACCAAAAGTACAGTTTAGTTTTCATCCTGGCCATTCTACAACTCATCAAATCGCTAGAATAGCAGAACATATTTCTCACAACTTTAACTGTAATAAACATACGGGGATGGTTTTATTCGACGTGGCCAAAGCATTTGATACTACTTGGCACAAATAATATATAAAATGATTAAATGCAAATTTCCGAAATATCTAATTATGCTTATTTTAAGCTATTTAAGTAATAGATCATTCTATGTGTTTATAAATGATGTATTATCCTCTCGCAGAAGATGCTTTGCAGGAGTACCTCAAGGTAGTGTACTCGGTCCATTTCTATTCACCTTTTACTTAATATTCCTATAACAAATAACACAGAGGTAGCCTTGTATGCAGATGACACAGCATTATTTTCTAGTTCTTACATTCCAAGGGCAGTAAAGAATAAATTACAGTTCGGAGTAGATAGGCTAATTCGTTATTTTGTTAAGTGGCGGATAGCCATTAACCCTGCCAAAACACAGGCAATACTGTTTACGCGTAGGAGGCCACTTCTACCTACTACCCTAACGATTAACGATGTAAGTGTAGAATGGTCGGACGAAATAAAGGAAATAAAGTATTTAGGAATTATTTTAGATAAAAGGTTGACTTTTAACAAGCATTTAGATTACGCGTCAATTAATACACATCGAGCAATTTGTACCATTTATCTCTTGTTTAAGCGCAAATCTTTCCTAAATGTCAATAATAAATTAATAATATATAAATCGCTCATTAGACCAGTATTAACGTGTGTCCAGTGTGGAGTTGGATTAGCAGTAGCTACAAGAGTCTTCAAGTTGGTTCAGAATAGATGCATTTGATGTATATACTCCCAATATATATAGTAAAATAATGATAATGCACGAGCAATTAAAACTACCTTTGTTAAAAGATCAAATGTCTGCTACCTTCTTTAAACAATGTGTTGCGCATGATAATGACCTAATTACGGTGATTGGAAATTACGATTCCAAGCAGTTAAGAACAAAATATACTAAGTATAAGCATCGCAGACTCGAGCATAATTTACTATAGCTTGTCAAATAATTGATTTATCGTTATTTTCGACGGTCCGCTTTGTCTAGTTTTTTATCGCAGGTTTTTTATGTATTATTTTTCCTGCATTTTGTATATGTTAAACGTTCGTTATTAAAAATTAAGTTTTTCCTGTTATATTTATAGTTACTTATTTTAAACGGTACGCAGTGTCGTCATAATTATTGTTTTTCTTTTATAATGTTTAATAATGTGAAAATATACGACGTTTTTCTTTCTTTTCTTTAACAATGTGAGTCATGATGAAGAAAATGAAATACTAAGAAGCGAATACGATAAAGCTCTAAAAGAAATACGGAATAATAAGTCAACGGGTATTGATAATTTTCCGATTGAGCTAATAAAAGCAGGAGGAATACATGCAAATAATTTTCTGTAAGAGCTGATAAGAAAGATATATAAGAATGAGACAATATCGATGGATTGTATAACAGGTAAAATAATTGACATAATAAAAAAAACGAACTCAGATAAATGGATAAATGTGAATATTGTAGAATATTAAAAAGTCATGCATCAAAGATATTGGTAAGAATATTGTATACAAGAATAGTAAATAAAGTAGAAACTGTATTCGGATTTATGAGACGTGTACTCGCGTAACAATTCTGGCACTAAGACTGTTAATCGAACAAAGATTTAGAATCGGAAATTCACTTTATATTGCATTCATAGATATACAAAAAGCCTTTGATAATGTCAATACATTGTTTACAATATTACAGAAAACGGAAATAAACAAGAAGGATATTAAATTAATATATAAATTATACGAAAATCAGAAATCAATGATACAGATTGGCAATGTGAACAAAGAAGTTAAAATATTGAAAGGAGTTAGACCGGGCTGTATCACCGATATTATTCAACCTGTATATATAGAAGAAATAATGAAAGAAATTAAAGAAAAAACAAAGAAAAATGGTGTAAAAATACAAGGTGAAATAATATGCACATTACAATTTGCCGTTGATATAGCTGTTCTAGCAGAAAATCGAAATCAATTGAATGAAACATTAAAAGTAATGGAAGATGTATTTAAAAAGTATGGAATGCAAATAAATAAAATTAAAACAAAAATTATAATATGCGATAAAAATAACAGCCGAAAGAAAATAAGTGCAGATATCGAAGGTGTTAAAATATAAGAAGCGAATGAATTTCATTACTTGGGTAGTAAAATCACCAGAGATGGCAGGTGTAGCAAGGACATTAAAAAACGGATTAATAAAGCAAAGCAAGTTTTTTACGAGCGGAAAAATATTTTAACCAACAAGGGTATAAGTACAAATTTGAGGAAAAAATTTTTAATCCTATTTGTTTACAACGGATGTGAAACATGGATGATTGGTAAGGCTGAGAAAAAACCCTTGAAGCCTTCGAAATATGGTGCTATAGGAGAATGCTGAAAATAAGATAGACCGATAAATTAACAAATAAAGAGGTGTTAGAAAAAAATTGGCGAAGGAAGAACATTATAGAAAAAAATAATAAAACGAAGAACTAATATGATCGGTCACATTTTAAGAAATGAAAGCCTATTAAAGATAATTATAGAAGGACGCATGAATGGGAAACGCGGAGAGGGAAGACCAAGAAATCAATATACACAATTAATAGAAGACACTGGTAGCATACGATATACGTATATGAAGAGGAAAACAGAAAAAAGGCCAGCCGGAGTGAAATGGATGAATGATGGCCTAAGACACTGCAATGGGAAAGGAAGAGGAACGCTTACATCCAACAGCGGTCAGAAATAAGCGAATCGTGATCGTGTGATATATACATATGTACGCATGTACATTTATTGTGATATTTGAGTTCAGCAGCTGCCTAATTTCCTAAGATAAACTATTTAAAAGAACTGTTCTAAAATTATCCTTAAACAAAAATATTATGTAGACGAATAATGGAAGAGAGAACGACTATGTTATAGTACAAGATGAATATAACGAAAAAGGTCAGAAAGGACATCTCTCACAATATATAGATCAGCTATGAGAACCTTACCATTCCGCAAGTTGACCTATCCAACTGATACAACAAAAAAATAGTTGTTCATGGCGGACATGAAAAATTTTCTAACGTTTGAATCAAGCTCAACATGAAGTCATGAAGTGCCGTCTTTTATTTTGTTGTACAATGTAAGTAGCGTACAAGGCAATCGTAATATGGTTAATGTAGTTGCGAATAACCAATAAGCAGCCGCGAACCAAGAGCGGCTACTGGTGTAAAGTCTCATGCAGACAATTCCAGTAGTGACAGGTTTATCGACAGGAGAAGGTGGAGAGGCAGCTTGGGAACTGCCTACAAAACTCCACACTCCTGAGATGGTCGATTTAATCTTGGTGAATTGAGGCCGCCTGTATAAATATGTCTCGCTTGCTGTCGCAGCAACATAAACCGCGCTGCCTTACGGTTAGGATTTTGTCCAAAGGCTAAGGGAGTAAACCCTAACAGAAAATCATGCAGAAGGAAACGGGAAACCACTGCATTAAATTCCCTAGTTAGACGTGAAGAATCTGATAGAAGTGCTGCATCCATGGAATGCTCCCTAACGGAAGCATTAGGCAATGGATGGTTATCTGCAGTAATGCAGATTAACTTGAGTCCCACCCGTGCCATTAACGGTGCAGAACTCTGCAGGAGGGTACACATGTGCTATAAAATACAGAAATAAGAAACGAAGAAATTTAAATAACCAAATATATAAAATAGGACCCTGGAACGTCAAATCTTTAAAGCAATGTGGAAAATTAGAAAACCTGAAAATGGAAATGTAGAGAATGAAAGTCAATATTTTTGGAATGTCCAAAAGCGCCCCGAGAGCAGATATTGACTCGGACCATACTCCAATTATAATGGCCAGTACACTTAAACTAAAACGCTGCAGGAAAACTATCCGGAACAATAAATGGAATTTATCTAAGCTAAAAGAACATAAATCAGCTTTTGAACAAGAAACAGAGGAAAGACCTAACGCACAATGCATAATGGAAAAGGATAACAATGAAAAATGGGCATATTTCAAAAAGGAATTAAAAGAAACGGCATTAAAACACTTCGGAATACAGAAAACAATAATTTACAAACCATGGATTTCGGAAGAAATAATACAACTAATGGAACAAAGAAGGAACGCCAAAAAAATAGACGGGCAAATAATAAAATATAGAAAGCTAAGAAATCTAGTAAATAGAAAAGCAATCAAAGCTAAAGAAGAATGGATAATGGAGAAATGCAAGGATATTCATCATAATATCATAAAACCGGAAGCATGGAAAAAGTATACAAGGAAATAAAATTGCAATTCGAGCCGAGACGTAAGAATTGGAGACATAATAATAGAAAAAGAAAAATACAAACTCGATGGAAAGAGTACATTGAGAATCTACATGAAGATAAAGAAACAGACTGGCAAGAATAGTCGAAGATGAGTTGACCGTGTCAGAAGACGTAATTGGATCAGGTATTTTGAAAAGAGAATTTGAGTTTGCACTAAACAGTCTTAAACCACAAAAAGCTACAGGAGTGGATGGTATTCCTAGTGATCTCATTAAAATACTAGGAGATAGAGCAAAAACACACTATATCAGTTGATAAAGGATATTTATGAATCGGGGATAATCCCCGAGGATTTTCAAATGAATTAGCTAGTTGCCATACCAAAAAATAATAACGCCCAAATATGTGAGCAATATCGGACTCTTAGCCTTTTATCTCGTACTCAAAAAATTCTAATCAAAATAATATATGAACGAATACCCAGGAAAATAGAAGAAAACCTATCAGAAGACCAATTTGGATTTAGAAGAAATAGGGAAACAAGAGAAGCTATTTTATCACTCAGGCTGTTAATAGAAAAAATACTCGAAGTGAATAGAACGGACAAATGTAAATTAGAGGCGCTTTGAAATATGGTGCTGGCGATGTATGTTAAAAATAAAATAGACGGGTAAAGAAGAAGGGATACGGAAATAGGACATATACGCCAATCGATATGGATTGCTAACCTGATAGAAGGAAAAACAATCGGAAAAATTCAAAGAGAAAGACCATGAAGGAAGTTTATGGATGATATTAAAGGAAGGAGGCTGAATGCGGAGATTAAAGCACTACCCACAGCACGTGAACATTTCACTCGCCATGCTATCCACCATCCAGGTTGAGGAGAAGAAGGAGATATATATGTATTACGAGGACCCCCTGAGCTTGCCTAACGGATAATGGACTTCTCTTTGTTTTCATGGGATCATTGTACTATATATATATATATATATAAATTTAATGAAAACCGCTTTTTTTTCTCTTTAGCTTTTTACGTTCTCTGCTGATATTTTATTTATATAGATCTAGTAATACCAGAAACAACTTGGACACTATTTTTTAATATATATATATATATATATTAATTTAGTGAAAACCTCTTTGTTTTTTTCTCTTTAGCTTTTTACATTCTCTGCTGATATTTTTGTTATATAGATCTAGTAATACCAGAAACAACTTGGACACTATTTCTTATGTAAAAAATATATAATATAATGCTTATTCATGGATATTAATTTTATTTCATACAATTTAACGAAAATTATTAAATAAAAAAAATTTTATCAAAAAAATCTGTTTATCTCTAAATAATTTATAGTAATATAATTTAGTACTTTCGCTAATAAATAATTGTTTTTTTTTTCTACGTTAAAAATAATAAACTATCAAATTTAAAAATAAACTAGCCTGGTTTGTTGTGCTTCCTAAGTATTCTGTTGTGGGATTCAGCTACAACAGCGTTTCCTGAACTTGGCGAAATTCTTTTTCAAAAATATTTTTTTTAACTCCTAATCTAGAACTGACATATCTGACTCATCTACCAGATGTAATGAATGTGAAAAAAAAATAAAAAATAAAAAAATTTTTAGAACGATGCGGTCCAGCGACAGAACTACCAAGTTATGAATGACGGCAGCCAGAAAGCATTATCTAAAGTCGGTAATAAGTTTTCTCTTCAATAATCGCCGATTGAACTTGCAAACATATTACCAGTTGATTTTCGTGAGTTTCCAATCTCGCCAGGGGTAATTACGAGCAGCTCGTTGGATTGCCTGTACTACATATTGTATCTGAAGATCTTTATGCAATGTGTAGTTAGTGACATACCATGGAGCGCCAGCTATCCTTCGTAGTATCTTATTCTGGTACCGCTGTATTTTTTTAATGTTGCTCTTAGAGGAACGTCCCCATAACTCGCAGCCATATAGCCAGATTGGTTTAAGTATCGCATTGTATACTAAAAGTGTATTTTTAATATCCAGTTGCGATCTATCCAATCCTTTTTCGACCATGTTAAAGACTGATCAAGATGGATTCCATCTAACAGAAGAGTCTTGAGGTATTGTTGTTCCACTTATTGATATTTTTGCGTTCGCAATGGTCATTTTTCTTCACCGCTCGCAAATCATTCTAACTCCCTTTTAACCTTTAATTCTGTGAAGCGCAATAGGAGTTTGACTGTTCAACCTCTTCCCACTAAGTCGGCTCTCACTCTAAATCTAACTACCTCATTTAGTAATTTTCGACTGACTCCATCTTTCCTTTCGGAGCGCCCCAAAGCAGACGTATACAGTGTAGTTTTGATTTGATCATGGGTAATTCTAATTTTGACTCTCTTAGAAATCATAAAGGCATTTCCGTTTGAATCATTATCATTGATCCCTCCAGGCAGGTTTTGAAGCAATAATAATTATAGGTAACAGCGAACATCGAATCAAACCTCGACCTTATCCGAATGAATTTCTAACTAAATAATTAAATTATACATTTTTATTATCAAGCGTACATACGACGATCTTCGTAATATATGAGAGAGCGAGAGAGACATTGATACACGTTAAAGATAAATAGCGCTCAAGAGAGGATTGGAAGATGACAAATAGAGAAAAACCACAATTGAAATCCGGAAAAGTTATAGAGCAGCTGTGTAGTATATATATATATATGTATATATATACACGTTTAAGAAAACACGGAAGGCATATCTAATACAAATTCCGAATTCGAATGTTTGAAAAATAACCATCATTAGCTGAATTTCGCACGTTGCATCGCATTGTATCGTGTCGCGTCGCACAAAATTACTTAACGGTAATTCGAAGCTGTAACGACCGGTTTTTCTTTTAACATTAACCTACTTTCGGCGAGAACATTGGCACACTTTCCTCTCAGTAGACAGCAAAGTCCGATTTTATATTCGTATTCGAACGTAGTATAGAATAGGTTCGTCGTTAATTTAATTTCGACCCGATATTCGTATTGTTATTAATTAAAAATTATTCGAACTGTAAAATCCAAAAATTCATCGATAGTTCCGTTCCGAGTAGTATCGACGTACGTTACGTATGTAGAAACGCTTTTAAATAATATCGATAATTGCATATTTCGTTATTTCGTTATTATTTCGCGTTTTAAATATTTCGACTAACGATAACGATAATAACGAATATATTTATACACGATAAAGCGGTTCGTTATTAACACGGCATTTATTTTCGTGAACAAAGAAATTTATTTAGCAATTTTTCGTAAGAAACAAAATTATTAAATAAATACGCGTTAATTAATAATTAATTCGATATCTCGTTATTCCGTGTGTAATTTTAAATATTTCGAATAATAATAAATATATATATGCTATATAACAGTTTTTTTCTTTATCCAGTTTTAAATATTCTGAATAATAATATAAAACGGGGTCCTTTTTTTCTATAACGGTTAGTTACTAACGCATTTATCTTTCTATTATTTTCCTTAATAATAATCATCGTAATCAATTATATTCTCTCATAAATAAATAAATCCGTGTTAATAATCGTAATAAATTCGATATCTGATTATTCGGATCTATTTCTAGATATTTCGACTAACAACAATAACAATTATATATATATATATTATACATATATATATATACGCGATAAAGCGGTTCGTTACTAACGGCATTTATCGATTATATTATTTTCAGTAATCATAATTAATAATCAAATAAATTTATTTAGTTATGTTCCATAACAAATAATTTTAAAAATAAACATTAATTAATAATAATAAGTAATGCTCCCCAGCGTAAATAAACAAATAAATAATAAAAAATTCGATATTTTATTATTTTCCATCTAGTTCTAAATATTTCGACTAATAATAATATTGATTATATGTATATATATATTTATATGTGTGATATATCGTTCTGTTACTAACGGTCACGGTACTTATTGATTCTATTATTTTCTTTAATAATAATAATAAAATCAAAATTATTTAGTAATGTTTCGCAACAAATAAATGAATGCGTGTTAACAAATAATAATTATATATATATATATATATACGATATAGAGCAGTTCGATATTAATTGCGTATATAGATTCCATTATTTAATAATAATAATAAAATCAAATTTATTTAGTAACGTTTCAGCACAAATAAATAAGTTAATTACAAAAATTAGTTAAAATCACTAAACGAAAATTTTTGTAATTAATTAATAAAATAAAAATCACTACATTCCACAATCTAAAAAAAAAAAAAAGGTGCTTGTTAAATAAATAATAATAACCAATTTAATATTTGGTTATTATTTCGCGTCTAGCTTTAAATATTTCGACTAATAATAAATTTTGAAAAATATGCGCTATAGCGATTCGTTAATAACGTCATTTAGCGATTCTATTATTTTTCTTAATAATAATAATAATAATAATAATAATAATAGTAATAATAATAAGCGCTATATTAATATCGATTATATAATCGTAACCGTAACAAACTGGATGCTTATACGATTATTTGTATTATTTTTATTACTATTATGATCCTACTATTTATTAGTAATAATACCGATTACTGGCAGTATTATCATTTATTATTATTATTATTATTATTATTATTATAACTATTATTATTATAACTATAATTATTATGATTTTTAATTTACAAAACGATCGTCGATGATATCTCGTGTTCTATTTTTACGTTTTCTCTTGTTAACGATTATCTCTTGCCAAGTATTGTTACTATTATTATATTACACGATTAAGAATCGAAATGAAATAATGGATAACGATGATAATAGTAATAATTATTATAATTTAAAAATTAATAATAATTTAAAAATTGATGACAATAATTTAAAAATTAATAATTATAAAAATATGAATAATATTACCGGTGAAAAATCATCCGTATCGTTAGAAGAAATAGTGTTCATCGAACGTAAACAAAAATTGAACGAAATGTGTCGTCTGTATTATTATAAAAATAAACGAGATTTTTTAATATTAAAAAATAAACGACGCGATCTCGATCATATATTAGTCGACGAAAAACATCGTCTACTTTATTGCTACGTACCGAAAGTAGCGTGCACGAATTGGAAACGTGTTTTCGCCGTTCTAACCGGCAAGTTCGATAACGATAACGATAACGATAATATTATTAATAATAATAATAACGATTTATCGTCGATTATACCGGCTAGATTAGTACATCGAAAAGATATGTTCCGACGTTTAAGCGATTATTCTTTAGAGCGGATAAATTTTTTCGTGAATAATTTCACGAAATATCTATTCGTACGACATCCGTTCGAACGATTAGTATCGGCCTATCGTAATAAATTAGAAAATCGTTCGATTAATTCGAAATATTTCCAATTACGTATCGGTACGGAAATAGCTCGTAAATATAGATTAAACGCCAGCGAACGTTCGATTAAATACGGAGACGACGTGACGTTCGACGAATTCGTCACCTATCTGACCGAACGGCAACCGGACGATTATAACGAACATTGGAAACCGATCGATCGTCTATGCTATCCGTGTTACGTCGATTACGATCTAATCGGTAAATACGAAACGCTGTACGACGATTCGGAATTTATTTTAAATTACGTAGCCAACGAACCGTCTATTAAATTTCCGCGACGCGTCAAACTATCCGATACGTCGATACGAGCGCGACAATATTTACGATCGATAATCGATAATAATCTAATTTCTCGATTGTACAATATTTTCATATTAGATTTCAAATTGTTCGATTACCAACTAGCCGACGTATTAGGTTACGATATCGGTTGAAAAAATAATAATAATAAATAAAGAACCGATATATTTATTTATTTATTTATTTTTTCAAAACTTTAAACGCCAATTACAGCGTACGATTATAAAATAAAAGTAGGAAAAAAATAAAACTAGACCACTCTCACGCAACAACTTATAATATAAACAATATTAAAAATGGAAAAATAAATTACTAATACCGACAAAAAAAAAAATAATAAAATAATGAAATACAATACCTATATACAAGCGCACATCCGAATAGAACATATCGATCATTATTCCCATGTAAACAAACTTTCCCTGGAGCCACGCTCATAAAACATATATATTGATTCACAAATACAAAACAAAACAGGACAGAATAATACAAATCGTACGCACATATTCCCACGCGAGGAATAATCGACAATGGCGATATGACTTTTTATGACTAAAATGTGTTTTTTATCGCGTAAAACAAACTGACTGAAAAGTAAGAACCGAAATAATAGATTTAAAAAAAAAAATTATTATTATATAAATTTACGATCAAAATGAATATCTAACTGTGGATGAATGTTTAGTATGTTATTACATAGACGCAAGGTGGATAGAGGTGGTGAATTGTAACCTAGATTTGTACGAGCATGTGGTTCGTAGAAAACATGATGCTTTTTTTTTCTTTTTTTTTTTAAATAACAATCATATATTTTGGTAAAATTGTATGTATAAAGATGCAAAGGACCGGAGGAGAATTATATATAAATTAAACTACACATATATCGACTGTATATTCATAAATAAATAAATAAGTATTTCAAACTTGTGTGTGAGGTCCTTTGCAAGTGTACTTATATTTATTGGCAACAGCTAGGATGACATAACATAGTCCCAACAATTACCATGCAGTATTATATCATATGTACAAACTTAAGACTAAAGAATATTATAAATTATTTTATATTAAAAAATGGGGAAAAAATCTTTATATAAATAATTACAATTGTTGCAAACATTTATTGTTATATTTACAAACTTAATTTTTAAACATGTAATGAGTGCAGTATCAGAAGATTGATCAGTTGCTCCAGATATTGGTTTCACGGTTGAATTAGTTTTATTAATTTTTTTTATTTTTTTTTTTATTTTTTTATTTTTATTTTTGTAAGATGCTAGCTCATGATATTAAATTTATGTCGCATTGCACTTTCAGAGAACTTGAGGGATGCTGAATGATTATTGCTGTTTAAATGAAGGGACTGCATGTTTCCTACTTTATACTTAAGTCGCTGATTAGCAAAAGCAGGACATTCATAGATAAAATGTTCAAGAAAATGAAGCTACTACTAACGCCAAGGATAAATAATTGCCATCTATGCGAACGTTAGAAAGATGATGCTGGAATCTCAGCTTATCTTTCTAATAGCCACTCGAGGGTTTAATATTTAAAAAATCGCATAAAATGTTATAACTCAAAAGTGTAGGATAGAATTGGCGGTAATAAATATTCCAGAAAAACTGAAATTGAACTTTTCCCACAATATTAATATATTTAGTGTAAAAAGGATCCCAAACCACACATGCGTGTTCTAATTGTGATCTTAAAAGAGTGTTGAAACAGCGGAGTCCTAGGATCGCGAAATACGTACGAACTTCTTATGACGAAACCCGTAATTCTGTAAGCATTTTTGGTAACATTAGCAATATGAGTTGCAAATTTAAACTCGAGCACAGATTAGAAACTGGGACATTACCCGTAGAATAATCAAAGAAATATTTATTTTTTGTGCGGCTAAAACGAAGATGAACATATTTCTTATAATTAAAAACGTAAATCATTATTGTCGCTCCATGTCGCTAATCTACACAAATCATCCTGCAACAATTCACACTGAGTAACGGTTTTAAATTTAAAAATTTTTAAATCATCAGTAAACAATAGAAATGTTGAAGATAAATTAATCCCCATATGATTTATGAAAATATTAGATAATAGTGGTCCTTAATTAGACCCCTGTGGTAATCCAAAAGTAGTATATTGCTTGGACTGGTATCCGTTAAACAACACATAGCACACGCGCGAACTTAAATATATGTGTGTCTATATATAGCGAAAAGTTCATTATTAATCTGTTCCATTCGAACGTTATATATTTTACAAATTTCGATGTAATAGTTTTTTTTAATCATTATATATATATATAAATTATATATATATATATATATATATATATATATATATATATATATATATATATAATTTATATATATATATATATATATATATAAATTATATATATATATATATATATATATAAATTATATATATATACACTTCTTCTTTCTCTCCTCAACCTTACGGTTTGTAGGTGAGTATAATATGGCACATTACATCCGTCCACGGGAACATGCTCGTGCTTTTATAACGATACAACTTTCGCCATTTTTTATTTGCTCCAGTTCGTGGTCTGCCGTTACCTCATCTTCCGTTCATCATTCCTTCAATTCATCCATTCCAAATGTCTGATTTAAAAAACCCGACCATGCCATTTTTTTCTCTTTTTATTGTATTTTCTATTTCGCGTCGTTCAATTATTAATTATAAAACTTCATTATTAGTTCTTTTACTCGTCCATGGTATTCTCAACACTCGACATTCAGCACATTTCGAACGCTCTTAGCTTATCATTTTATCTTTTTATAAACCGTCCGTGTCTCCGATCCATCGCCATACTACTGATAAAGCTTTATACAAAGTGTTGTCTGGTATTAGCTCATATATTTTTTGGTACAAGGGACAGTTTTTCGTAAACGTATTTTTCGCGAAGGCAACATTATTCTCCTTATATCTTTCATACTTTTACCATCTGAGGATATTATTCTTCCTACGTTACTTGATCTATGCTCTGTTGGTTTAAGGTTAAGACATTTATTCTTTGTTTTTTGAAGATGCTGTCGCCTTAATTTTTGCAGTATTTATGTTCATTTTACATTTTTGTTGTAGCGCTTTGTTTAACGCATTGATCCTTGTAGCCCCTTTTCTCTTTCTGCTATTATTGCTACATCATCGGAAAATCTAATTGTGTTGTATACTTTACCATTAATCCTTATTCTGTTATTATTTTTATTTTCTAAGTAAAAAGCCATTGCTCTTCAATGTAATTGTTAAAAAGTAACGAAGAAAGTTTGCAGCCTTGACGTACTCTTCTGCTTATCTTTGCATTTTGTTCACCTATGATTACTGATTGTTTTGTATAAGTGATCTCTGTAGTCTATACACCTTGTTTAATCAAGGTGTTAAACAGTATATTTCAATCTACATAGTCTAAAAATTTATTCCTACAAAAACTATATAAACCTTTCTTCCTACTTTAAAAGCTTTCTCACGTATCAAACATAGGGAGAGTACAGCTTCTCTTGCACTTTTGTTTCTCCGAAAATCGAATTGATCTTCTTTTAGATAGTTTTCAGTTTTAGATTCTACACTAATATATTATTCCCGTTTTTAGATTTTAAGAACATGAGGTAGTATATTTAGCGTTATGTAGTCTTTACATTCTTGAGTATTTATTTGGTATACTGTATACCATGCTCGAAATCTTTAGGGATGATTCTTTCCATATATATTTCATTTAATAAATTAAATAATACTTCGTCCGATCTATCTCTAATTATAACAGTTCTCCAGAAATTTATTCAACTCCTACTACTTTATTGACTTTCAACTCATCTAGATCTCGCTTGAATTCACTTTTTAATATAGGCGGACCTTTCTCATCGTCTGGTAATTCAATTAATTTTTTTAAAATTGAATCATCCACTGGATCGCTTACTGTATAACTCTTCAATATACTCTTTCCATCTATTATTAATATTCTTATATATATATATATATATGACGTTTGAACAGTGTGAAATTTAGTGCTTAGGATAAAACAAAAAATAAAATATAATGCAAGAACATGCTTAATTTATATGTATAATATTATAACAATAGCAAGGTGGAAAAACAGATTTGATTACAAAATAATTTGAGTGTGTTGTTTACTACATTTACTATCAGATTATTTTATAATAAAATCCATTTTTTCACTTTGAATTTTTTGTAATATTATACACTTAAATTAAGTATTTCTTACATTTTATTTCCTAATTTATCTTTTAGTTTTATAATTGGTATATATTTTTATATTTCATATTTGTTATATGTCTTTTTATATTTAAAAAGTTGTGATTTTAACTGATTTTTTGTTTATATATATATATATGTTGGTGTGTTGTGTGTGTATACACTTTCGAATTACGCCTTCCCTGGACCACGTGAAATAATTTATGCACGATTCTTTCTCTCCAGCAAATATTTCTTTATCCTCTGCCCATGTTCTTTTCTTTAATCCGCCCACATTGGGCCAATTTTTTTCTTTTGTTTTTTTTTTGAAACCTTCGAAATTTTCAATTTTCTTTCTAAATACTTTGGATTTCTTCTTCTTCTATCTTTATTTCGTCGTAAGTCCTTTTTAACTTCCACAAACCAGCTTATTCTTATATTCTGATTTTTATTTAAAAAATTGAATATTTTTTTTCCGAACTTCATCCTTTTAAGATGACCGTAAAATCCGACCCTTCTTTTACGCGTAGTATATTTTTTCGACTATTTCATATACTCGTTTATTAGTTCTTAATTTCCACGTATCATTTTCATGTCTTGGTCCGAGTATTTTCCTGATTACCTTTCTTTCTTTATTTTCGATCACATTAATACTGTTTACTGAATTCATTGTAAGACATTCTAACGCGTAAAGACATTCAGGCTTAATAACTGTATTATAATGTCTTATTTTTGCGTTTATTGACACAGATTTTTTGTTGTACAAATTTTTCGTTAACCGAATGCTATTTCAATTTTTCTCGCTCTTTCTATAATGGTTTTCTTGTTCAACACATTTGGTTGTATCATTTCTCCCAGTAACTTAAATTTTATGAATCCTCGAATTTTCCCGGATTTCCATCTTATATATTTCGGAACACCTCTGAAATTAGTTATATATTTTGTTTTTTCAAATATATATATATATATATATATATATATATATATATATATATATATATATATATGGTTTTCTAATAACGACGGGTCGGGTCGATGTAAAAATGAAATAAAACAAACCATGTATGAAATATAAATGAAAACTTTTTTTCTTTGTTATATGGAAGGCTCATATACGCCGCTATGTATGTCACAACATCATTTATATATATATATATATATATATATATATATATATATATATACAAACGTAATGTAAATATTTATGAGATCTATTAGAATAGAACCTTAAAAATGCAAATCTAGTTCACAAAGTTTATTAATTTTCATATTCTCATATTCTCGATTCTGTATCACCGGCTCTGAATTTTTGACCTTTTCCATTTTGTGTCATTATTATTGTTATTAATACTCAGTTGCTCGGTCGACATATTTTCGTACGCTTATCTTCGTAAGCGCTTCTGCACGTCAAACAATAATTTCTAAAGCTACGTTCGAACGATCGAATAATTTAAAATGCAAATAAATATCTAAATATGTATATTTAAAATAACAAGAAACGTCTAACGCAATATTACGCATTTACGACGCCAAATTCGATGATTTGTAATCGATACTATAAAAAAAAATTGTTATAAAATTACTAATAACAGTTTCCCTTCGAGGTTTCGTAAAATTGTCATAATCAAATATAAATGTGCGTCACTGTAGGAGCACCTCAGTTATCTGCTCGATATACAAGTGTTATAATTCGTTAGGTTTTTCTTTATCAAATATAAATGCTCCTCGTAACTATAGAGCATCTCGTAAATTTTTTTTTTTATAAAATATAAAAGTATTTTCCGTTTATAGTTCGTTTTATCGAAAAATACCGCAAAAAAAATCGTTAGAAAATTACCGAATAAAATAAATAAATAAAGATGATTACCCTCGTTAAACGTCTATAACTAATGATTTTTCAAACGTATCGCCGGTAAACAGTTTAGGGAAATACGAATATATTAACCTAAACGAATATGGCGTCGAATTGTCTATCGATTTACTTATATCCGACTTGGGATTTAGCCAACTGGCTATTATAGATGATATTTTGTCTCTTACGGTTACCACCGTCGGATTGTCATCTTCAGAAGAAGGATACATGTCAGCGCAATGAGCCGCACCTGTAATGAAATATAACTATTAGATTATTAATCGCTTAATAGTAAATAATATCAGTAATTAATCAAATCAAATTCTAATAGTATTCATTTCAATAAGAAATACAGTGAAACTAATTAAAAATTACATTAGAATGCAAAAAGAAAAAGCTATTACGCGTGAATACCGGTTTGCCATTAATAAATCTTATAATACAGGAGGGGGGTTTACCCAAACAATGGAGAAAAGAAAAACATAATTTAAATAATATCAAAAGTAAACGTAAGATATTAATCTTATAGAAACAAAAAAAAATATTGATGATAAAGCTAGCAAGAAGAAAACTAAACAAAATATACAACAGAACACAAAGTATACCTTCTATAAATAAAAAATTAAAAATAAATTAACAATAAAGGTATAACGATTTAAACACAATCAACGCCGAAAAATCATAATTTACACAAAATGATCATAAAATATTAATCTATTAAAAAAAATTTGATGAATAAAAATAACAGAACTCATAAAATACAAATCTATAATAATAATAATAATAATATAAATTGAAGAAAAGAGATTCTAATCGGTCACTAATAAAAAGAATGAAAGCAGAATTTTCGAGTACTTCGATAGAAAGCTCGAAACGCAAATCGCGAGGTTCGTTCCGAGTAGTAAGAAAGACCGTGGGAAAATTTATGAGCAAAAATACGTTTAGAAATAAAATTAATACATTCCGGAATTTTGAAGAAAATCTGAAAAAGAAACCCGACGCTAAATAATGAACGGAAAGAGGTAAGATATTCAGAAGACGCTATACATTATTTATACGAAATATAAAATAACGTAGCGTACAAATTCTTCTTTTAATGATGCACTCCATGCAGATTTACAGATCAAATGGGTCAACGAAATAATACAGGATTATGCTGACCAACACCACAGAAGACTTCATCATCCAAATCCGGAGGCCTTGGCACTTTTGCCCACAGATCGTGACTTAAGAAGGCTTAAACGTTTCAAACCTACTGACTTGGTTGTTACTAAGTAATATACGTAACAGAGCTTAACCATTGGGTTAAACCTCTGCACATGTTGAATAATCATGATTAACTAAAGTTTAAGATTGCAGAAAGGAAGTAGCTGTCCTTTCTTGGAGCTACATTTAAAAAAAAAAAAAAAAAAAAAACTTATTTATTTCCACTACTTCGCAGAAAAAATGATAATGTTTGAAATTATTTAAAGTTCAATTACGTCAGACGTTCGATCATACTACAGGTTAGTCATTCTAGTGTTGGTATAAATAGACCTTCCTTAAGGATACACGATTCATTCTGTTCGAAGTATTCATGAAGTTGATACATGTTTTCGTTAATTGTCATTTCATTTATTTTTGTATATATATATATATATATATATATATATATATATATTTGTGTTATATGTGTATATAAGTTTTCGAATTTTGTTTTATCTCAATTTTATACATTTAAGTATCGTGTTAATTTATTGAAAATAAACGGTTTGTTCTTATCCGGTTGTTAATCTCTGTTAACATCAAAATCAGCTGAGTTCTGTATACCAGCATTATTTAAGTTTTTGAAGATTTTTTTTTAATATCTAACAGATAACAATACTCACAATCGTCGAAAACAAATTTACAGATAAGTAGCCGTTAAATTAATCAAAAACGTTATCAATCTTGATTAACGTTAAAATACAAAAGTATTAATTCGAAAAGTCAATAGCGATAAAAAATATAATAAAAATAATAATAATCTAACCAAGAAAGAATCAGAAAAATGAAATTAATTCAATTGACTAAAAATGTATGTTATAATTAATAAAATTATTGCCTATAACATCTAAAATAAGACATTATAATGCAGTGATTAAAGCGGAATGTCTGTATGCATTTGTATTGATAACGCGTGACTCTAAGAATTAAATGTAAAAATTAAAACGGTAATAATTTACACAAAAACGAATCGTTAATTAAAATACTAGAAACAATTCATTATCGATTTCTTTTAAAACGTTTTCGATAAAAATAATTACAATATTCGAACACTTTAACAATTTTACTAAGCGCGACAAACACGTTTATCGAATAGATACTATATTCGAAAAGAGGCAGACACAAAATAGGTATTGACATTTTCTAAGATTATAAACGTGTAGTAAAAATCGCCTTACCTTCCATCCAATAAGCGTCATAATTTTTATCGACGACTTCGGTATCTTCAGGAATTCCTAAAGTATGCCACGGATCTACCGTACCATATACGAAAACTACATTAGTCGGATTTACGGATATGGCACCGGTTAATATATTTGTACGTTCGATTTCGCTTGATATAACGTTTCTATTATAACTATAACAATCCGTGTATAGAAAATATATAAACGGTAAGCGCGTCCATTTGAAACAACGATAATATTAATAATAATAACTAAACTACGGAGTCTTAAATATAACATTTTCATAAGCTATTAGTTGAATATGATAAAAATTAAAAGTCCCACGATCATTTTTACTTTATTAATAGTAAATATTTTTCATATCATTTAAAAAGTTTAATAAACGTTACGACATATTTATTTTCTAAAAAATGATCATATTTTAATGATATATCGATTTTTCCCATTATCGATATTTTAAAAATATATCGATTGTTAAAAATTTTATACTGAACAAGTAATAAAATTTGAAAAAGAAAACTCACTAATATTTCTTATTAAATATTGATAACTGAAAATTGACAAAGCCGACTGTGAGAGAATTGAATGAGATTAAAAAATCAACGATCGATGAAAGATTTCTTTTTACAATAACGAACTTTATTATTGCAACTAATATTTTTCTTCTTGTTCATTCAATGCCGTACACGATGATACAGGGCGTAGACTATTCATAATAATTTCTCTCCCTTGCTGTCTCAAAGAGTCCACCGATATCATTAATGTCACTTGAATGTTTTTTTCGGTTATAAAATTCTGAATAGTCTTCTTAAAAGTCACATTTCCGTAGCCTCTAAACATCTAACAGTACTGACATTTAAACTCCGCGTACAAAAGTACTGAAATAACGCAGCAATCTATAACTTTTAGTATTAGCTGGAGTGGCAAATCATTAGCGAGCGTAACAGTTTTTGTTTATTGGAAAGTTTCCTATGCGTCCCTAGGTTAAGGATAATGGATAGGCTTCCTACAGATATGTAGGTTAGCTGAGAATAACAAATAAGCCGTCACCGATAAAGAGCGGACGAAAGATGGTATATGAGGGCAAGGAATGGTAAAACTTCTCTATACTAAAACCATACATATGCCCGAAGTTATCATTGTAACATGGCGGGTTATGCCGCCGTTAAATAAGCACAACTATGAAAGAGGGCAGCGTAGTATCAGCTGCAGGTGGAAATCAAGTAGATTGGAACAGCTGCAGATTGAAAACTCTATGGCATCAATAACCCGACATACATACTACGGATACCGAAGGCAACAGGAAACCATTATCTATTATATTTCCCCAGCACAATACCGAGCGTTTTTGTAACCTTTGCAACTAATATGACGACCGAGTTTTAACAATTGAAAGTGAAGCAAATTTCTTAAACGAAATAATTATATAAATCATTAGAAACCGAATGTAGAAAAATGAATTCTGAAATATTTTTCTTAAAATAAAAAAAAAAAAAAAAATAAGATATTAAATAACGATAGAATTAACTTTCAACACTCATCGGAAATGAGACGAAATATATTTAAATTAGAACTTCAGTGTTTATTCGAGGTTTTATTATCGAAATCAGAATAATGTTTTACTGAAGAGCTGTAAAAATCTAAATTTTGAAGCAAATCGTCAATGTAGTCAGGAACCGTAGAATAAAATATTTTTCGCATATTCTCCAATTACGAGCAAAAAAAAAAAACATTTTTATAATCAACATACGAAATTTAGTTACAATAACCTTAATTTACACAAGAATTAAAGCGTATATATATGTTTTGCAATAGGGGTGGGTCGACGTTGACAGCCATTGACGTCATGTAGATTTGTGGAGTATGTCTAATTTGTTGTTTATTATTCTGTTACAAATTCTAAATACCATGCCAAGTTTCATGATATCATATACCACACAGTAAAATTTTGTAGGAACAATTTGAGGATAGAGTTACATCTCGCAAAGGTGACATGAAATATCGCGTGATTAACTTTTTGTTATGGGGTTTTCTGAAGTCGCACGTCTATATCAATAGCCGCAATCTCGATCAATGCCCTCAAAATCAACATTACCACTGTTATCGCTCAAATTCAGCTAGATCTATATGGCAGTCATTAAAAATTGGTCTACTCGAATCAGTGCCACCGTGAAATGCCGTGCAATGGAAGTTTTGAATGATGTAATATTTCCCGTATAATAGGATACACAGGCTTTTCAATTAAACAATATTTTTGTTAAAACCTCGTACATGATTTGTCTTTTCATTTCAACATTCTACTAGAAACGACCATATATATATACATATACATATATATCCATTAGTTTCATTCCTCCCGAAGGGGTATAGTGACACATTCATATGCTATTACATTAATGCCATCTTGATTTTCAGATTTTGTACAAACGACTTTGCTGTGGTTTTTATATGGTATCAGCCTATCAATAATTGTACTTGAGGTATAATTTTCTTGAGCTCTCATACTCCATGAGAGTTGGCGATTATCATAAAACGAAGCATTACACAAAACCATGGCTCTCCAAAATTATACGTCACTGTCCAGTTATGGATGTTTTGCAGCCATGATATGGCTCTGCGTCCAATTCCACGCTTTCCTCCTTCTATCGTACCAATGAATATTTTTCTCCACGTAGAATGTGTCCAACGTAATTTATCTTCCGCTCTTTTATATTAGCAATTAGTTGATTGATTGTTCTCTCAGTATCCATGTCTCTAGGACCGACCACACAAAGCATTTAACTAGTCTATATAGGATGTGGTAAAATAGATGCTGATTACAGAGTAGCTTCGCCATCAACGTGCATTGTAACAGGTACTGATTGTTTTCTAGAATAAACAAGCAACTTTGTTTTGGCCACATTTATTTTTAATCCAGCTTCTCTCTGCTATGTGCGTTGATCGCATCTATAATTGTCTACAAGTCATGAAAATTTCCAGAAATTAATACGGTATCGCCTGCGTATCGAATATTGTTTATTATCCGTCCGTTTACTTTATAATACCAGCCCGTATATCTCGAAGAGCTTTCGAGAAAACTGTTTCCACATATAAGTTGAAAAGCATCGAGGAGAGCGTACATCCTTTTCGTACACCTTTTCTAATTTTGGAGTAATCAATCGACTTATTACTTTTCAGTTTAACGCATATAGATTCATGCTAAAATAAATTGCCTATGATTCGTACATCTTTTCCATCGGCTTCCACATAAATAATTCATTAATACATCATGTTTAACGTTATCGAACGCTTTCTGAAAGTCAATGAAGCACATGTATACATCCTGTTATTGATCGTAGCAATTCTATACAAAGCATTAAGACAGAAAACTGATTCTCTAGTACCGAGATCGCTCTTGAATCCAAACTAGGTGTCCCCACTTTTCTAAAACGCCGAGTGTGAAGTATTTGCAGAAAGATTTTAAGTGACTCATCGGACAGATAGGACGATGGTCTTTACATTTAGATGCCTTTGGTTTTTGTTTTTTGGTAACATGACAAATGCCGATTTCAGCTAGTCATATGGAATTTTCTCTGTATTATAATGGTTGAAAAGTTTTAACAAATAATTTAAGCTTTCATCATGCAGTTGAAGTATTCTGCATAGACTTAATCAGGACCAGAAGTTTTATTACTTTTAGTTACCTTCATTTCGTACTCTATTTCATTCTTCAATATGTTTGGTTCAAATAGATTTGCATTCTGGAGGAGCTTCTGAACTCTCATGGTCAAATAGAAAATGCGTATAGCTTCTCCGTGTTTCTACGACTTTGCTTTCTTCAACTATTATTTCATCGTTATAATCTATTATTTGAGAGAAGTCATTTTTCTTGTAAACGCCTGCTAACTTCTTAATCGTACGATGTACCGCATTCGAATCACCCTTGTCCAGTAATTTTTCGAATTCCTCACATCTTTCTATATATTCCCTTAGTTTTTCGGATTTTTGTTCAGACCTCTCGGCGTACACATTTATACGCCACCATCTTATTTTGAACTTTTAATATGCTACGATTTTACATTAATTAGAGAATATCTTCCGCCATCCACTCTTTTTTTTTTATTCTTTTTTTGTCACAAACTACTATTTGGTACAAGGCATTTATTGTGACATCTTTAGACGACAGCCAGAGCTTTTCAATATCTTAGGTATGTTTCGGTTGTTTTAGTCCATTTTTTATGCTTTCTGAAAACTCGTTCTTAATATTCGTATTTGAAGTTAATGCATGATTTTCTTTTTACCAGCAACTTAGTTCTTTTTAGTAAGTCTTAAAACCCTATTCGCTATTATCGGATTGTGATCCGAGTGAATATTAGCACCTGGATACGCAGCTACACACGTTCTAAAATTACGAAATCGTTTATTAATTAAGATGTAGTCCATCTGATTTCCGACTACATCAGCTGTATCTTGCGATGATTTCAACCTATAGTCTTCTTGATAGTAATTGAAACCACCACATGTTCGCAATAATTAGATCCCTTTCTTGACAGAAGCTAATTAAAACATCTACGCGATTATTTTTTATTCCCAAACCATCGGAACTATGTCACCAACCCTGCCGCATCCAACTTTGGCGTTGAAATCATCAACCGATAATGATGATATCATCCTTTTTAGTTAATTTGAGGAGTTTAATTATATCCTTATAGAGACTTTCCACTTCATCTGATTTTTCCGCCATTGGGGCATAGATCTGGATTACGTTCAGTTTAACAGGTCTGACGTTTATTAAGCGGAGCATTATGACTCTCTCCGATAATGGGTAGAATCCGGCGACTACTTTCTTTACTTTCGTATTAACGATTATGCCGACTACGTACCTTTTATGGTATAATACTTCATCACTACAGGAATAACATCGAATAATTATTCGAGTCGTATGTACCTATCGATGTTCACATTACATCGCTTACACCCATAATATCGACATCCAATCTGTTCATTTCTTGAAGTACGTTTTGAAATTTTCGTACAACAAATAGACTTCTCTAACATTCAAAGTTTTTCAAATTCGTTTGATATTATCACAGAGCCAGAGTATTCGTCACACTCTTTGACCACAAGACTTGCCCTGGACTAAGGACCATCTTTTTATGTTTTCTCCCTCGTGATAAGATTTTGAGGAACTGCAGTGGTTTCTCGTTGCCTATTTCAGGATTTTCTGTTAAGTTTTTTCCAAAGACCCGATTTTAAGATGCCCGATACTCGCCTACTCGCTCTAGACTGGTATAGTAAATATAATTAAAATGTTATATCTATGGTACCGTTTCGATTGAAAGAGTCGGATGTTCCGGAAATATTTTTTAATCTATAAAATAATTATTTTAACGAAAAAAATCCGATCGAAAAATTACAACATTTATTTTCACTAACAATATTAAGCCATCTTGATATTTGTCGAAACTGACATTTTTAGTTATAACTACGGGAATTTATGAGACAAAATTCTACGCGGTTAAAATAGTTACGTATGTATCGGTTTTTAATAGTATGCGATTCTTATCTAAATATATTTTTAGGAAAAAACGTGATTTTATAAAAAAAAAAGAAAGTACCGAGAAAAATCTCGATCGCCTATTGTATATAGATATCGTATTATAGAAAATTACAAACTTATCGTACCTTATTATTTTTAGTTTTAAAATGTAATTTGCGTTTTTGTAATCGTTCTTCTTTAATATAACACGAATTTACCGATTATTTGAAAAAAGCACGATTCTTACTTATCGCCAAAAACGTCTGCGCACATACGCAGGTAAAAATCGACCGGAAAATGTGATCCGAACAAATCCGATTCGTTGCCAGACGTTTGGAAAAATCCAAATTCGTTACACGTTTGATAAAGCCATTGTCGACCTAAATAGAAATAAATAAAATATAATATTAATTAAAAAATAAATTTAAACAAATAAATGAACAAATTCTCGATATCAGGTCTAAAACACCGACCGTTTTCATATGCCTTCAAGACAACAAATCCCCAATAATATTAGAAATTAAACACAATCTACACAAACTACATGAGGGACGATGTGAACTATACTTTCTGTGGATCCCAAATCACACTGGAATATACGGTAGTGATACAGTAGATCTTGAAGCTCAGTCTATGGTATTTTCACCAACAACAGAATACTCACCACCTCCACTAACATTAGCATACATTCATGAACAGTAAATAGGACTGGACCACTGATTGGACCTCACAAACAAAATCAACCATAGAACGTGGATATCCTCCAGATGGTACAAGCAGAAAAGAGTATTTTGTATCCTAAACGGTCTACGTGTGGGTCATACAGCCGTATCATACAATTATCTATATACTAAAAGACCTCCTATGCGTACATTTAACAAAACCAACAGTCATACACTTAATTTACAACTGCCAAACACTTACATCATTCAAGATAACACATACATAAAATCCTCTCAAACAACCCTCAATTAATAGTTAGAATTCTGGTTTTTGCCAGAAAAAGCGGATTCCTAACATACATATAAATTAGCCACCTGTCTTCTTATGATGTAATAGCCCTGGTAGTTACAGACGACATATGGAGATGTACATAATTTAAACAAAAAAAATATGCGATTCTATCTGAATATATTTTAAAAGAAAAAAAAAACACGATTTTATATTTATATATCTTTATATAGAAAGTACCGAGCAAAAACTCGATCGCCCGGATACTGTTTGTAGATATCGCACTGTAGAAAATTACAAACTTCTTTATTATTTTGAATCTAAAAATGTAATTTGCATTTTTGTAATCGTTCACTTCTTTAACTTAAGGCAATTTTAATATAAAATTAATATATATATCTTACCCCCATCGTTGGCGGAACTATTCCAACTTGTTTGTTGCAAAAAATTAATCATTTTATAATACTTAAAGTCCAGACATTTTTCTTGAGCACTACTCAGCAACAATCTAGTCAAATAAGCGTAACGGTCAATCTACAATTAAATCCAATTACCGATACATTTTTATTTCATTTATAAGTTCGTAATTAAGTATAACTTTCGATCCTCTCTTTGAATTTCGTAATAAACTTTTTTACAATATTGCAAAACCTGTGTTTATAATTTCGCAAATATGAAAACGAGAAAAAGTTTTTAATGCGACCCTTTTAAATCATTCCAGTATATTATAATAATAGATTGGTATTCATCGATAATATATATATATGATCGAAGATATGTGTGTTTTATCTTAAAACACGTTTATTTACAATACTTTTTTTTAGCTTTAAATAAATTTACCAAAGATAATAATTTTGAAAAACGAATTACTTAATTATTCTCATTCGAAATTAATGTTACACATTTAATAAACACACTATTACGTTATAACATTACCAAAAATAATAATAGAAAAGAAAGAAAAATATGTAATAATTTCAATTATCTGACACATTCCTCCTGAGAAATGACTAAATAAATAAATAAAAAGTGTATTTGTAGAATTCAATATTAAAAGGTAACTTTTACGAGGTATTCCGAACGTAAAGAAAACATTTTTAAAGTTTTTTCTTTGTTTGTAATCTTTAATTCTGCAAATATACTTTTATTTATTTATTTACTCATTTCTCTTTAGAAAAGGGACAATAAACGGAATTATTATTAATAAAACAAAAGAACCGAATAATTATAATTATCCATTATAGACCTTTCTCGACATTTAATTAATATTTTATCTTCAAACATGTTAAATATTTGTCTATTATTATTAAAGCTGCATATTACAATGTTATCTTTCAGACCAACTTTTTGAAACCGGACGATAATTAACGTATTTTACGTCGTTAGGAATGATAATTACTAAAAAACAAAAAATTTAATATAATAAAAAGACAATCGATCGAATAATAATTTAAAAGTCAATAAAATAATTTATCGGTTTCTTTTTAAACTTACAACAGATTTTTCCTTTGACGTCATGATATCGCATATGGTATCGATCGTTATATTGCGAGTAGATGATTGTCTATTATCTTTATTATATTGTACAACGGATGCTATACCATCTGCTAAATTTTCAAATAAGTTCGAAATATCCTTAGTCTCTTCAACATTGATAGAATCACATAATCTACGAAAATAAAAAATGTTTACATACCGAAACAAATTTTAATAAATAAAATAACAGCAGACGTGAAAATATTTAATCAACGGAAGCTTATTGGTTGGAATATAAATTATATACAAGATAAAATTTCATTCACATTTCAGCAATTTTAAAAAAAAAATCCAAATTCATAAAATCGACATTTAAAATTTATTCAATACAAAGTCAAAAATTAATAAAAAACTAAGTTCTCTTACAACGATCATTACCGTGATAATAACATTTTCAAATTTTCCAAATATTTCAAAAATATGTAAATCATTATAAAGACAAGCATCTCTAATTTGAAAGATTGCACATCACGAACATATCTTCTAAAGTCCATTCCCACGGTAAATAATCACATAGAATATACCCGTGCAAAAGCAAGATAGACGATAAAGTAAGCAAAGCGAAACTATTCATCTCAAGCATTACAACGTCCACATCATCTATTACAGTTAGGTTCAAGTAGAATAGCCACATATTTTCTCTTCGCCATTAACCCTTACTGTAAATAACAAATATCTATCATCCCAATGAAACTGCATCCGTTTTTTACGGATCACTACCAAAAATCGTCTCACAATCATGACAAATCATCGAATCTGCAGATACAAAAACACTGTAATACATTCCATACAAAAGCATATAACAAAAGAATTAGCCTTCAAGAATTAAGTTCTGTCAATATCAGTTATATTCCCTTCAATTTTTCGTTGTGATAGAATCCCCGTTTCAAAGGTATTGGACCAACTTCTCTAGTGGAATCTCAAAGGAGACTTAACTTCTTTTATAAATAACCTTCTGCAAACAGTGAATTTTTGTGCGAATAGGTACAGGTACATCATCAATTCGAAATTTGCAAATAGGAGTTCCTTAGGACTCTGCCTTGAACCTTATTCTCTTCAACATCGCCATTAACGACTTAATTGACATAATACACCAACCAGCGCAATGTTAATTATTTCCTGACGATCTCACGATCTTTGTGAGCTGCAGAACTGTTACACTATAGGTCAAAATGTTCTGCAAGAATGCATGGGCAAGCTATCCATATGGTGTACGGACAACAGCGTCTTTTTCTAACATAAGTCCATTGCAATGCATCTTTGCCGTGTTCGAAAATGCTCTCGAAAAGTAAAGATTATTCTGGGCGATGTACCTCTTCTATCTGCACCCTATAGGCGCTACCTTTGCTTACATCTGGACAAACAACTATCTTGGAAACCACACATCGATTACATCAAGAAATCATGCACAAAGAACTAAACCTTCTTAAAAAATTAGATCACACATTCGTTCCATATGTAAAGATGGAGCAGCAATTTATTCAATACGGAAATCAGATTATAACCAAACCTTAAATGTCATCCGCAAATCACCTTTTCGTCTAGCTACAGGAGCATTTCGTATAACTCCAATCGATAGTTTACTAACAGAAACATATGAATGGCAACTAAACTATCGACACTATAATTTTCTGGCTAATTTCTTCATATAATTTAGTGCATCTGACTTCACGCCGTTATATATTATACAACCCACACCTTCGACAGCAAGATACTCTAAAACAATTCAATTCAACTTCAGGAATATCTTAAAAGCCACACAAACGACGAGCCGCGATTAATCCATCACTTAACTGCAGTAATACCACCATGGGAGTTCAATCCGATCAAACTTGATCTTCATCGTTCAACTGGCTATGGTGCCTTCGATGGCTGCAAAGTCATTGAAAATGGAATAGTCTTATTCGCTACTTTACTATTCTGTCTGCCAAATTACATCCAATATTCTTTGAAGTGAGGATTTTACAAGCGATCCATGAGACACTTCTTCATTAGCCATTGTCTGCCCTGACTCGGTATTAGCACTAAAATTGATACAGATGCATATAGTCGCAAACAGCACCCGATAGCGAAGAAAATTATCAATTCCTTAAGGAAAAGTCCACAACAAACGGTCACATTTCTTTGAGTATCAGCTCATACTGGATTCCATGGCAATGAACTGGATGAAAGAACAGCCTAATACGCAGTGATTACTCTGCTCTGCCTGCGCAAAACATCGAAGTTGTTCCATCAGATTTTGGCGACACATCAAGAAGGAATTATTGCATCTATTGGAACAAAAATACGTTCTATCTCTTCAATCAATTAATTTCGTTCGATCAAGTCAACAATACGACCTTTAAATGTAAACATACAGTACCGCAAGGACAACGTAGTCATCACTCGACTTCGACTGGAAGATGACACATGTTCATCTCCTGCAGCGGAATGATCCACCTCAGTGTGCCTTGTGCGATGTCACTTGCTGTTTATCATATCCTCGTTATTTGTCTCCAATAAGATCCTTATTGAACGTTCCGGCTTCCCTTCCACTTCTTCTCACTGACAATAGCCCTCTACCACTCAATCTAATATCTTTTTTCTCTCGTGCCTCTTGCTAGTAGCTGCACAGGGCATGTTAATCGAATTTAATAATTAATAATAGCATATTACGGGATCGTAGGTATGAAACGAAGTAATCGTATATAATCGTGCACCATAATACATACACACACTGTATATATATATATATATATATATGATTACATGTGTGAATTGAATAACGGAAAGCTGGCATTCGGTAATAGATATATATCAGGAGCTTGAAATAACATATAACTGCCAAAAATTATTAATTTCTGCAGAAATCCATTATTTACCTGACAGATTAGTTACAGTAAGTTGGAACACATTTGGTCGCATTTTATTTATTGCATTAGAAAAGGTTGCTTACAAGAAATTTTTCTTTAAGTAACGTCGGCCATTTTTACTTTTTAGAAGGATATCCAACCGTGCGTTCGCATCCTTTATTTCATCGGCGCATCTGGATAAATCATTTTCAACAGTTTCGTAATACTCTATCAATCGAAAAAAAAAAAAACACTATATAGTATTAAATTGTGAATACCAAACAATTCCTATTCAGTGTCAATAAAAATACGGCTGAAATCTGATTATGAATTATTTCGCTATTACGCGCATAATGAAAACGATTGTTTACATAATACATTAGATTATAAACAAAAAAAAAAATAAGAAAAAAAAAACATTCGATTTTCAAGCATCATTGCGTTACATTGTTATAAATTATTACATAATTACAATTAATAAGAAATCGGGATGTTACATGTATACTATAAATTTATCGTGTACTATCTAAAGTAATCATGTAGACACGTAGAAAACATGGATGGAGGCATTATACTTGTCCGTGAATTTGTAATATTCCGAGTATTTGCTATATTTTGATCTACAATTTCCTAAGTATATATATTTGTCCATTTACTTTTTCCATATGTCTTTTTAGTAGGCCTCGTTTAATATTTAATAGATTCACAAAGTTTGATTGTATTTCTATTATCGTCTAGAACATAAGTATCTACTCCAAATAGTGATAGTATTTTATTCGCTCGTCAAATTTTTCAGTGAAAACCTCGTCAGAATTTGTTATTTGTGACGTTTCGGAGATTTCATTATAATGCGTTCAATTTACACTTGTTCGAATCTTTAAATATTATATTGTAGCGAGTCAACATAAATAACATTTAAAACTCTATGCTCATTATTCATCAAGTTCGCGTTTAGATTTTTATTATTAAAACGTATTTGTAATTATGAGTATTTTCGAGTTTTATATACGCTGTTATACTAAATTATTTTATCAGAATTCAGGTTTAATTTTAAGTTCCATTTTATTTTACGACATATGTTAAGTCAGTAATTGAACGCTGAGTGGAGACCAATAAACACATAATTTACATTATATACCGTTACTAGCATATGTAAATACTTAAGTACACAGGTAATTTTCTGTAATTGACACATTTCATTGACATATTGATAAGTCCTTTATTACAATGACTTCTATGAATGTCATAATTAAAACGTTCATATTAAAACATATTTGTGTCCCAAATATATTTTCTTTTTCACAATTTTAAACACGTAAAAAATACTAGCAAAAGCTATTTAATTATTCTGTATTTAACAATGATTATCCAAGATTTTCAACAAATATTAATATGAAACAACTATTCTATTTTAATTTAAACATTTCATCTGGCTGTTCTTCAAACATTTACTGTTAGTAATTTATAAATTTTCCTGACAGATAGTAGAATTAAGCGAGTGATATCTCAGTCAACTATTTCTGGTATTATTGCACTTTATATGTTATTATTGGGGAAAATTTTGATGCTTTTTTCCTTAATTGCCCTTATATCTACATTATAACAAAGGATAGTCACGCAAAATAGTATGCATTATTATGTTCCACCATACGTACAAAATTACATCGATTCAAATTTATATTAGGAACAATTTCTTCACGTTAATAATTCCTCATTAATTAGAAAAAACTCTGCACAAAATACACAAACATCAATGATCTCTGAACTATTTTGACTTCAACCAGCAAATATTTTATACACATACACACAAATATATAGGCATATATTACACGCGCGCGCGCACACATATATATATATACCGACAATTCCTTTAACATAGTTACACTTACCATAAAAATCAAGTTTTGAAAGTAAGGGTCCGCTTGAAGAAATAGCGCCATGGATTAGGTACGGATATTTTATCCTAGCCCACGCGGATAAAGATCCAGGATACGAACCTCCAAAAGTGATCCATTTTATATCAGGAGGTAATTTATATTTTTGATTCATTCCTGCAATGAAGTAAGCTATATCGGCTAATGCTTGCTCACTACTTAAATAAATCAAATTTTTTGTGCTGGTATCACTATAATTAAAGAAAATTTTCAAATAATTAAATATAAATAGAAAACATGATAAAACATTTAATAATAAAACATAAAATAAAATGAAAATATATGCCGATTTCTAAAATTGTGAAAAGTATATATGAGAATACAGTCAAATATTTATTTTTTCACATATTACACCTTATACACAAACATGTAAACAATTTTGGATTAAAATTTGATGAAACTTGAAAACTGAAGGATAAACACAAATTTACGTCCTTTATATAAATTATGGTTGCCAAATGTTTCCTCATGCATTTTTCTTCTAATTATTACATATGCCTACTTTAGTTCTACCTACAACAATGTCCACTTTAATCTCATTTATGTTCACATTTTATCTGGGTTCACAATATTTAGTTATTAAACATTTGACTTTTATAAATTTTATTATATATATATGAGTATAAATGCATATTAAAATATTGTGTTACTTAGTAGGATGACTTTTGCCATAATAACGATGTTCCAACTGAAAGCAGAGAGCATCATACTGAGAAGCATACACAATCCATTGTCCCTGAACTAACCATTTGGGATTCGCTTCACCCTCACCACCGATCATCAGAAATACTGGACCGCCTTCTATATAAAATGTACTATTGGTTCCATATCTCTTAAAAGAAAAAAAACACACAATTAGGTTTGCTTTGCTTTCAGAAAAAAAACACACTATAATATTGAAATGTTTTTAATTTAATTTAAATAAAGATAAATTACAAACTTGTTTCCATGTCCTCATATCAGAAGGTGTAAAATGATCAAGTTTTTGATTAAACCACTCGTCAGGTGGTAATTCATAATCAATTGGAATATATGGCACACCAACCCCATCAGACTTTTTAAATCCATTTATTTTAACTAACTTACTAAAAAAAACTAAATAACACACGAAATCAGCGACGGTGAGTAACTTCATAATATCTATTCCAAAGTAAATATGTATCTGGAATATAAGAAACAGAATAGCGTCAGTCTATATTGAATCGTAAATTATTTAATTACATAAAAAATTAATTTATAATTCCATGTTATCATATCTACTTCATAATTATACTAAATCTTTCTTCATTTGAAAATAAAATTTACATATTTCTGTTAACTTTTGAATGTATGATAAGAGTGACTTTATTTACTGTCATCTTATCACTATTCTCTAAAACAAACGAAAATAATTGTTTAGTTAGTTCTGTTAGTAATAATCTTCTACGGAAAACTATACACACTGAAGCATGTTTGACTTATAATGATACATTTATCCGAGGAAAATAATAAATACTATTAAATTTAATATAAACAAAACACAACCAAAAACCCACCGTATTTCACTATATCCAGAAGTAAATCATTAACAACTTAATGCAAATATAATAACGCATAAAAAGTTACGCACAAATTTTAAATATATTCCACAACTTCACTGCTAATATATATTTTAAAAGCTATTGCGTATGTTAAACACATTATCATATCACAAACAATATAAAATTCAACATTTAACCAAACAAATTTAACACTTAAAACTTACGTTATATTATCACTTATGTAAACATATTTGAATATCAAATAATTGTGACCGTTGAAACTTCACGTTCACGCGCTTTAGCATTATGTATTTACATACTTCATACATTCTCAAATAGGAAGATAAGAAAGATGTGACTAAATGATAGAAAAAAAGTAATAACTCACTCACCGTTAGGAACAAAATATTCACCGACACATAATTGAAATCGAACCAAACAAGTTTTTCTATTCAAATCTGTTAAAATTTTTAATTTAATTATATTTGGTACACAATACAACGACCAATCACTATACCATACCAGTAGACCACTAGAACGAAATTAATCGCATAGTCCTTAAGATAAACATCATTGTAATCAATATACCGTGATTGTAATTGGGAAAACAAACAAAACCACTACCCCATTCTATTGCAATTTTAACTAACTAAACGCATTTAAAAACATGTATTTTAAGCTTCGACCTTAATCTCTACGAACCGAAAATTCAAGTGGTACTTAATATTTAATTTTCATACTATTCATTCAGAAGTCGAACGTGAATCCTAATCATTCATTTTCCATGTGCTTCTTTTCTCAATTAGGCAACTTCACATGAATATATCTATAATTATAAATTAATATTAGACATTGCAAGATAATCATTTAATGCATTAATGATAAATCCTTTATTCGTTCGGTGTTTGAGTATGATAGTTTCTTTTATGGTGATGCTTCGTCAAATTCTTTGGATCCTCTAAATAAATTGCAAAATTCTTGCCTTCGTTACTGTTTGGGAGCACTTCTCACTACTCCAATTGCTGCTTTAGAGGTGGAATCTAGTACCCCTCCTCTTCACATCCGCAGAAGCCTCTTAGCAGACCAGTTTGTTGTAAAAAGTTTCACAACTACATATCAGTCAGCATATAATAATTTCTTATTTATTTATAACAAATGGAGGTTCTCACTATATAAACTTCCTATTCTCTGTAAATCATCTAAACGATTCTCCAATTATCGCAACTTAATTATTCCTTTGTCACCCTCTCCTTATTTTTCCGATCCTTTCTCTATTAATAATATAAAATTAGAAATAAATTTAGAAACCTTTCATAAATCTATATATCCTCCTTCTGGTTTTAATACTTCTATTTTTAATAATTTACTGGCAAATCACTGGACGGGCTTCCTTCCGATTTATACAGATGGTTCCAAGTTTAATAATAAAGTTGGTGCAGCATTCGTAGTTCCTTCTTTAAACATTATTAAGAAATTCGTTCTATTACGTTTTTCTTCGATTTTTACAGCTGAGGCTATGGTAATATACCAAGCGTTAAGATACGTTTATCAACAACGTCCAGCTTCATCAGTTCTTATTCTTACCGATTCGAAAACCTGTTTAACCGCTCTAAAATCTCTCTCATTTAATCCCCGTGCATCGCCTTATTTATATAAAATCCGAATTTTGGTTTCCTCGCTGTTAGAATCTGGTATTTCTGTTAGGTTCTCCTGGATTCCTGGACATTCTGGTATATTTGGCAATACTGTTGCTGATGCGGAAGCCAAGTCCGCTTCGAATAGCGGTATGCTTATTCCTTATACACCTTTAACAGATCTTTTGTGTCTCATTAAATTTGCTCATAAGAATATTGGAATAATATTTGGTCCAATCCTTATCTAGCTCCATATTACAGATCGATTCAACCTCTAATACCCATAAAATCATGGTTTAGTGATATAAAAGTACCAAATAACATACTTCGATGTTTCATTACTACTTTATGTAGATTACGATTTGGAAAAAATCGTCTTCCATTGTCCCTATACCAATGCAATCTTATAAATTCTCCTTTTTGCCCTCATCCTTCCGATGACAACAAAATAGCAGATGCAGATCATGTATTTTTTGAATGTTCTTACTACAGCTCTCAACAATCTTTATTATATAATCAAATTATATCTCTCAAAGTACCATTGCCAATAAATATGTCTTACTTACTTACTATTAATCGCATTCATGTATATTTAGCTATTTATAATTATATTGCATCAACTAATATTAGTGTTTAACATATTCATTTTAATAATTTTATACCAATCTGGGTGAAAAGTCCTGTGCCCATTTATTTAAAAAAAAAAAAAAAAACTTTTATTGTTATAAATTTTCATATTTTTATGTTATTCATTTAGATGTTTAAACATACTTTTATATATACATATAAACATGGTGACTCAGAAGACTATCTCGTCTTTCACCTCTAACTGGAACAGCCGTACATAACTCTTTTAACTGCATCCGTTTTTGTGTATGTATATATATTTTAATAGCCATTAACTTCTTACTCCTTTATGTACATACAAATATTAAATAAATAAATACATTTTAAAAAAAACATATGGGCACATGATTATAGAAAATAAGTATTCACCATTTGTGTACGTTAAAAAGAACATGTAGGAATCGCAACTTACTTATATTTCTGTAGCATTGAAAATAATATTCAACCAATCACATAAAACGTAACTTATAACTATAGAACAAACAGATAACTGGGAATCATAAATGAATTTTAATAATTTGAATTGAACCTTCCCACCATCTCCGCATATTTGTTGTAAAAACCACGAGTGAAGTATGTTACATATTAAAACTAAATCCTGGAATTACCGAATTAATTCCTTACAATTAACGTAATTATTTTTGGTAACTTGCGAAATATAGATTGCAAATTTAATTCATCAGTACAAATTATTCCTAAATCCTGCGCACAGTAAATGTTAGAGATCTCAGTATTATCTGTACTATTATACATGCAGGTGGCTATCATTAGCGCTCATTTTCAGAAAATATACTGCTTTAAATTGAAAGCAGCAACGAATAGGACTAATATTTTTAGTTATCCGCAAACAACAATTTTGAATAAAAATGAATATATACACATCATCTATTGAAAATGTTAAATAAAAATGGGCCCCAATTAGATCCGTGTAATTCTCAGAAGGTAAGCATAAACTGCATAGATTCATAACATACCATACGCATGAACTTTGAATAAGTGTATACGGTAGTCGGAAAACCCATTATATGATTAAGAAAAAATAAAATATGGCAGACTTTATACCAAATGTCTTACTGAAATCAGTATAAATTAATTCAATTTGCATACTACGGTACGTCACAAGTTTGAAGGTCAGTTGTAGTAAATTTAAATTTTAAAAATCCATGCTGTTTAAGAATAATTCCAAGCATAAAATAATAATTAAGCAAAAAATAAAATATGACAGACTTTATACCAAATGTCTTACTGAAATCAGTTTAAATTAATTCAATTTGCACACTACGCTAGTTATTACGATGATAATCACTTCCTGTGATTCGTGCAAGATTAAGGTATTAAACGGTGGACACACGTGATATTTAACTGTAACGTACACAGTACGCGAGTGAAATTGTTTTAAAAAACTGTTCTTTACACTGAGCTGATTCACACAGTAATTCATTATTTAGAAAACAGTAGTTATCATGTTTGTGTAAACATATTTCCGTTTTATTTTACATCATATGCTGGAATGAGCTTTTATGACTTAGTTTTTATGTTGTATAATTAATAATTAATTTTTTAGTTGCCTAATAGTTTTTATACAAAGCAGTTCCATTAAAACGTAAAATAATACAAATGCGTTAACTACAACACATAATAGAATACTCACAATGTCATGCTTTCAATTTCATTCGTGAGATTTTTGCTGCATGTTTCCACTAATAAATTAAAAATATATACATAGAAAAAATATATATTCGTATATCGAAGTCGCATTGTATAACTGATTTATCTTTTTAGATTAAAAAAAAAATGCGATTAAAAAGAATGTTGACCTAGAAAACAGAATAACAATGAATAAGCCTAAAATCAATATTTGAATTTTACTTAACTTGAAAAAGTCAGGTCTAATGAAAAAATGTAAATATAAGAATCGGTTTAGATTAACGCAGACGAATATTTTTTTTGAGTTATGTCAATCAAATTTGTATATTTTAAACATAGACTAAACAATTTAATTTACACCTGAATCGAAATAATTTCGAAAGTATCGTACAAAATTCTTTATGTCTGCAGTTATTAATAAATAATTAGAAAATAACAAATTTTTTCTTCAAATATTTCTTACACAGAAGAAATAAAAAAACATCCACGAAACATACACAAATTTAAAAGATTAAACGAACGGTCTAAAAACGATTTTTTTTCTGATGCTTAGAAATCATTTCAAAAGCAGGTGTAACACCACAACTAATTTAAATGAGTTATTGACAAATATGAACGTGTATATAAGAATTTAATATAGACGTAAGGTACAATTTTTACATTAAAATAGCTAATTATGTTTTAATGGCATATTCAATTTTATAACTTCGAGCTAAGTATATCTTAAAGTCATGATTCTAAATAATCATAATAATTACTCAATCGATTATTTGATCAATATTTACTTTAAAACTACATATTCAGAGGAAGCTATCACACAACGAAGCTTCCTGTGTTAAACTGATGTCAGTCTTGAAATCATTTCAAACTTTTAATGCAAACAACCAGCCACTTTTACTACGTTAATATTCAGAGAAAATTAACGATGTATATAGCAGCGCGGAATATCGCATTTTTTCAATATAAAACATAACAAAAAAGTATATATATATATATATATATATATATATGTATGTATGTATAAACACAAGTAAAATGTAAATATATTTATTATTTTATTCAGGAATCCTTAAGAACAAGTAAATTCAAAATCGTTTTATTAAAAACAAAACAACATCACTGAAAGTTTTGTCATTTATTTTCCCGTTCTTTATTACCGAAGACATTTAGATATTTGCCGCGTGTCATTTCTTTAGCTTCTTCCAAACCAAGCTTATAAGCAAAACGATTCAGAAATTTTACTTCCGCAATGAGTTCCTGGGGAGTTAATTTTGCCAGTTCTGGAATAAATAATACAAGTAACAAAACATTTATAATAAAACTGTACATATAGACGTATATGCTCACAAAAATATATACACGCACACACATATATATAAACTTTACGTAATTTTTGCATTGTGTTTAAATACATTTCGTTAACTATTTTACTTATTTTTGTTGAATTATACGTGATAAAAAAGTAAACAGTTGACCAAAATGATCTATTAATGTTTCTCGTTTTTAAATGCGTCTCTGAAAATATTAAAACCAATGTATTTTAACATAATCGTTTTCAAAATTTATTTAAAAAATTATCAAGAAAAATATTCATAAAATGCAAAATCTCAATTCAACTCGCATCGCATATCAAATTTTAACTCTACTTTATATTTACACTTTCGCCTAAAAAAATAAATAAACTGCACTGTTCGTTGCTGTGCATCATTTATATATATAACAGTATAACAAGAAAAAATTTACAAATAAGTAACCATGTCATAATTATGGATAAATATCAGGACATTTGTAAATTAATCACATACCCTGCATAGTGTCAATATCATTTTTGTCATTTAACTTAAATAACCAAGGCTTTTCGGACGAGCTTATAGATGCATGTATGTCGGCGTAATTTGAAATATCTGAAATTAAATAAATAAGAATGGAATATCATTCGGTAAAATTGGTCTCTTTTACAATTAAATAAGAATTAAGTGCTTAGAATAATGATTTTTAACCTGCTTTTCATATGTATATTATTACCGATTATATATTCCAGTATACTTTAGTAAAAACATAATTATTAATTTGTTATCGTCAAATAAATCACTAGTGTGTATAAATACTAATAAGACAATAAATAATATGGCTTTATATTTAGAGGTAAATGAAAACAAACAGAAACTTCAAACTTATTAAAGTACGACCAAGAATTAGACAATTTTACCATAACCAACATGCATGAAATGTTTTTCATTTGAATAAAAAACAAAATTTATTAATGAACGAAGCTTTTTATGAAAATATACTTCACTGCACAACTGGAATAGAGAATTTAAATTTATAAAAGTATATTTTCGTAAAAACATAATACACTAACTTGCTGTGCTACCGGTTCCGGGCAATAATTCCGGTGAAATTATGTTTGCGTTTTTATCCGATTTAGAATTACTTTGTGGTTTCATTATATTAGATTGCTTTAATAATTATTAATTAGTAAACATTAAATAAACAATAGAAATACAAGAAATCATTAACAAAATTGAAAACTAACGTACAATTATGAAATAACGCCAACATATTTTAAAAAAATCATTGGTAAAATGCCGAAAACCCTATGATCTCTCATTTTGTTATAAACTGTCAAAATCAAAACAAGATTTGATTAAAAACGATTGGACATTCTGTAGATTTTATAATTATAAAAAATGGTAATATATTTAAATGAATATGTCTTAGAATACAAATCGATCTATATATTATCATTTTTTAAATATTAATATTAAAATATTTAAACATCCTCCATGTTACTTTCAATCTAATAAAATTTTTATCAGCTGATATTATTGTTAAGAGAGCAATATTTGTTTTTGTGTGTAATTTATTGTAGTTATTTTTGAATTCTTATTATTATTGTTTAATTAAAATAATAAAATTTTAATTAAAATTTCTATATTATGCAGTACTATAAAAACATATTGGAAGTAAGTTCATTCTAAATTTGTTTATATGTTATGTATGCCGCATTTAATAATTTTTTAAAACAAAAAATGATCGGTAGTTTATTTGATATAAAAAATATGAACAGGATCTAGTTTTAAAATTAAAGTTAAGTGTTGACGTATATATATTAAAACGAAGACTATTCATTTTATACAAAAAAATTAATTCGAAAATACTAGTGGTCTAAAACAACATTTGGATTCGTACTTCACGGAATTTTTGTGAAGGCAAGTCCGAAGAAACACACTTGAAAAGCATGAGCGATGTATAATGTAATTTATCAATGTAAATAAGTAATAATTTGTTTCCTATTAACTTTTTCTCAATTATTATTTTTGTTAAATATATTTGCATTTTAATTTGGTTGAAATAGAAACATTGTTTTGAAATAGAAACATTGCTTAATTTTGTTAATATTTTTCTGTTATCTACGGTGTACTTTTTATAATATAGATCTGTTAAATAAACAATAATAATGTACAGGCAGACATAATTATTTTTTAAAATTCAGCGTGATGACTAATTGTTCTTATCGTTGCTGAATTATTACACATTATTTATTCGTGAGCGAGTTGTAATTTTTTCACCAAACAAGAAATATAAAACTAACCACAATATTTACGTTTTTGTTTATTACTAAATCTTTCGTTTTAATGATATGTATTTTTTTTTTCATTTTCAACTTGCAACATGAGTGTAATGTCTTCCTTATTTTTAGTATTGTTTTTATATTTCACTATTATTCGCATTATGTTAAGTTACCGTAGTCCCTGTTTACTGTAAAATTTTATCTTAGTTTTATGGATATAATGTGAACTAGCTCATTAACTGCTTATTTTACCCACGAGTATATTAATATCCCTTCTGCTTAGTTTGACCTTGTACTGTATAAGATCACTATAAATAGGATTTGTTTGAATAAATAAAGGTATTCATATTCGTAGAACTTTCTTTAGCGAATTCCTGTTACGTATTAATTCACTTCGTTCGACTTATTATCCTTTTATTTTGTCTTACTTTAAAACAAATAAATTTAATTATCTCTTTCAATAAAACGTTTTGTCAATATTACTTTTATACCATATCTTTTTGACTAATTTTAAAAATTATCTTATTCCCGTATTATCCTTTAACAATCGCTGTTTTACACTAAAGTATTTCTTAAAAACTTGCCATCAATTAATTATACTTTTCTTTGATACTGATCATGTTAATGCGCATAATTTGATTAATTTTGAATGTCTTAAATTAGAGAAAAAATGTGTTGATCATTTGTTTATTTTAATGTGAATTTTCGTTCACATGACTTTAATATAAAAACACATTATTATTAATAAATTTATGTATATACATATATAAACGTACGTATGCGTCTATTTCTCATAAATTACGATAGTTTATTTGGGATTCGTTGGTTACAGAATTAATTAAATCATGTTCACGTTACAAATAAAAACATTTTCCATATATTTATTTTTTCTTTAACCTAGTTTTATGAAATTACATGTGATTTTTTAAATTATTTTGTGCACCCCATGTTATTTAATTATAAAAAATTAATTGAACTTTATTATAAATCGTACAAATATTTTCATTTTTCCCGAAAATTATAATGTAAATGAATTAGAAGCGATCATCCTTTCATTTCAAATTTTTATAGGATTAGTTATTTCGGAAAGATATTTAATGTATTTCCTAAATCATTGATAATGATGGTACGACTATTTATTCTGTGATTTGTATCTGACGTCAGATTTTCGTTGCCAAACATAAATATTTTTATTATTTGTTATGACCATACTTAAAAATTTTTCATGTATAAAATGTGTTGTTTATTTTCTTTCATACTATTTGAATATTTTATCTCCTTTTTTTGTTTCGTATGGAATCCATTAATTGTTGTAAATTTTTAAAAGCTGGAATAAAAAAAGTTATACTCTCATCCTTAATAGTTACCAGATCTTGAAGAATAATTTCTGTGTTGTAAGACCTCTCTTTATGATTATGAGTGCAAATATGTTCATAGCGAAACGTATTATTTAGCATCGTGAATAATGTATATGTCATCAAAGTAAGCATACACATTTTAAGTAATATTATGAGATTCTTGATGACTGTATTCATATTTTGATAAAAGAACAGCGACGGAAACTATCCAAAAATAAAGATTTAGAACCATACTTTCATCGTTATCGATAGATTGAAAAATGTGAAGTCCTGATGTACAAATTATTGCACTTTGAAGGCAATGAGATATAAACAGTACATGCATGCATCGTTTAAGCGGCAATATTTTATACGTTAGCTTTCCAAATTATTATATTATAAATCCATTATTCAGAATACTGACGGAAAAAGTGTATTTGATTATTTTAATTCGTCGATGGATTCAATCTTGTTATTCTATTACTGCGATTTGTATTGAGATAGTAATAATTTTTTTTTTATAATGGAGATGCCGTTACAACTTACCTAACGTAATAATTGTAAGTGTGAACTAACCCATATTTTTGCAAACGTCTACAACTTCAGTGGAAATATCGCCATGTCTGGGAACAGTTGTAAATTCTTAAGTTGATGAAGGGACGATATATTTTATCCGGGATTATTACATGTTTAGGGCACAAATCAAAACGTAATGTTATTAAAAAAAGAATACTCGAAGAATACATAATCGGGATTTCCAATATGAAGATGACAGCAAGGAGTTCCTCCACATTGCATGTAGAATAGACGGTCAGTTGTACATATTACCAACTAAATCTCCACGCAATACAATGTATTTTCGATGTGTATAATCTTATAATTTTTAAACGTCTCAGTCTTAACAACGAAACTATTTTACACTGTTATGTTACAGTTATTTCGTCCAAATTTGCCGCACATTTATAATATTTTTAATTATTTCTCTAATTGTTGCTAATAGGGGTATATTTTAAAAATACAAATGAGTTTTCTACATTAAAAAAAAATAAAGTATTGAAAATTATGGATATACTGTTAATACTATATATTTAGATCTTAGAAAAGGGAATCACAAAATGAAAAAAATCTCATACACAAAAATTTAGAATTAATGCAGTTCGTTGAAAATCGATAACCGACTAAGCAGTAGCAAAAAATACATAAATTATTATTTTTTTATCGAGCTTATTTCTTATTCATAATGTCGCAATGGAACGCATAAAAAGAATTTAAATTAAAAGTTTGTAAAAAAAATGTTTAATAAACTTGCTAATTAGATTATGTTTGCGATAAATTTACCGCGTTGAAGTAGGGAAAAGATAGATTTACAATTAAAAAAAAAAAAAGTAATAACTTAACTAAAGCGCCATTATAACTTTACTCATACAAATATTATTTATAACTACAAATCAAAGTACGAACAAAACTTTTGTAGAAATAATAAAACTATTTAATTACAAAAATTAGTTAAAATATCTAAAAATTTATTTTCTTGAAAATCACAAAGCTTTTCGGCAATTACGACATTATCTGATATTTAAATAAAAATAAAGTTTTAAAAAAATATATAAATTTAAGATCACAAATTTACAAATATAAAATGAAGAATAGATACTTAAAACAATCTGACCGTGAAAAATAATAATAAAATTGTTCATGTAAAACGAATGATTGAAATCAGAATTGACAGATTTACATTAAGAGAATAACGACGTGAACATCTGTTATCAAAGTAACATTTTTATATGTGTGCTCGTTTGTAATACAATTTCATATTAAAAGCGTAATAATAAAATAAGCGACTAAGACTAGCGATGCGAAATCAGCTGACCATCGATACACGAAGCGATATAGATTTACTTTAAATATTTAAATGTTAATGCTAAACAAGCGCGCATAAAAAGTATTAGATACTTTTAACTATGGGGTGCTTCAGCGTCTACTCTAAGAACTTCAACCCTCGAGCTGATATACTCAGCGGCCGAATACGCTGCACCAGTAGTATGGTTGAGTAGCACTTAAGACTGACACAGAACTAAATGCAGCTCTTCGTATAAGTAATTCGTAAAAAATAAAGATAAAACGTACAACAACCGAAGTAATTGTAAACTTGGTCAATAAAATATCTCAACGGAACAAGAATTTGCAGGTGTAATATCGTTATGACGGATTTTAAAAGATAAATAGCGTCATTTGAGGTGTTCTTTTTTTAGTGAGCAAACAAAATCTTACTCCTACGAAAAATTAATTGAAAATATGTAGATTTATTCATTTTAAAAACGTATTAATACACTTACTTAACCGTAAATTGTTTAATTTGTCAGACATTTCGGTGTTTGTTGAAAATTCTTTCGCGCAAAAAAAATGAATAGACGCACATCGTACAAATTTATGTTCAATTCGTAACAGAAACTCGACCTTTTATACATAATTCGAATGAGATAATTGTATTATTACTACCACTGTCATCGCAAGTAAAATTGCCTGATCGTTTTACTTTACTTTAATTGTGGGTGGTATTTCGTGTTGGTTTTTTTTTTTACTTTATAGGCAGTTTTCGTTGTCCGTATAAATAACGAACAACCCACACTGGTTAACCGATAAAACCATTTTACTGTAACATTATCGTTTATTAGGCGAAAATTTCTGTTTTATTTTTATTTTATTCTTTTTTTTTTCCAATATAATTATTCGCGAAGAGCAAACTCGGTTTCTATTTTAGTTTAAATTAATTTTCAGCGATCCTAATGTTAACTTACACCGTCGTTTAAATATAATCAGTTGTACGACTTTACATTTTATGTCCGTCTCGATGGAGGCTCAATTTTTTTAATGTAAAATTTGTAATAAGAGATTTATTTTCATTTCATTGAAAGATGATATTTCAGTCGTTATTTTTAATCAGTTTGTTACACACTCGTACATGACAAACACTGTACAATTTCTTTCTGGCTGTGTGTAACTGCGAAATTATATATATACGTATATCTGTTATGTTGGAGACGCTAAAAACGATTTGAATGAAATTTTGTGCACAACATAATTTATTAAGTAATTAAAAATAAAAATGGCCTATATATGGAAAATTACGAATTTTGAAATTTTGGTCCTCGACCATGAGTACATCAACATAAAATTTTAGAAATTCTATTTTTCCCTTCGTCTTTATATCGATACCTTATGTAAATGTACATTAAAAATTTCAGCTCGATCGCATTAACCGTTCGAATGTTATAGATTTAGCAATTTGCTTTTTACTGTATATGTGTCGATAATTATAATTAAAATTTTATATCTCGGGCGCCGTTTCGGATAAGTTATCGGATCTTCGGGAAATATTTTTTAATATATGAAAAAATTATTTTGAGGGAAAAAATACGATCGAAAAATTCAAAAATTAATTTTTAAATAAACATTAACGGTGGTCTCCTTCTGATATTTGACAAAACTGAAATTTTAAGTTATAACACCAAAAATTTATGAAACAAAATTCTACACTATTAAAATAGTCATGTGTGTAACGCCATTTTAATAGCGTGTAATTCTTACATATTTATATTTTCCGAAAACTAAAAAAAAATACCGATCGAAATCTCCGTCGCTTAGGTACAATATATATATATATATTTATATATATGTATATATATATATATATATATATATATATATATATATATATATATATATATATATAACAATTACAATAGCCTGTTTTTCCCATTTTAAATTAAAACTTTAAATTTTATTTAGTATTAATATGTATAACTTTCTTAATGGTAAACTAATATTAATATGTTTAAATGTATTAGGAAAATTAATCCCGTGAACGAGCATTGGCCTCTTCCAATTTATTGAACGTTTACATATTTTTCTCTTAGCTGTTTCCAGTCCATCCGATTAAGTACACATCCAGACTGCACTTGCGTATTTGAGAATATCGTCCCTCCATCTCATTTTTGGTCTTCGCCTCAATCTTTTCCTATTGATTGGTAACCCCATTCAGTACATTTCTTGGCCCATCTACTTGTGTCCATTCGAACTACATGTCCTGGCCAATTCCACTTCCTTTCCAGTATTTTGCAGAGAGCATCTTCTGTTTTTAACTTATTCCATATATAAATATATATATTGCAGATACACTAATGTATATGTAATTAGACATAAACACATATTTGAGTTAATAGTGTATTTGTCCCCTGTGCGAAATTAATTATATTTTGTATTCGCAGCTAAATTGGTTGTTATCGGTTGTTGTGTCCATCTTCGTCTCGCTTTAATTGTATAGTACTTTGTGCAGATAATTTTCCAATAATTAATTATATTTTGTATTCGCAGCTAAATTGGTTGTTATCGGTTGTTGTGTCCATCTTCGTCTCGCTTTAATTGTATAGTACTTTGTGCAGATAATTTTCCAATATTTGCTTTCTTAATATTTCTTTGTAGTATCTTCGAGGGGTTTAGTTTGCTTTGTTTTATAAGCTATAAACCATTTTTTTTTTTTTTTTTTTTTTTTTTTTTTGACATTATTAAGCCATTCGTGGGTATAATACGCCCTACCTATGATAGTTTCAATTAATCGATCTATACACATTTTATACAAAATGCTTTATTTGGGACGAAATTTGTCCATTTTATACATAAACATCCTGATTATTACGAATTTAATCTCTGAGTATTTTACTTTATTATATGTTGTACCTACGACGTCTGCGTAAGACAATCCGATCATACTTACGGCAGGTTGTTAACGATTTTTCAGTATTTTAAATTTAATTTAGCTGTATTTTCCCATCACTCTGTCTTGTGATTAATGTCGATCTTTTTAAGATCCCCAGCCAATACATCGATTGCGGCGAATTTTACGGATGAAAAATAAAAACACGTTAATTCTACCAATTTTCTTATACGCAACCGAGACGTGGACGATTAAAACAATGAATAAGTAACGTGTTAGAATTGGCAATTCTTTAACTTCTTATCTGTGTTTGTTTACTTTTACGTAGTAACTTTTATATCTTATATGAATAAGAACGAGGTTATTTGCGTTTACGTTGTGATTGTAACTTATTTAATTATTATAAATATATATGTAGTAAAAAACGGATTATATGAAAGGTTATGTCTATTACATGTCTGTTATACGAAGATTTACGTTTACTAATAACAGGTTATCTCAGATGCTTCGTAACTATTTGTTAAAAGTGTTCGGTCTAGTTCATTCGTTATTTTCTTTTTTGTCAATTAGAGGTTATTCATCGAAATCGATTTCATTAATGGTATAAAACCACTCACTGATGCTGCAGACTGGCCGTCATGGAAATATGTAATGGATGTACTAGCGCTATAGATCGAAATCGTCAATAGGCAAATGTCCTATTATTATCGATACAGCAACTAAAGCAGAAAAGAAGAAATACGAAGTTTGGCATAACTCGGCAGCCCAAGCGAAAATAATAATTTCTCAATGCGTTTCAGAGGAACTGCACGGTCGCATAGTCGGCAGATTAAGCTAATATGAAGCTTGGTAAATTTTGGTTCATGAATTCGATGACAAAGTCGAAGACCAGGGAAAACGAAAAGGCCGCTGCTGTACTTGCGTGTATAAAGAACCAACACCGAGATTTCTTAGCTGGTTTACAAAATCGAAAAATAGACACGATCGAAAAGTTACTCGAATTATTGTTTGTCTCAAAACCATTGCACATCTTACCAAAGCGACTTGATTCGTTTAAATCAAGTTATTTGCTATCAAATTCGGAAGTGGATCAGAAGATGGATAACCTTTGCTGTAGACGAAATATAATTTCCCAGATATGATATGACGCGGTTCTATGAATCAATTGCAAACGGGTAGTAGATAACTATGATAGAATCTTATTTTTTTCTACACCACTCGTCAATCATAGTCTCCTATATATACCGTGTTAAAACAGAATAAAGGTCTGTAATGTAACATGTCACGCACTTTGACTTTTTTATAAAACATGTAATAGAGTCGATGTCAAAATATATCATTGTCTAACGTCGGTGTTTACATTAAAACTTTGGATTAACTATTATAACTATTAACAGATATCATTGGAGTAAAAGGATAAGATTAAATTAAGTAATTTTGTTGGATATATCAATTTTTTTTAAATTATTGATAGAGTATTTCTGTCGACAAGATTTTAGATAATAATATATATATATATGTGTGTGTGTGTGTTTTCATAAATGTGATATACTAGACGTACTATTTCTCTTCTAATTTTAAATGTGTCAAGTACATATTTTCAGTACTCGTTAAGCTGCTATTTGTCTCAAGAAAAAAAAAATTGTCAGCAGATACACAAAAAGTTAATTTATTAAATAAATAAATGTATTATTACGCATAAAGTTTAATTTTACAAATATAATAGATGAACTACAGATTTTATAAATATATACTCTACTATATTTTTAAAAAGCTCGTAAGGAAATATACTAGTATATATGATTACTTAGTTAATTCATTTCTTACTATACTACACATAATGCTTAATTTTTCAAATATAATATTCGAACAACAGATTTTATAATATACTCTCCTTGTTATGATGATTATTATTGTTAATATATTTTTAATGTTATACGTTAAAACTATATATGTAAATGTTTTGGGTAAATAAATAAATGTGTATTTTATATTAGGAATACTTAATATTTACATTTTGATTTTATTACATTTATCAAATAAATAATAATTCTAACCGCTTTTATATTATGTTATGTTTACAACGAAACAGAAAACATACCGTGTTTATTAAAATAAATTTATTAAAGTTTAATTTTTCGAATATATTAATTGAACTACGAAGTTGAATTTTATAAATATGGAGGACTTTATCATCATTATGGTTAATATTTTCGATATTGTACGTTGAAAGTAAATAAAATTAGTTTTAATTTTTGAAAATTTACCCCTATAAAACATAAAATAAATTACCGTGCGCGTGAAAAAACCTGTTAATAACGTTATAATAAATAAATTACTCGTGCAATGAAGTCGTCTATGTTACCCGGAATATAGGTTACTCGCGTTAAAATTGATTTGTACCATTAATCATGCGCAAAGAAGCTTGAATATTACGGTATTCTTCAGTGGTTAATATTTGGACATCGTAAACTTGCATTTTATCAATTGCTGTTAAACGTCCTGTACAACTGTAATATAAACGCGTATTATGAAGATATATGTAGGACTTTTATAATTTAACAGAGATCATTCTATTCATTCTAAATTATTTTAATATAATTTTCTCGATGGATTTACACAGCGTCACTTCGAACCGGTAAAGAACGCGGAATTAGTTATAATCGTTAGTGTTGTCGAGGTATTCATATTAATTCGACGGATTTTTGGTTTAAAACAAACCAAAATATATATATATATATATTATTTTACTGGACACATTTATGTATTTAACGAATCTAATCGATTTATTTGGTTTCATTAAGAATGATAATGCAAATTCGCCGAGTTAATAAACTTATAGCTTGAAATCTTGGAAATTTGTTATTGAAGTTGTAACTCTAAATAGATGTAGTAATTCGGTGGGAAAAAGTAAAGGAGATTGTTATGTTAAAAGTTGTAAGATATTCGAACGTTTATACGATCTTGAAACTTAATGAAACATATCTGAACAAAAATGTAATCAATTCGTTAGACATATGACTAAAATACGACATAATTAACTACTTTCATCTTGTCTCATCAGATGTGAAGAACTCCGTCATTAAGGCGACACATATTTAATTAGTGTCCATGTTTTCAAACCATTTTCGCAAAAGTGTTAAATTTCCAAGAAGAAAAACAATAAATTAAGTAATTTCGGTATATACAAATCCGTACGGAGTATGATGGGACAAAAGTGATTAAGTACTACTAATTTGTTAACCGTATTAAAATTACAAAAATATTAATATTATTTATCGCTTGTTAGCGAAGTTGCCACTCGAGAAATCTTATATAGGTGAAAATTTAACTACAATTGAGTTTCCACACTAATACCGCTGATATACTTTAATACAAACGGGGAAATTGCCTTTTTCATCGATTAACCAAAAGCTAATCTAAACGTGTCGACTGGCCGTATTGTTATATTTTATTAATCCACCCTCGTTATCTAACTTTTTAAAAATTATAATAGTTCAATCGTATTATTTCATACGAATAATATTTCTTATTATTATCTAATTGGTTATCGTTACCTTAAAAATTGGTCTTTTTGAATATGAGGTAAAGGTCGATCTATTTCATGATAAGCGCCTTGTAATATGAAACCAGCGTCATCGTATATGAATAAGATTTTTTCACAAGAATATCTTCCTAGTTCAGTACGTTCCAAACAACCTTTTATATTTAAAAAAACAATCATTAGTATCTGCTGTAAAAAATGATTTTAGAATAAGCGAGATGTAATTTTGAACGATACGGATAAATAACGAGCGCAGATAAAATATTTTTAGATAACTTTACCAAAACTGTTTGTACCTTTCGCTATTTCAAAACACCATAAACAATGATGATTAATAAAGTAATAAAAAATGTGATTAACGTCTCCAGTGAGACAATTAGATTATTAGTGATAGTATCATCAAAATGTTGGAGAACTGAATTATTGGGTAGTTTGATTATTATTTACATAAGTTTATTATTCAAATTTTATCCAAAGTATTTAAAATCGTTTACTCTAGTTATTTGAACTATTTCTTTTTCAAGCTACTGGGAGAGCATCTCTATCTCCTCCTTTTTAACCGTCCTGTAGGATTGTCAGGAAGAGTAAACCATATAATTCGATTCCGTATTTCCAGATATGAGCTATTAGAGTTAAATAAATTTTTCTTTTTAAGGCTATGTTTAAACCAGATTTACTTCCTAGAAGAGGATACAGCAATCTAGTTTGCGAAATCATAGTTTTCCTTGTTTTTGCGCCACATGAAACCGCCATGTTAGTCATCGGTCAATATGCTTCCCGAGATATCATATACAGTTTGCTGAATTTTATTGCTATGTATACAAATTGGAGGACATGTTACTAGCTAGTATAGCTGTATCGTCGGCAAATGTTGCTAATATTGTTAGGTATATTTCGCAATAAAGATGTGATACAATATTTGACCAAGTAAACTACCTTGTGGCGCTGAAGCTAAAACTTTATATTCTTGGGAAAAGACATAGTTTTTTTCTAACAACAAATGTTCTTCCAGTTAAGTATGATACGAAGAATTTGTTAAAGTCTAGAGTTAAAAATTGTTTTAGTTTAAACAACAATCCCGGGTGCCAGACCCGATCAAACGCCTGCGTTACATCCGGGAAAACAGCTTAGCATACGTTACCTTTTCCCAGCATTGATGATATCGCATCAACTAATATATGACACTTTTGTATTGTCGAGTGTTCCATACGAAACCCAAACTGATGATTTTGTATTGTATTTAGCGTTTTTATAATTAAATATACACTACTCAAAATCAACTTTTTCAATACTTTTAATAATGAACAGAATAATCTGATTGGATGATATGAAGCGTCTGTTTGTGGCTTTCCTACCTTATGCACCATTATTATAACTGATTTTTTTTATTGACTTGAAAATTATCCTTCACGTAACATGGAATTAAATACATAGCGCAAGAGGACAGCTGCTTTCCATGGTAGATGTTTAAGGATTTTATCTGATTCAGGAGCCTTTTTAATGGACATTTTTCTTTTGTAAACTTTTATCTATTTCTTTTGGAGAAAATTATTTTATGAGCCTATAAGTTTGAAGTGATTAATTTAAGTTATCATCTATAACCAAATCACCACTGTTGAGATCCTTGTTTGGAGTAAAAACAGTACTGAGATGTTCAGGTAATACTTCAGCTTTTTGTTGATCGGTTTTTACCCAGCTATTATCCAGTCTTATATTAAATGGGCCTTGACTTTTTCTTAACAACTTTTTAGTTGAAATTCATAATTTAAATTTAGAGATTCTAAATAATAATCGGTTTCATTGAGTTTTATATTGATCGATTTCGTACTTTGATTTTTTTTTTTTTGTAGAAAATTATGTGCTGCTTTTAGAGAGGGATAATGAGCACGTTGCCACCGTCTTCTAGCTGCTCTAGTTTCCCTTATTAGTGTTCTTATTTTAATTGGTATGTAGGCATTTTCTGTTTACGTTTCTAATTAGAATTGTTGCAAGCATCCTGAATAAGTTTTGTAAAATTTTGAACTGCCATTTCTATATCTTGTGTGCTCTTTAGTTTTATTCTTAAATCTGTATTATTTTCAATTATACTAGAAAACTGCAATAATTTGGAAAGTGCTTAAGTTTGAAGAAAATAGTTCATAATTAGGGGAAGTAATACATTTTCAAGGAACAATGCAGTAACGTATTAAAAAGTATTGCCTACTTTTACATACGGTTGTCAGGCTTGGGCTTTATAAAGTAACACAAATAATAAAATAAATAAAACGCAACGCGCACTAGAGAGATAATTGTTAAGTATAAAGTTAAAAGCTAGGGTAAATTTTAAAAAGATTAAAAATAGACTGGATATGTATATGCAATATGCATGCTCTTATTTAATTTCATTTTATTAATAATATATTACGATTAATACATCTTAATTATTTCTATATTTATATTAACGACAGACATATATGCCGTATTTTAAAAGACAATTATAGCGCGCTCTCTGATAACGGTACTGGTCGCGTTGGAAAAATGAAGAAAGTAGGTTTTTCGTATACTTATTTTATTGCATGATAACATCGCTTGAAAGACAATCTTTTCAACGCATCTAGAAAATCTAAAAAAAAATTCGTACATTTTAAACAGCGTGATCATCTAAATAATTTCGATACGATGCTGAATATCCATTTTCAACTGTTCCAGATTTGAGACAACAAAATATCGCAAATTGGAATCTCGGTCGAGCACGTCGACCGCACTATCTAGGAATTACACGAAATTAAACAGTTTCTAAGTTAATCATCATTGCATCCATCATACAATATATCGTTCTATCTTTTTGAAATTAAATTCGTGACAACTCCCTTTTTCCCATTAGTCCGAGCCACACAAACCGGTTCAACGCTATTGATAGTCCTCGCCGTTAACTATGCCTTCGAAGTAATAGTAATGTTCGGAGATTTTTTCTATTGATTAACGTCTACGTTTATATAAGCCGTCTCTTCCATTATAAAGGTCGTGTCCAATTTTCTGTTTCATCGCTATTCTCTCGACGTCTAAAAGCTGTTGGATGCACATCATCTTGTATAGATTGTAACTCAAGTTTCAGTGAAGTATTCGCTTATTGTTCTATCCTATAAATTGTACGGTTTTTTTTTCGTTTATACGTACGTAGCCTACACAGTTTTGAATACATGTTTGATGTTTGACGAGGTTCTAACGAGCTTAAGAAGACCCGGTGGTTTTTTTACATAGTTCCTCTTATTAAAAAAAACAACAATATATCGAACACGAACGCTCTCACCAATTAATCATCCAATAGCCCATGTTTTGTTCCATTTCTAAACAAAAAAGATCCTCCTTCATTCCTCTTTCTAACCTAACTCGATTAGAAAGAGTTGTAATTTTTTAAAAATAGAATAGATACTGCTAGCTCACTCTATAAATTAATTTTGCTTAAATTGATATTTTTACTTTATCTGCGAATGGAAAAATGAGTCCATATTCGTATCGTTAATTATTTTACTTTCAAATTTTTATAATAATCCATTAAAGTTGTTTAAGAAACGAATCATTAAAAAGAAAAGAATACCTATAATTTGGAACGTAGACAGGCCGCTTAACTTTTCGCGCATATTTCGATAACACTGCATGGCATATTCCACAGATCCAATTAGATGAATAATTCCAGAATTATCACATGGAAAACGCTAAATAACGATTAAAACGTGATGTTAATTACTTTATTTTCATTTCGATCGACCATAAAAAATGATTTAATAAGTTTATATTCCAAAAAAAAATTATGATTAAACCATTAATGATGTACCGGTTGACTTGATAACAGGTGATCTTGATGCTAATAAGTGGACTACATAATTGTTTAAGTGATAATGCTGCTGCTGCTAGTAATGTTTTGCACGAAATAACCATTGTAATTTCAGCATTTATGCGCACCTAAAGAGTTAACCTATTTTCCTTGTACTTTGAGACTTAGGAATAGATATATTTATCTCGCTGCCTATTTCAATGAATCGTCATAGTATTTCATATTCACTACTCACTTGCCCAAGAAGTGGAGACCAATTATACTTGGATTACCATGAGAGACGTTGAGTTTAACATAAATAACTTTTACGCAAAAACCACTAGTGATGAAAAAGAATGGAAATCAATAAAAAAAAAAATGAAAAAAGTTAATGACTAAAAACAGCGATACTTCATACAAAAAAAAACCTGTTATTTATGGGGGACATTCAATTTAAAATGACTAAAATTAAAGTACGAAGTTTTTTTAAAAAAACAAATTATTCTTTTCTCTAAAATAAACAAATGTTAATACCAATATTCTACGATTGGTATCACATGTTATCGATGATGAATTAAATATTTTTTATTTTCAAAATTAATTTAAAACAAATTTTATAATGAATTAGATTGAAAATTATTATAATTAATTTTACAAAAATTTAAACAATTTTTTGAAAAATTATACACACACGCACCTAAAACATAAATCACATTTGCATAAAAATAACTAATGAAAAAATTTTTCACCGGAATTGAATTTTTTGTTTTTAATGCGAATCAAGTTAATGACTAAAAACAGTGATACTAGCACTAACGACAGAAATATGGGAGGTATTAGTTTTTGCAAGAATGTCCAAAAAAAAAATGATTTTCCTATTACGCATTCTCGGCCTTTTGGGCCAGATCAAAGTGTAGTATTTTTCTTATCAACTTAATGTCTGATACCTGAAACCTAAATGTTATTACTAGTAAAAGTCCGCACAAAACAAATCACTACTACAATCACGTAAACGAAATTAATAGATAATAAGAAATTATGTTTAAATTATTTTAAAATTTTTATAATTAATTATAATAATTTTCAATCTAATTCATTATAAAATTTGTTTAAATTCATCATCAATAGTAATGCTTCAATCGCTAACATTTGATACAAATAGTAAAATATTGGTATTAACATTTGTTTATTTTAAACATTTGCAAGAAGTATAATTTATTTTTAAAAAATTTTGAGAAAATTTTTGAGTTGCAGTGAAAAACTTTTTCGTCACTAGTCGGTTTTATACAAATGTAATATGTGTACCAAAAATATACAATTTTGAAGACGTGTCTATAAACTTAATCGATGCGAATTGGTCTGAATTCAAAAACTTTATATCTTAATACATCAACCTATACCGATTAATAGTAAATTAGATATGGTTTAGTCATTTAGAAAAACTTGCCCGCTGTCAAGAAATTATAAATTCCGGGTGTTTTTATAAATAACATTAGGCTGAAATGAGTTATTTTAATCTAAAATTATATTTTTGGGTTGACAAACATTATAATTTAATTTCGACATTTTACCAAATCCTTCTTAAAATATAGTTTGAAAGATGTTTCCCCCGTATAAAGCTAATTAATAAAAATCCTTTTGTATCGCTAATGATAAATGGAAACCGTTGCACATATGGGAAGACAATATTCTCAGCCTTCTTCTTAATTCGGATCTACAATAAATAAAAATTATATCTTACCAAAGTTTCCTACTATTTCCTCTATTTATGTTTCGTATTATTGTGTCTAAAAACCTTTTATCTTTATGAACAGTTAATTTGTATTACATATGTGATGTATGTCAAATGTAACCATTGTTTTCAATTTTTTTTGTGCGTATTCCAGTATTTTTATTAAATTTCTTTATGTTATTTTAATATTATTCTTTTAAATCTCGATATTCAATGTTCGTATATTAGCTTTTTGAAGTGTCCATTGTTAATTTTATAAAAATAAAAAATAAATAAACGATTTTAGTGTTGTTATGATAAATTACATTGGTTATGCTATTAGTATTGTATTAAACAATTTATAAAAAAATTATTTATAGTTACTAATATTATTCTTCACATTATCCCTATCACACAAAATTATATTCTTACTTGACCGCGGTCGGATAATTTGAGCGTATCCGGCATTTCCGCCTGTTGGGCCATGAGCGTTTCTTCATTAAAATCCATGTCTAACATGCTGGTGGACCCGGACAAAAATTTGGATGATTTCATCTTCTGTACACCGGTATGTTTCAAAAATGAATCTTGTAATTGGAAAAGAATATTTTGTTCATTGTTATTTTTCAAAACCGACTGCGGTGTAGACATGTATGTGGCATGGAAGTTTGAATAAATCATCTTCGGTGATACGTATGTTAGTTGAGTGTTCATTTGAGGTCCTTGAGGACTTCTTAATTGCATATCGCGCGTTACTTTAACAGAACTTGGTGACCCAATTTTTTTGCGACTTAATGGCTCGCTGTAACTTGGTGTAGGTATTTTAAATCTTACACCGGGTGATTCCATGCCGTGCATTGATGATGTTTTAAATTGGGGGGAGGATGATTTTTTGCACATTGAACTTAATTCAGATCTTTTAAATTGCATATTCGAAGGAAACTTGTTATTCAAAAAAGCTTCCTGTGTTTGAAATGTTCCTGTAGGTTTTACATTAACATCAGAATGTAACGGCTGCATTTTAAAATGTGTTTGTGATGAAACTTGATCATCATCAAACATCTCAAACTGTTCTACTGGCAAAACTTGAATGCTACAAGATGGTGTAGCGGATGAAGCAAAATTTGAATATAATTCTGTCATTTTGAATCGTTTATCAGGTAACATTTTATTATATGAAATGGATTTGTGTGTTTTTAAATTCGGAACAAACGGCACTTTAAAATCAGAATATGGTTCTGACGTTTGAAATTGATCTGTAGCTAGTGCTTCAGTTGATGCTTTAAATTTGCCCAGCGATGATGTTTCAATATTAGATCTTGATTCAGATAACCTAATTTGATTATTAGTCTGAATTTTGGTGTCATAGTCTGTATATGGCATTTGAAATCGCATTGCGGATATTTCATCTTCTGAATGTGGTCTAAATGTATCAAAATGATGAACATTCGATAAAACGTTTTTGTCACAGTATGATTCTGGAATTTTAAATTGTGCTTTTAATAGTGAATTATCGCTCGGAGAAACATTTAAATTATTCGATGCATTTCTAATAAGACCGTTTCCCGCAATACTTCGTGTTCTAAAATTAGAAATAAAATTTACTTAAGGAAAATCTTTCTGACATATCATAAGTTGCATAATAATTAAAAATGATGAAGTATATATATTGATAATGATTTTTATTATTGCGCTGAATAATGTAAAAATATTAATCCAGTTTCATAATCGATATTGGTTGGTACGATTTTCCACTCGGATATCAAGCCATTCACAAAATTAATTCAGATCTCCAAAAAGTGTAATGTATTTTTGAATAGAAAGTCAGTATATATTTTAACCGAAAATTCTAACTACCATGTTTTATGAACTTCGTATTTTGCGTGTTAATACGTATTTACAATAAAATATAAATTAAGCGGAACTAAGTTTATATTTATCGTAGTGAGGGTCTATAAATATTTATAATAAAAACAGATAAATTACAATATTAGACAAATTAATGCATGGTGTAATAGAACTAAGAGCACGTAAATAAAGTTCGTTCATTGTCTTTTTATTAACAATTAGCCATCATAAAAAAAACAAAACTAATTTTCGATCCTGTTATTAATGTATTTCTAACTTACTAATTACCTACTTTTTTTTTATAATTACGAACAATTTTTCATTTAAAAAATCTTAAGTACACACACACACACATATATATATATACGCTTAAAAATGAATATTATATATACATGTATACATATGTGGGTGTATAAATATAAAATTTTATATTTCAAATTCATAAAATATAGGATATGTGACAAATTAACTACTAATTTGACAGGTATAACAAATAAGTTTCTATAAAGGATTCATCACCTGAACGGATGATATTGGAAACGTGATATATTCACTTGATGATTCATTAATCTGGGAGGAGAATTTTCGTCAGGTTTTTTATACCGATACATTATGAAAAGTACTATTAAATTCTCAACACACTAATTAAACTACGTATATTAATTCTGTTAATTATCATATACATCCAAAGTATGTATTTCAATGAATCATTCCCGCGCTTTCATCATGGGCACACTAAGATTCCCGCCAAACAAATCACACCATGATCGAAAATTTTCATTCTTTTAATAAAAGAATTATTTGATTTCATAAATTCTAAAATAGAGTTGTTTTTATTGTATTAGTCTTCTAATTTTAGAGCTTATGATTTGTAATTTATTTAAAGGCAGAATTTTATAGTAATCCACCTTTAAGATTAAAAACAATTTGAGTTAAGATATAATCACACATCCGTCACAGGAGGTTATACGTCAAATACAATTAAAAACGACAATAATTTTGTTTCAAATTTTTATTTACACGTTATATTAGTTGTAATCGATGATTATCATGAAGCAATTATTAAAAAATAGGGTTTTTTTTACTTCTTGATATGATGAACGAATTTTATCTAAATTTTTATTTTATTAATATGAAATATTGCATTTCCTGTTGGGAATAGAAAATAACGGCGTTATCAAATTTCTCCCCTTAAAATAAAATAAATAAAAATTCTGTAGCAAATCAGAATAAAATGTAGGTATTCTTACTATAAGCCCATTTTTAAACATAATATTATTCAGGTATTTGTCTATATATAAATCTTCTATGAAATATAGTTAGTTTTGTATGTATAATTGTATATTCATTAGAACCTTGTTTCAGTTTTTTGATGGATTAAAATAAAATTATAGACAATTTAAGTGACCAAAATAATGTATACATTTGAATGAAAATTGTCATGTTAATACATTTGTAGAGATTCGAGACAAAAATTTTCTGTCAAATCGATGATTACTCACAATGAATTCTGTTCATTTTTGGCTATATTAATAACTTTTGTGGTTAAAACATTAAGAAAATAATCTAATATTTTCATTTCAAATTCAAGGTACATACAATTGAATTTAAAATTCTCTGTGTTCTGCAATAGAGCGCATCATTAATGAAAAAGAAAAATAGTTGAAGGTTGAAGGTTATTTAAAATTTCACGATATTAGTGATAATACCGTAACTGATGCCCTATGATGATGCTAATATAATGTCTGATCTCTTATCATTTAAATTACAATGGCCTTCAACAGAAAACTAACATCGTTGGCAGACAAGTTTCTTTTATTCACTGTATGGCCAACTGATTAAATTTGATAAAATTCCATTCTAGAATTTGCTAATTTAAAGGAATATCCTGCATTTTTCATAATTTTGTCAAACAAAAAAAAAACGAACATATAGATCATATAGTAGATAAAGATATACCCATTGTTGGTCAGTTGCGGTGGTCACCGAATATGAGATTAATTGCAGTTATTTTTGATGACTGACCGAAGTTGAAAAATATTTTCTAACTGATAAACAGATAGATGGACAAAGTGTATTTACAACATAAATTGATGTTACAAAAAAAAAAAATTAGTAATGTAACGCATTCCGAACACACTTCTTACTACATATACTAATTTAAAAAGTATGCCCAGTTGCTCATTTAACTAAAATAAAGATATAGGAAAAACCACTAACAAAACCTACATACAATCATAAAGCTACCTATATATAAATTTATAAATATTTAAGTTAATAAGATAAACATGATTTTTTATGTGTATTATACACAAAAATAAATTTGGACAAAAGATAATACCAGATGTCCATGATAATAGCCTGTGTTTAATTCTTTTGTGCTTGTAGTGTTTATATTTGTTGCAAAATTGTATGTGTATAATCCACTATGTCGTTTATAAATGAATACTGACTGCAGGCACAACAATAAAAAAAAAAAAATATTTTTGTTTTAAGTTCAAAGCCTTGTGAATGTGTTCAATCTTTACATAGATTGGAAGATTCAGAATTATTCTGCAACACATATTTTGTAGTCGTCTACACAATTGTTCTTATTACAGTTTTATAGATTATTAATTTATTTGCCGAGCTGATGTAACATCATTTATTAAATATTGGATATACCTTAAACAGAGACGCATGAGTTTTATTGCAGGCATATTCAGCATGTTTAGTAAATGTGAAACCTCGATCTAGTATCACACCTAAATATTTAATATATATTACCTAAACCACATGATTTTCTATTTTTAAGTTTCTTTATAACGCGATGTACCTCGCTAACCGTTGTTAAATCAGCGGCCAAAAATTCATTTCGATTTTCATTTATCTTTACTCTTACCAAACACGTTAAACGGCTTCCGGTTTCATAGTGCCTTTGTAGAAGCAGTTTTAAGTTTTTGATATCTATGTCTAATGTAATTTTTCAACTTGATCAATGTCAGAATATTGGAAGAAATTTTGTAATAACTTGAAGTTGCGACAGATTTAGGAACGGCCAATTTAGTCGTTTTTAAAACTAAGTCATTAAAACTATTCACTTTATTCTCTAGTTCCATATTAGTTTTACAAGGACTTCCTAATGTTATCTTATTAACATAATTTCGATGTGTTTCAATTAGCATTTTTAAAGAGGAAAACAGATGGCAATGTAATAGAATAAGCAATTAATATCACTTGAAGAAAATATGATTAATGGTAGAGAAATAGGCTTAGTTACCATTTGGATGTTTTTTTATAATATAAAATCAATAATACTAGGATGTAAATTTCTTTTGTCCGAGTAAAAGGTAGGTTCACTAGGAGCTAGAATTTGAAAATTAAATTTATATTACATATTTAAAATATAATTACTAGTCATATTATTGGAATGGCAGTTCCAAGTTCTATACCGTGCATTAAAGTCAGTTACAATTAAAACGCGGTGATGTGTTGATAATACGTTGAAAATATCATAATAGATTTTTATGACATATTTTAGAGGGACAGTAAACGGAGTAGATGGTATAATATTGTCGTTAGATATTTCAAGAAAAATGGCCGTAACTTCAATTTTATTTGAAGGAGGTATGACTACAAGTGAGTGAGCTATTATTTGCCTTATAAATAAGGCTACTCCATCATCATTTAAATTTCGACCTAGTCGATATGCAACGTACCCTGAGCATCTTAGTTTATGTGTCGAGTCAATCTTTATCTCACTTACACACGTTACATGAATATCTTTATGGTACAGTAATTGCCCGAATTCTAAGCATTTATTTCTGATGGAATATTCCATCCCAAAAAATGTAAACTAATTAAAGGGTTAGTCTGAATTGATTAGCTAAATGTATGACTGACTTGTTTGAGTCGGCTTAGAGCCAATTTAATAAATTTGCAAACTTTATTAAAATTTAAATCTTTAAATAATTTTATAATGTCAGATATAACTGAAACACTTTCTGAATCCAAAAGGGATGAAGATGGCAACGAGAAGTAAAAGTGGCAGGGCAAGTGTAGCAGTTTGTGCGGATTCTGAAAATAATACACCTGTAATCTGTCAATTTGAAGGGTTTTTTTAATGGAAGATTTAAAATTTACCTTTCTAACTTAGTCTCTGATGAAACTTTTACAATAAGAATATTGTGACGTCTTTCAAAAATGTTCTTTAGATATCAGCTGCTGTTTGCGAAGTATTCAATATACCTTGAATTTTCTAATTAAAATTCGATGAGATAATTCTTTTGATGTCCTGTACTTAAAAATTAAAATTTTAACGTTGAAAATGAATTTTCAGAAACGAAGATTGCTACGTACAGAGGAGGGCGTGGTATGAAGGTATCAACGAATTTATTTCAAAATCTTAGAGCTCATTTTACGTGAAATTCGAGAGATTCGCTGGCACTGAACAAATGAAATTCATCGATTTAGCGGATTTTTCATAATTTGCTTCATTTTTATTTATCTCCTTCTAATCTAGAACTGACCTACCAGATGTAATGAATGTGAAAAAAATAATTTCTTTTTTTTTGAAGGAGTTAGCCTAGCGACAGAACTCCCAAGTTATGAATGATGACAGCCCGAAAGCATTATTTGAAGTCGGTAATACGTTTTCTCTTCAGTCTTCTATTCGTCGATTAAACTCTATCGAATTTTCAACTATAAAAGTGAATAAGATACTGGAATCAAACTTTAAAAAAAAAAATAAACTGTATTGAACTACAATTTATTTACTGAGATCAAACTATTCGAAATAAGCACATCTAAAATTGTGCAAAATGTGACGATTGAAGTTTATAGATTATTTATTTTTTATGTTATTAATCCATCCATAAGTTCACCGGTTGGGCATACTTTTTCCGCTCACTAAAAACTGCCATGAAATACTATCGCATAAAGTAGATTAAATAGCTTAACTAATATGACTATGTAAACACCACCATTAATACCTTTAAAAATGCAAAAACTTTTTCAATAACACTATAGATAAATTTTGCAAATTTAAAAGATCGTGTTGTAGATATTGCCTTTAAATAGTACATTTTGTATTTTTACCTTACATTAAAATTATAACGGTTATATCGTTACCTTCAGTTAACTTTATGCTTTTTAAAAATAACTTTTCAACTTTGTATTGTAGAATTATATTAACCATCATTTACTGATAGTTTTCGTGATCTTGAATTTATCTGTAAAAATTTCTCACCATTATTGCTCCTGAAACATTTGGATACTAATGCTAATTTATTTTATTACATAATGTATACTGAATTGCTTCAATTAAACACAGTAAATTTATATCAAAATAACCAAATTAATTTTGCACAAAATGTGCAATATGCAGTTAAATTTAGTTTCACAAGAGAAAGATATAATTTGTCACAGAATGATTCCTGTATCTCATGTACGAAATTCCTTTTTATTAACATGTAGTTCTTGATATTTAAATCTAACCAAATTAAGATTTTTAATATGAAAATTTTAATCGCAGCCGTCATCCTTCATTGCCAGAGATGCACAAAAAAATTGAAAGAATTTTAAAGAATTATAGTAGTCAACTAATTCTGGTGTAATGCATTGAAGACAATAACGGATATCGATTATATATACTTTTAGAAGCATAGATACCAATGCATGCCAAATATTTTTACAAAATCAAAAACATTGAATATCAAAGTTCCTTGTGTTACTAAGAGCAGTTTAGGATAGTTGAAGACTTGAAATTATGAAACATTGGAATATTTTTATGATACAAAATTCCTGAAAAAGCTAGAACAATTGTACTCACTTCAAAAGTCCACTTAGATTAAATGGTAAGTTACCTGTTTATCAGCCAAGAAACCAATTATCTGTACTTGCAGTATATTATCAAAGAAATACACTAGATGTTACAAAATTCAACAACCTTCTACTAAAACTTGGACCTAAGTTTTTAGTTGGCAGTGACCTTTGTGAAACATGTCCACTCTGGGTCATAAGAATTAGATATCAAATTAAGGGCTAACAGGATATATCATTCGAACCTCTCCTTATCCAATACGATATTAATGTATAATGCAATAATAAAGCCATGGACTTGTGCTGCACCAATATGGGGCTAAAAAAATAAATAGAAATATAATACAACGCTTTCAAAATAAAACTTTAGGGCTGATATACAGAATGCCATGATATCTCACCAACGAGGTTATCCATCGCGAACTTAAGGTGTATGGGAAGTCATACAACTCGCATATGCGGACACTGCAATGATAGCTGCCCTTCGAGACGTCACGCTAATCAGACGATTGAAAAGAACTGGAATTCGCGACCTAGTTTAGAAGATGAACTGAATATTCCCCATAAATAGATAACTGACTTGGCTAGGAATGAATTGGCAAAATTTGAAAAAAATTGATCGTTTTAGCTTTTGATGTGTGTAAATAATTAAAAACAAATGAGGTATAAAAATTGAGTTCTGAAACATCTCCAAATTTTTTGAGTCCATTTCACAGTGATAAAAATTTCTAATCATACCGATTTAATGATTATTTTGTTTCTGTAAAATAAATAAATATGATACATACCATTATAATTAACTGATAATCAGTACTATATAGTATATTTAAAGCAATTATACGATAATCAAGAATATGTGACTTTCAAGTTTACATTACAATTATTACTAAATGCATCAGATTCATCTACTCAAAACTTTAGATGTAAACCCATAAAATTACTTTTTAATAGTGTTACTGATCGGCGTGGAGTTACTGTGAACACTTTTAAATTATATAGATGCTAATATTATGCTCATTTCAAAATTATATGAATTTAAAAAATCATTACATTATTAAAGTCACGTGAAATTTTAAGGCAGCGATTATTGTTATACATTTAAATTTACTTCCAAATTTGTTTATTCGTTTAACGTTCTGTAAACAATAAACATTACTTTGAAAGCGGCCTTGTGTATTATTTGAAACCAAGTCTATTTTCAAGTGCTTTAACTGTTCTACGATTTTTAGTAAAATTAAAAAAATTAAATTAAATTCGTACGTGGGTCTCATATTCGATCGCACCGCACGTTTTAAATTTCATCATAAATGCAGACAGTCCTAATAATATTAAGCCCATGATTATCTAAATGATTGAAGTTTTTTATACTCATACTGATTGAGTTTAGGTAGAAAAGAATACATGTATATATATCTTTTAAGGCTACTTTCGTTCGAGATATGGCATTGAGCTACTTTTTCCATGCTTGTAAAATATTGTAATGAAAATACGGACAAGAAACTGATTAACCAGGTATAGAGAAATAAAATCAATTTCAGATATTCGTTATTCCATTTTCCGGAAATACATAATAAGTAACTAAAACCAGGGGTAAACATGAAAATTGTAAATACAAGTTACATACATTTTACACGTAATGTAATGTGCATTTGTTTATTGAAAGGCAGACATTTTTTTCTTTTTTATATCATAATAAATATTTGTGGTGTTTTGTATATTTAAATTAATTTTTTGAATTTTTCTAAATAATATATTTCACTTTTAATAGAAATATTGTGCGTTGTCCATATTTGTCTGGGTGAACACGAAATAAGTAATAAACGTTCGTATTTGTAATTATTTAAAAATAAAATAAAATTTTTAATTTTTTAATTCTCATATTAGTTGCACAATGCACATGTACACGGTGAATAAATACACCAGCAATGAGCAAACCATCAAACCACAAACAAAACAACAAAAGTAAATTGAAATTGTTATTTGTTTTACATTACTGTCAGCCGCAGGAGGTAAGGTTTTGCAGAATCAGTGGATCCTTATTAGGTTACAAAGAGATTTCATTTTTTTAGAACAAAAAAATTGAGAATTTGCACTAAAAATATTGATACATCAGTAAAAAAATTACTTTTTATATATTGCAAAATTATTTATCACATATTAAAATTAATTTAATCATTTAATTTCTACTGCTCTAATAATAAATGTCCACTACATATTTTAAGTGACTGAAGAAATATTACCTTTAAATTTAAAATAAGTTTATAAAATTATTTGCTGTAATTGTTGTGCAATTATTTGCGAAATTCAAAATGGTTACGTCATCCATTATATAATTCGTTGCAAATGCTGTGAATTTGTCCAAGAATAGAAATTCTGAATATAATTGTTTGGTTGTTTTAGGCTTACCTTTTGTTTTATGTTAAGTTTATAAATGGAGTTTGGTGTTGAAAATAAGTATTGATTTCGTATGTTATAATTTCTTATAGTTGTAGTTTTCTACTTTGTGTTTCTTGTACATCGTATAATTGTAAATTCCACCTTCTTGTACATAATTGTTAAATTAAATTGTGTATTTATGTTACATATTTGTTGTTCATAGATTTCTGAATAATTACGAAAAATGATTAACGTTACTGTCAAAACGTTAGATTCTCAAAGTCGTGATTTTGAAGTTCCAGATGATGTGAGTATAAAAGTTTAGAGTGATATATTTTAATATGTTTAAATTGAATACAATTTGGTTATTGATAAAAAGTGTGCATAGTGATGATATTAAATATAATTAAATTATAACAAATTTCAGTATACTGTGCGTCAATTCAAGGATCACATCGCTAGTACGGTTTCAATACCTGCTGATACTCAACGTTTAATTTATTTAGGACGTGTACTACAAAATGATACAAAGCTTGCCGATGCCGGTATGTACTTTTCACATTTTTGACCGATTTAATATGTGATTAGAGAATTACAAAAAAATTATATATGAATTAAAAAAGAAAAAAATTAGATCAAGCAGTGCAAATGATTATTTGAAAATAGTAATATATTCATTTATCAATGAAAAAATCATTCAATCATTTTACATTTTCATTTTAGTTTTAGTTTTCATATGTGCGAGTTACTCGAGGTAAGATTGGAAACTGTTAATTGGAAATTTTTGTACACAATATACCTGTAATTTATTTTTTTAGATTTTATTGATTTCCATAAAAACAACGAGCGATTAATTATAATTAAAACCAGTACAATTTTTTGCGTGGTACTGACACTGACGAATTTAAGTTATTTATGTAGTTGTGTTCAAAGATCAGGTTAAACAAATTAGAAAATAAATAAAATTTGAGCAACAAATGTTGAATTTATTCTTTTGTGTATCTATAATTATCAAAAAAAAAAGGAAACGGTAAATTTTGTTTTTTCTAATGTAGCGTGAATAAAACCTAGTTGTAACTATGCTTATGGAAATACATTTTCACGAGATTTTATGTTTACATTATTTAATTGTTATTGGAAACGTTAACACGTTGAAAAACAGTAAACAGAATTAAGAAAATGTGATGTGCCGCCTATATATTATTGATCATTAAAATATAATACTTTGGTGTTTATAAATTTGTTCAAGCAATGCAGTAAATTATATTATCAATTGTGTATTGTTGGTATTTGTCTTTTTTAAACTGCAATAATAGTAGCAACAGATCTTAAGTTTCTCTTTTAAAAATTAAAGTACACATATTTTTAAAAACATTAATTACGCCTCATAATTATTTTTTAAAAAATTTTAAGATAACATAACGCTGGTTAATTGTAATGATTTTTTTACTGGCGATGATCAGTATTACATATGTAACACATTATAACTGAAGATAATTATAAAATTGCAGGCGTCAATGGAAAAGTTTTGCATTTAGTAGAGCGCGCACCACCAAGCAGCAGTGAAGCTGAAGATACAATAGGTCAAAATGCTTCAGTTAATCAGGCGAGGTTTACTGAATCACGTAGACATGATCAAGGTCCTGGTGCCATGTACTTGGGTGCAATGGCATTTCCTGGAGATTTTATGGATTCTGAAGGTTTAATTTAATTATTTAAAATTACGCACAGTCATCTTGCATATAATGCTTTAGATTTTTTATGTTTTTATCGCTTATTATTCGAGTTCAAGACAATAAGCAACATACAAAAATAAAATTATAATGTTGTGAAAGTTAATTTTGATTAAAAGATTGCTTTATTTGCATCTTATTTAAATTTCATTTATTTGTCTATTTCAGATAAAAATTGTATGAATGCATACTTTAAACTTGCTTTTTCACAATGCTCAATTTAATTTGCCAATTATTTCGTTTTGTTCAGTTGAGAAGTGCTAATTATTACTGCGTTTATCCACAAAAGATATCAAGAGCTTTTCTTTAAATACTCGAGATATATCCCTGCATAATTTTCCGTATTTGTCATACAGTTTTAATTTTTGGGCTTAGGAAAACATATTTATTTTGAACAATTTTAAACGTAATTAGCTTTTAAAAAATAAGTATATTATTTTTCATTAGATTTTATACGTTTATTTCTATTTACAAGTTTAATTGGCGTCAGATTTTAAATTTAATAGAAATATCGACTTCACTACTACTTTCTAGGTTCTTAATGTATACTAGGTTTGTTTGTACCTATGTAGTTGTCAACAATCACCGTTCACATTTAGAACTTAAATGCTTTTGATATTAATTTAAATACAATTATTAAATATATAAATATACACTGATGAAGCGATTACACTATTATTATTTAATCTTGTGTTTTCAAATTTTACAGTATCTTTTTTTTTATAGTTAGTTTTAATTTTTTAAATCCTTTATAGCTGGCATTTCGGTTCCACCCCCTCGTCAAGGATTTACGTCGAGTCGTATAGCGATGGCTCGGGTAATGTTAAGAAGAGCACAAAATACTATAGAAGGTTTAGAACGAAGTAATTTGCTACGTCTTGTACCGGATTATGCATCCACTGTTTTTAATAGAACACCAGATGGTATGGATGTGAACAGCTCATCAAGTGACACTAAGTATGCCATTTTTTGATTTTGTCATTTACTAGAATTTCTTAGATTTAACCTGCATAAAACATTTATTTCAATTAAACGAAAATAAAAGCTGCATTAGAAAACATTCACAAATATGTTTATTTTCACACTGATTAAAAAATATTTTTTTGGAAATTATAATAAATAATGAATATATTCGAAGATTTTTATAATCATATTTCAATAATAATACTTTTTAAAAAAAATCGTTCAATGATCGCATGATATTAATCGCATTGTACATTTTATTTGAGAACACGGTTTATGTTTTCGTATTAATTATTGAATAATGTTGAATAATTTTAAAATTGTAAAAATAATTATTACTTTTCATGTAATAATTCATTATTTAGTGAGTACATCAACAAATACTTACACATTATTGTACAATTCAAGAATTAAATTATAATTTGATAGAAATTTGAGGAGAAACAATTAGTAGTCATAGTATTAAATATTTGTATACATAACTATTTATGCACCGGAAACATATAGATCTACTCTTCGTTCGACTATTTATACTTTGAAAAGTTAATTTTTTGCACCTAAGCAGTCGTCGGAAACTTGTAAACAAGCAAAGAAATACGTTAATTTCAATTCATGTTAATACCTGTTTGTGAAAAGTTGTAATATGTTTTCTGTGAAAATGAGTAAATACTTGTTTAATTTTTATAATTTATGTATTATTTTTTTGTGTTCCTGAATTTTATATATATTTTTTGTTTTTAGTACTGAAAATGCAAATTCTAATGAACAACCTGATAGTGAAATGCAAACTGAAGAACTGGGTAAATTAAATATTTATATTACTTGACTTTTGAAGAGGTTTAGATTAAAAGTACATTTTGAGCATGTAAAATTTCATGTTAGAATTTAAAAGATAATTATGTAGAACTTTATTAATTCGTAAAGAAATATATAAATATTTATTAAAACTTGGTTGTACAAAACTTCTGTTACTGTCAAAGCTCAAAAATATAATTCGTGGAATTTTTTGGGTAATCTGCAAAGTTAGCGTTAAACATTATGTATGACTGTATATATCTATTCATTTAGTAGTAAGGTGTTCTCAAATGAAACTCAACCTTAATTGTTACATTATGTGTAATAGTATTTTTCTTTTCAATCTACGTGTGTGTTGAAGGTTATCATTAATCAAGTCAGCTGCTAGCAGATTCGGGTGCAATAATAGAGGTTTTGTATATGTTTCACTGTATTACATCTTTCACAGTTTCTATTTTTAGGTCTCTATATGTGTCATTTCTAATATACCAAGGTGCGTTGATCACGATACGTATAGATTTTGATTGGAACATTTAAATTTTAGAAATATTTGATTTGGATGCTGTACCCCATAATTAAATACCATACTGGCTTAAAGATAGTTTTGTACAATAATAATTTATTTTGTATGGATAATGGTGATTTTCTTCCAATAAGTCAATTTATGAAATTGAATGTCCAGTTGCTTTCGCTTTATATTAATATGTCTGCCAAGTTAGCCTTTTATCTAGGTGCATTCGTAGGTATTTTACACAATCAGTGACTTGCAGTTCTTTACCCTTGACAGTAATTGGTACTGCATTATATTTGCATTTTGTAAACAGTATATAATGTGATTTTGTTTCATTAAGACTTATCTGAATTTCTCAATCATATTTACATTCTGTTGTAATAGTCGAGTTGCTTCTAAAGGATTCTTGTTTATAGATAATATAGTCGTATCGTCAGCAAATGTAGTAGTGACAGTGCTTTGGTAAATCGGCAAGTCAGTTATAAAGGAAGTACAGTACAGGACCCAGAACAATCCCTTGTGGCACGCCTGATTTTATTTCATGAAGCGATGTAACCTCTACTTCATATCACACTCGGAAGATCTTTCACGAAGATATAATTTCATGAGAGTGTACAGGTGGTATGATGGGTGTTGTCTAAGTTCGCATAGTAATCCTGTATACCACTCCTTATCGAACGCCTGACTAATGTACAGAAACAATGCGGCATAATAACTTTTTTCTCAAACTTTTTGTTAGTTAATAGTAATTACTATACTGAATGTGTTTTTTGATTTATTATGTGGAAATTTAAGCAAATTTATATAAAATACAGTATGAATACTTATATCAAATATATAATTAAGCAACATAAAGTACGAAGTGTGTTTTTCATGTACGTACATATATGGGAATTATGATAATTTGGATTTTTATTTTATTTTAGATGATCCAAGTACTGATATATTGTCGCGTAGAGTACACGCACCAGATGAACTCCGTTCAATAAACATTAATGGCAACATTCAAGTTATGATTGGTCCGAGTGGTCAACATATAACTGGAATTATCGACAGAAGTCAGGATAGTGAATATGTTGATGATAGTGTAATTGACGCTGAAAATGATGGCGGAATTGATACTGAAACTGACGTAACAATTGATACTGAAAATGAAGGCGGAGTTGATATTGAAGGTCGCGAAATTGTTGTTGATGAAAATGGTGTTATAGTTGATATTGTTAATGATGGTGAAGTTGATGTTGAAAACGATGGCGGAATTGATATTGAAAATGATGGAATAGTTGATGTTGATAATGACGGTGGCATTGATATTGAAAATGATGCAGCTGATGAAAATAATGGGGGTGTTGATGCTGAAACTGTTCGGAGAGGTGATACTGAAAATGTTCATGTGATGCAGAGCGAAACTGATACTGAAACTGTTGGAGGAATTAGTTCTGAAACTATTACGGGTGTTAATGTTGAAAATGAAGCTGATAATACTGGAAGCAATGAAACCCGAAATACCGGAAATGATGGAACTGGTAATACGAGAACTAATGGATCTCGTCAGTCAGCTGGTGCACAAGGTGGTACACATAGGAGGAGACCTAGGTATATGGACATTTTTTACAAAATATATTTTAATAATATTAATAAGGCAATTTAAGAATTTTATTTGAAAAATCGTCACTAAACCTTAAATTTACTAATTTAAAAAAAATCGCAATGTACGTTAAATAAATGAAAGTTCACTGAGTAAACATTTTTCGCTTGTTCTTATATACATTATGTTTTGATTTAATTGTGATTATTTTTTATATGTAATACTAATGAATTTTATATCAGTGGTTATTATTATTCAAAATTGATTATGTCAAATCAAATTCTTTTTATTTACGAAACGTATACATAATACCATAAATAATACACGCTGCAAATGAGCGGAATTTCGTGAGTAGAAGCAAAGATTTAACAAAATAAAGTAACGCCATTTTAACTTTAATTAAACTAAATAAAGTGAAACGGTCCCAAAGATTTTACATTTAGTATGCCTTAAAATTATTAGATTGTGGAATATATTATTTCAGAACTGGTAGAACCCATAATGTCCGTCCACCAGCTATGGCGGCAGTATTGGAAATTATGGCTCAGACGCAAAGACGTTTATGGCCATTTTTGAGAGCAACGCATTATTTATTATCCGAAGATCCTGTTTTGAATGAAGAGGTAATACATTATTTCCATATCTTAAATTTGATTTTAAAAAAATACTTGAACTTTAAGAAATCGACGTAATTGTAAGGTACTGAAGAAATTAATGAGCTACTTAAAACAGGTTTTTTGCTGCCAGAAAAAGTTATGTAATAAGTGATAACTATCAACCATAATTCAAAATAATTTCGTACACATATTCGTTATGTCTATATTCCTGAAAGTTGTTTAGATTCGTAGAATTATTTTGTTAATTTAAAATTTTATTTTAAAAGAAATTAGCGATAAAATTTATTACTACATCATACAATTCGAAGGAAACGCGTAATGTATCGTATAACATTTCCTTTCTTGTTTATTTCTGTTGAACCTATTTTTGATGGCTTTACGTATTTAACCATTAATTTACTGTTTTTATATTGAACTAGTTAAGGTGTAATAGAAATACATGGAGCAGGTAAAATGTAATTTGTACAGGAATGACCCTTAGTTACCATTTATTATCAAAAAGTAAGTGTCAAGTTATAATTAATATTGTAACTTTTGTTATTTATGTTTGCGTTGTTTTTTTTTTTTAGTCAAATCTAACCGCTTCACAAGCGCAAGTTATTTTCAATGGTGTTTCTGAAATAATGCATGATCTATCTCATGCATATCACAGTTTAAGCGACATTATGTGTGACTTTAATTCTCAACCGCAACGCGCGCTCAGATGTCGTCCAGTTTTAGTACAACATTCGGCTGTTCTACATGCTGGATTATTGCCGAGCAATAGAATTACGCTGAGAAATGTTGGACGTAGTGGTAGAACAGAATCACAAAACTCTAATAATCAAGAAGCTCCGACAGTTACGCTATCATCTGATACGAATACCACAAGTGGCCAGACACAACCCCAGGTGGTGACTGCCGTACCGGTAGGTGATAATGAAATTCCGGCAATTGTTATAGAAGGTAAATTTGCGCGTTTTATTTGCAAATGTTTGCATATTTAACATACTTTCTTTTTTAGAGTGATTTATTTGTTTTATTAAACTTTTTCGTACTAAAAAATTATTTAGGTACTTTCCCAATAACAATTCGTAAATTTACTGATTGATACATTTGATTTCATAACACATGCCACAACGGACATAACGACGAATTATATTAAATATTGGTTTTGAACTGAATTATATTGAAAATTTATTGATATTGCATGGAATCATTGTAAACTTTCAAACATAGTATAAAAGTTTAAATATTTATAACAAAATTTTTTCGTAGAATATTTTTTCTACTCATAATTTCAATACATTTTAATATAATGTCAACGGAATAGTTCGTTATTTGCTTTTTTCATTAAACATATAATATATACCTATATATGTTTACAAACATACAATATTAAGTTTTCGGAACGCGTGGGACGCAAAAACATTCTTTATAAGCGATACTTTATATTTTAAGAAAGCAACGACCAATAGGAAACTAACTATAAATTTATTTATTTTCATGAATATGTATACCAGTAAATTTCATATTATATTTAATTATCCGGTGTTCTATTTAATTTTATTCAAAATATCGCATGTCATATCATTATAGTTATACGAAATTTTTATAAGTAGCAATACTTAATAATTAACCGTTTTATAGTAATTTCTGTCATACTAATACACAGATATTTTTTATTACTCCTTTCGACAGTTCTAAGTAATTTGCAATCACTAATCTAATTTTATTCCTATAAATTTATTTTGCGTTCTCTGTTATTTTGAATAAATTATTCTAATGATTGAAACAAAAGCAAAACTCCGTAAAAAACATAGTTGCAAGTATTTAAGTTTTTATTCGGTTATAATAATGTAGAGGTAAATATTTGTTTCTGATTTTTTCCGTATTTCAAATAGTGCTGTTTTCAAATATTCTGTTGTTATTAGTGGTAGTGATTTGACTGACAATTGTGTCTGTGTGTTAAAAAGACTGTACGCTCTTATGTACAGTTAAACTGAATAACTATAAAAATGTGTTTTATGTGAAGTAATGTACTCGGACGGCTGAATATATGTAATATAAAGGGGTTGGGTAAAAGTAGAAAAATGGAACAGGTATATATATATATAGTTTAATCGCACACGTTGTAATCTATTACGTTTACTATTTTATATGAATAGATAAATGTTCAAATTGTATGCTTCAGTGAAGTCAGTTTCAATAATTTATCGACGTTTTCTTAATTATATTTATAACATCTGATGCAACGGCTACAATTCGATTATTCATTAATTTTTGCACCTATCGTCGCTTAAAATTCTTGTGTTCAAGCAGTTTAATCGGATCGTCATTGGGAAAGTACGCTTTTTGTTTAACGTCCAAAAAAGTGATAAAAATTATTTAATTCCTATCAGGTTCGTGATTTATTACTTAAAAATTGTTCCAGGAGAAAATAAGGTTGCAAAATTCTTTAGTTGTATTTTTAAATTAATATTTATAAAATGAAGTGTGCAAGTTATATTTTTTGTTTTAACGCAAAATTAATTTTAAAAATGATAATAAATACATAAAGACGTTCGATTTAACACTTCAAGCACGCAATTGATATATTTAAAAAAATTATTAACCGCTGCATAATAGTTTTTCACATTTCTAAATGATTACATGTTCACCGCAAAAGAAATTGTGATTATCGGGAATTTATTTGATTTACTAAAATATAGGCCAATTATTTTTGTTATTCTTAAAGCCCTTGAAAGTTTGTAAATTGCGTTCATATCAAAATTTTTGCGTATTTCTATTTGAATCGTGCCTCTAATTTTTTATTTTAATATGTATATTTTATTTTCTTTCATTGCAACGAGGCACTAGCTATATTCCGATATGATTTTAAAAATTGTATACGTTTTTTGGACTGGAATTATATAGCGAATTTTAATCTGTTTTCCTCATCTAAATTATACTCTGAACTTTACCCGTCACTTAGGTAAGACTATATTATGAACACGAAAAAGTAAAAATTTTCAGTAACTATATTTTCTTAGGAGACTTTTCTTTTTTGGTTGTTTCTATTTCTACAGTCATTTCTCCAGATAGATAGATAGATATATATATTGGCGTATCCTCAATGCTTATTATATTTTACTCAATATATTCGTAAACCTGAAATAATAATTATTCATTTTAAACATTCAAATCAAAAAGTGGGTGAAATTACATTTGTATTTCATTCAGTATTTTTTTTTTTAAAGTTGGGTGTTGCACATTTTGTTTGCATTAGTTCAATTTGAAATATTAAAAGGGGGAAATTTTCATCTTCATTTTTCTTGATTTACTGATACATTTGATTAGAAGAGGTTGTTAGTGGTACTTTAGACATGAAAAATAACGTTGTGCCATTACCCGGTTTTGTAGTTGAATTGCAGCCGTCAATTCAGATCGACTCTGTAGAAGCTACCGTTATCACAAATAATAACTCTACACGGCCTTCAGTTGCAACTAGTAAGTTTGAATATCGCTTAGAATAATTTATTAATTTATTGTTTATTATTATTATTAGTTGTTTAATAGCAGCGTGCTTTAACGTAATTCCAGCATTCCTTTACGCTAAACCACCTCAGCGAACTTTAATTAATTTCCTAATATACAATTTATTACGAAAATATACGAAGAAAACATTTATTCTCCGTATAACGGAATATTTATTTACGTTCGTTTTTATTTTCAATGCGTCAGTGGTATTTTAAAGTTTCTTAGAATATTTTTATTTCTACAGAGTATTTGTTGAGAAGTAATGGTGAAATATAAATTTATATAATGTACATTTGTGTAAACCGGTAGATAGGTAAATGTATTTTAATATAACTACTAGAATAATAAAGATAAAATATCTCGTGGGCATATGTTTTTTTATTAAGCGAGGGGGGCGGAATCTTCAAAAGATACTGAATGATAATGTTTATTAACGCAGTGCATACAAGCATGCATTGTGTGTTTTTTTTTTAAGTCGTTTTAATATTCTTAACCGTTATATTAAAATTTATTTCGTTGATTTTAAATAACTTAAAAAGGATCTAACAAGAACATGTTGTTAGCATTTCTATTAAAAGCGCATTCTTTCTTATTTTCGTATCATGAATTCCAAGAACGTATCAGTTCATATTCAACTATTTGTCGATACACAGCGCCGGGTACTTCGCCACATAGATACATCTGTCGTCGATATCAAGTTTTCTTATAAGGCGATTTGTGTTCGGCTGCAGTTAGTACATACTCTACTTCAACTTATTCATTGAAGCTTCGCATACATTCCGTTAGGGTCATGCGTCTGGTAACACTATTCTTCCATCTACCTGGTGACGTTTGGTTTCCCCATCAGCATAGCGTTGTAGTGCGTGAAATATTTCCTATATATCAGTCTTTGTTTTAACGCCGTTTGACCAAACGTTGAGTGAGGTGAATTCGTTTGAATTTTTGACCTTTCGGCGTTAGTGGTGACGATAGTTCTTAAGCGTATTTATTACACGCGTAATTAATCGTTAAAAAAAGCATAAAAATTATGTTACTCAAGTCCTTGTCATAATCTCAATTTCCATAAATGATTTCTTTTTTTGAAAATTTCGAAAAAAGTCCCAAGTAGTGTTACTTAAGTTTAATGCTTTCATTTTTAAGATTCTGCTGAAAAGTAGTATCGATCAATGAAATAAGTGTTTACTATTTATTATTTTGTTATTGAGCACTTCGTGTTTAGTTCAGTACCATGTTGTTATTTTTCTTCATTGCTTCGCTGTATTTTTCCTTACTTCCATCTGTCCATTTAATACCAGTTTTCTTCTTCACTTTTTCTTCAAAACTCTGTAAAATATTGACTTTGCTTCTGAACCTGCTTCTATTCATAATGTCTTCTTCCATGACGTTAATTTTGCTCAAGATCTTTCTTAACTTGCAATTTGCGTTCTAGGTTTTTTATCAAAATATTCGAAAATTCTTCTTGTTAAGCGCTTCGTCTCCATTCTTTTTAAGTGACCATAATAGCTTAATCCTCTTTTTTTCATTGTGATTATAATATCTTCAATATGCCCGTATATTTACTTATTACTCGTTTTTTTTTCACTATTTCCTGATCGTATCACAATTTTACGTACTAGTTTCCTTTCATTCATTTTGAATTGTTCCACCTCTTTATTTACACTAATTGGTAAACATTCCCACGCATATAATCCTCTCGGTTTAATCACTGCTTTATAATGCCTCAATTTTGATTCTATGGATATCGATTTTTTATTATATATAATTTTTGGTAATCGGAATCCTAATTTCATTTATCTAACGCGTTTATTTGTATAAATTCTCCTAAATATTTAAATACGTTGACTTTGTTCATATGCCCATATTTGGTGACCATGGAAAATTACGTTAGTCATATATTTTGTTTTTTCAAGTAATATTTTAGTTTCGCTTTCTCTGCTACCTCTTTAAGGATATTTATTTGTTCTATATTTTCTCTAGTAAAATTCTCCGAATGCTATGTAGTCAAATTCTACGTTATCTTTCTTTCTACCTATGTAATTTTTTTTTACACCTTGTTCATCTAAATTTTTCTGTCATTCCTTTATAATATTTTCAACACAGTTAAACAATAATGGAGACAATTCGTCTCCTTGTTTCACGCCTGTTTCAACTTTGAACATATATGATCTCCCCGAAATTTCATTATCGATTTTGTGTAATATAATGTTTGTTTTATCAATGCAATTAGTTTACCATCTACTCCAAATTCTTCTAAAGTGTTAAACAGTGTTTCTCTGTCTGCCGAATCATGTGATTTTTTAAAATCAATAAATGTTACGAAACAATTTTTAACTCATTTTCCTATATTTAATGATTAACTTTAGTTTCCATATTTGTTCAATACAATATCTTCTTTTTCTAAATTCTGCTTTATATTCGCCTAGTTTTCCATCTATTTGCTTTTCTAGTCTGTCTTGTAAGGTTTTTGAAAATATCTTATTTCGTCACTGGGAAAAGTGATATTCCTCTATAGTTGTTACAATCAGTTCTATCTCCTTTTTTGTGGAGTGTATGGATTATGGCGGTTTTACAATCACTTGGAATTTCCTCCGATTCCCATATCTCTAGAACTAAATTCTGAAGCTCGACAATCGCATCGTCCGTTGCATTCTTCCATATTTCGGCGATAATTCCATCCTCTCCCGGGACGCGGTTATTCTGCAAATTATTAATTATTTTTCGAATTTCTCCTACCTCAGGTGGTTCAGATCATTTAAGATTCTGTCTCGAACTGATTTTTTCAAATCGTTCTGGTGACTGTTCGCAGTTTAATAGCTGCTCAATATATTTCATATCATTTAAGACGAACATTCCCGTACTGTTCTTAAAAAACAGGCTTTGTAGTTTATATTTTTGTAAATTCCTTTTGAAAGTTTTGTAAAAGCTTCTAGTATTATTTCTTTGAAAGTCTTCTTCTATTTGAACTAGTTGTTCTCTTTTCGTCGCTCTAATAAATTTGGATGTCAGTGATTTTTGATTCTTCAAAAACTGTAGTCTTCGTTCTTTCAACAGGAATACCATTTGTTCCATGATCTTATCCTATTTTCTCTTTGTTCACAAGCCTGGTTCCACTAATTCTGCTTCTTTGTTCTTATAACTACCGCTGTCTCCGATGCTGCATTGATTAAAACTTTCCTAATATCACTTCAGTCTGTTGAATTTATATTTAATTTAGTCTGAAATTCTTTCTTATTACGCTTTAGTTGTTCTGGGTCGAATTTCATTACTTGTTTCTGATAATTTCTTCGTGCTGTTTGTGGTATGAACCTTATTTTAATTGTGGTTAGATAATGGTCCATTTCAGTATTAGCTCCTTTTCTAACCTTAACATTCAGTATCTCTTTCTGATTATTATATGATATAGCCACGTGGTCAATCTGAAATTAACCCAGTAGGATTCGGTAATCTCCAAGTTTTCTGTTGTTGTTTTTAAACCTTTTAAAATTAGTTGACATTAATTTGAGATTATAGCTCTGACACGTTTCGATCAATCTGAGACCATTCCTATTTGTTCATTTATGCGCCGGACAATCTCCCACTGTTTTCTTGTATTTTTTTCTCTTTGCCAATCTATCCGTTAAAGTCGCCCATTAATACCTTTATGTTCCTATCCGGGATTTTTATCATTTCATTTCCCGAGTGCTCACAAAATTTTTCTTTCTCTGGATTCTTCCTGTTAACTTCATTTATCGGCGCGTGACAGTTAATCAACGTATATATTTAATTAACACATCGTATATTTAGCAAGGATAACCGCTCATTCGAGGAGTAAAATTTTGTGACTGCACTTAATATACTTTTATTCACAGCAAAAGCAGTTCCAAGGTGCGGAATTCCCTTTCCGTTGAATTCCAAACTTTCTTTTCTTTAAAAATTCTATATTCCCCGAATCTATTATATCTTCATCAATAAACCGTGTTTCCTGCAACGCTAGTACTTGGATCTTCATTTCATCTGGTACTTTGGTCAGTTGTTTTAACTTACCCGTTCTAGCATCCAATTAACGTTCAATGTACCAAAAACATATTTATTTTCGGTCTTCAGTTTTGTCACTGTTTTCATTTTGCATGTTGTTCCAGGCACTCTAGAATATGATCCCCAGTGACGTTAGGAGGATTTCCTTGTTAGGTTGCCTCCTAGAATAGTTCCTCTTGGATAGTTTTCCATTATGCAGATGTGAAAATTATAATTTAGAATTGGCATGCCAATTCAAGATTAAAACTGAGATTGTAAATCCCGGAGTCCAAATTCAACCGCTCCTGACATGGAGAACAGACGTTGACCAGAGAGCCGCTTCTAACGTGTCCGGATTTAGAATGGGATTTTGGCTTATAGCGGCCATACTCGCTTTAACATGATGCGTTTGGCGAGTTTATGCAGCTTTTTTTAGGAAAATTTTCCCAAGACCTTTCCTACTGCACCCTGATACATCGCCGCTCACGGTTCGTGGTTCTCCATTTGTCAGAAACATTCTCAACTAACCTCCATATCTAAACTTCATCACACCATCTACCACTGGTGGATGTGCCCTGTCCACTATATTATTATTATTATATATGTATAAAATTATGACCAAGTAGGAACATATTGCTATTAATTTTAGCCTATGAGATTATTATAATGGAACACTGCTTGAGGATCGGTGCAGCTAATATATTTTTTAATCTATTATACAAATTGAAAGAATTTATAATTGGACAGGAAAAAGTAAAATGAACATTTCAATTTTGGTGATCCCAGAAGTATATGCTCTGATTCTTCAGTAAGCCGTATAGCATATTTCAGTTCACGCAGCTTCTGTAAAAGCGTTGTAAATAAGCTATTCTTATTTCCGAACCTTCCTTAATGATCAAACATATTAAATGTATAGCTTCCTTTCTTTCCTTACTCCTGAAACCAAACTGATCATCTTTGAGTTTATTTTCTATTTTTTGAATTCTGTTTAATAATATATGATTCACATAAGAATTTTTAGAACATGAGGTAATATATTCAACGTTTTATTAATTTCTTTATTGTTACACAAATTGAGTTTAGGTTATAAAGCCATTACTACTCATTGTATATGCGAATTAAAATAAACTAAACGCTAACGCTAACAGATGCGTTATAAAATAGAGAGGTAATTAACTAAACTAGGACATATAGCGATAATATGGTATACGTGGATGTGAAAATTACGAAATAATATTAGATTTATATATATAAGAGGCCAGTGCTATTGACACAGAAGGATTATTTAAGCATAGGTATGCAATAGAGTATGGAGGGAAGATACCTAACTTGTAGTAATGTCTTGATTAAGGTTTCTCTGTGTGCACTATATAGACTGCATGAAAAAATGACATGATTAATGTCTGCTGTCGAACCACCGTCCAACAGGGACTGGCAAGTACTGGAACTAACCAGCCCTATCCGATGGAGATGGCTAGGCAGCAGATTATGTCCTGACCTAATACGAATTAAAATAGAGAAAAATTTACGGATCTATATTGAATGTGGAGGCTTAATTAGAAAGAGAGATTGTTTGGGTAAACTTGTTTGAATTTGTTTGTAGAAATTGTTACGAGTAACACAAAACATGGAGCTCCAGCGATGAAACAAATCCGCCTTTGTAGACGCAGCTAAACATGTGGAGGGAATCGCAGGGATCAGTAGGCCTCTGGAGGCCCCCATTTTGGCTGCCTGATCACAAATTTCATTATCTTTGATCCCGATGTGAGCTGGGATCCATGTAAATTTCACATAGACATTCTTTTGTTGTAGATACATTATATTTTCTATTATTTCCAAAATAACTCTATTAGTTTTGAATGTACGATTGGGATTTTGGATGGCATTCAGTACACTTAAGGAATCAGATATAAGTACATTTACATGCGTAATATTAACTCGTGCAAATTGCAGAGCTTTAAGAATTGCATATCCTTCTGTTATAAACACAGTGGAGAAACTCGGTAGACGATATGATTTGGTGATAGCCAGTTGAGGTATATAGAATGCCGCGCCTGCAAAGATAAGGCATTGCTTTTGCACCCATCTGTATAAATTAACAAATGATTAGGCCACTTATGCATGATAACTGACCTGAAAAGGCTATTCACTATCCGAGAATTACCCTGTTCGATTAGGAAATAAAACTCATTGGTATGTACCTCTGGATCTAAAAAATCTGCATTCAAAGGGAATGGAGGCATACTTTAAAGAGACTTTGGGAATGATAAGGTTAATGTGAGGATGCCAATAATTAGCCCTCAATGCTAAGAGATGAATTTTATGGTGAGAAAATCTCCAATTAGTGTAAATCCACAAGAATTTATTGTATATGCTATCAGGTACTCGCTCATAGCCCTTGATATATTTGTCTGCAAGATTTTATGTTTTTTACAATGTTCATTATACTTTGGAATGTTTCTTAATGAATTAAATATTACGTTTTACTTTTATCATCTAAGAATTCGAATAGTTCTCCAAGAATTTGATAAACTCTACTGCTTTATTTAGAATGTGTGATCACTGTGTTTAACTCTTCAATGTTTTGTTTCTATTTGTACTGAAGGTCTTTATCGTCAACTAATGTTTTTTTTTTTATATATATTTTTCTTTGTTGCCGTTTTTCATATTATCATTTATAATGTTGCACTTTTCACCAATCTATTTTTCTTTAACATTTTGGATTTTCTGTTTCCTATAATTGTGTATTTCTAATATCCCTGCTAGTTTTTCAACGTAATTCCATTAACTGTTTTTAATGTAATTGACAAATGTTTATTAGTTTCTTTACAGAATTTCTGTAACTTTTGACTATTTTCAATTGTACTTGCACACAAGCCACACACACCCACCCACATATATATATATATATATATATATATATATATATATATATATATAATATGTGTGAATGTAAATCCGCGACGTCGAAAGTAATAACTACTTCAAATTTTAATTTCACTTTGTATAGTATTAATTTAATTTTACGATTCACATTAATTTTTATTTGAAGAAAATCTAGTGATTAAATATATTTCTCGTCGTAAAAATGTAAATTGTAAAATAATACGGTTACTTATGACTTGTGTATTTCCGCATATGAAATATTTGCATGTACATTATACATAAAAGGCAAAAATGAACCTATCACGTTGGTAATTATGAACTATGATAAAGTATATGCGCTATATATATATATATATCTCTTCTACTGTCACTCGAGTCTGAATATGACTCATTCTCTGTTATCCGTGCTAGAGTTTATATCGCATGTGTGAAAGTAACCCGACGCATTGTGAAAGTACAAAGTTGACATTTTATGGTTGTTATATTATATCTCTTATAATAGCAGTGTTTCTACTTTTTTTGCATTGTAGTAATATCTGTTAATTTTCAAACCATATTTTCCCATGCTCTACAATTTTTGGCGGCATTTTCTCAATTGTCCGCTGTCTTTTAAGGTCTCCTGAGAATACATCTTTAAATCGCAGCCGTTGTCTGTCGAGCAGAGATGTTTAACATTGGCCAAAACGTCGTACAACATTGTTTTGGAATTCGTCGTCTTCCATTCTGAGTACATGTTCAGTCCAATTCAAGCGTTTTCCCGCTAGCATCTGATCGATTTATCGACATTTTGTTATAACTAGAACTTCTTCGTTTGATATATAATCAATCCAACGTATCAATCTTTCACGGCGTATGCCTAATTTTTTTACCTGTTTCTTCATTGTTCGCCACGTTTCGCGGACAAAACTGGAGAAATTAAGAAACTATTAGATGATAAAAAGCAAGCATCTATCAAGTGACTCAGATAAAACAACCAATAATAAACATGATGACTTTTAAAAAATTATTGGTGGAAAGAAAAATCGTGTGATATTCAAGTATTGGCTGACCACAATGACTCGCGAATTTTACGGAGAAATTAAAGCCATATACGGACCGGAATATCAGCGGAAACAGCTGAAAACGCCTTAGTAAATATAATCTATAACCGTCAAGGAGTCATGAAAAGATGGAAGGATTATTTTAAACAACTGCTAAACAATAACGATGTTCATGTGAATATATTTCAAACGATTCCAATAAAAGCAGCAAATAAAATATTAGATAAACTGTAGAGGAGGTGAATGATAGTATCAAATCTATGAAAAAAAAATCCTGGAGTTCGGTATATCAGCTGATACATATAAAAACGGCGGGAAAGACATCGGGAACTGTCTGCATACCATCTTCGTTAAAATATGGAATGAAGAAAAGGTGCCGCAGGATTTTAAAGAAGCTGCAATAATTCCAATATTTAAAAAGAAGCTGATAAAGCAGACTGCACAAATTACAGCTGTACTGCAAATAAAATATTTAGTAAAATCCTGTTAGAAAGAAGTGCCTAGTCAACTAACTAATTCCAGAAAGTCGGTGCGATTTCCTGTAAAACCGAAGTGTCATTGATATGAAATTTACGACAGTTAATTGAAAAAAATTGAGAACAGACATCTACGCTTTATATGACATTCATTGACGTTAAAAAGGCCTTTGATTCTGTTAACGTAGAAGCATTATGGTCATGTCTTAAAGCAGCAGGCTGCAATACGATATCTTTTAAAGCAACTTCATGATCAGCTATAATATGTGATGCTGGTTTAACTATACCCGTAGACATAATAACAGGAGTTAAACAGGGATGCTCTACACTTTTCAACTTTTATATGAGTATGGTGTATACAACCTTCATGCAACATGCAGCTGTGATAGGTGTTGAAATAAAATACCGAATTGATGGTGGATCGCAAAATTTTGTTCATAGAAATTCTTCAACATGCCTACAGTATGGAAATAACTATGTTTTGGTAACTGATAAAGTAGATGAACTGCAAGAACCTACGAAATATCTGGAACGTACATACTGAGATTTTGGACTCAGAATTAACTTTAATAAAACTGAAATTATTCAAATCAGCGATGACGTTGTGTCAGATATCGAAGTAAAGGGGAATTTAATTAGTTCGATTGTTGCTTTTAAGTATATATGTAGTGTTGTTAATAAAGCTGCATCACTAGATGGTGGAATTTCTTTGCAACTGAAACAGGCAAATGCATCTTATAAAAGAAGATTCGGCAAAGAGTATTCAATAATAAGAATATATCCGCTGATACTAAATTAGCGGTGTACAAAGCTATTATTATTCCGGTTCTTCTATACGATATGTATATATATATATATCGCAATAACATATTTTCTAAAGCACCCTATTGTCATCGTGACGGTCGGGTATTCCACCCAAGATCGCAGCATAAAGCTTTCACCATTTTATAACTTAATTATCAGGAAGAAAACAGTGACTCCGTATAGCATCATTGCGTACTGCGTTGTATATAATTAATTTCTTAAGTTCTAACCCACTTTGTACGTAAAAATAACATAAAATGAGAGTTACGATATTTGGCAAGAAACGATATAATGATAATAATTGTAATATATATAGTTTGATCATTAAAAATAAATGTAATATTGGCAGTTGAAATGTGGAGGTAAGTAAACAAAAAGGAAAAATGAATATTTTCAGTTGCGCTTTTGCATGCGGGCCACAAAAATTACTTTATATAGATGGTTGAGAACATTAAATGTGTTACGAATCAATAAATATAATATTTTTTATGGTATACAACTAATGCATACATTCCACACGTTCCCTACAATAAATGAATGTTATTTAAAAAAATATAAATGAACTCTCCGTGTGTGTGTGTATGTAAATAATTTTTAGTTGTAACGTATTGCTACAAATATATCGTTAAATTATGAAATGTATGACTTATTTTTATTATAAATTGTTTCTTACTAAATTCTTGAAACTTGATGCGTTCTTTTAGTAAAAATAATTGCTTAACGTAGCGCGAAAATTTTTTCTCGCGTAATTTACATTAAAAATAACTGTTACAATGTCTGTTGTGTTTTAAACATATTAGTTTAAAATATAGCTAGTATAAAATTAACATATTTTTTCAATACGATAATACCGGCGTTGAAGAGTGTAGTGTAAGCGAAGTTAATATCTATAACAATTATTTTATTTCAGCTGGGCCACTTAATGTTGGAGGACAAAATTTATCGTCCAATATCATTCGCGGTATGATGAATATGGTAAATGATCACATACAACGACAACATATGCAGCCAAACGGAGATGAACAACAAACACAAGTTGAAGGCACTCAAACAGATACTCAACAACAGCAGTCAGCTTCTCTGTCGGATAATAACGATTCTGTTAATATTGAGATGGGCGATCCGGATGAGATTGTTGAAACTAGTACAATAATGCCTAGAACACAAGTTACTTGTATTGAAATTAGTACGACCGTTCCGGATCAGCTTGATAATTTGCCGTTCTTGTTCGGCCCAAATGGGCTCACTAGGGCTACCGAACCGGAACCTATGGTAATTGTTAACGAACCAACATCACAAATTGAAAATAATGTTCAAACTGTTACGGTTACTGTTTCTCCTGATGCTAGTGGCGTATCTATCCCGACAATCAATATTAATGTCGGTCAAAATGATGCTCAGCGCGTAAATACAGGTTCAGATCGTCAACCAACCGCTAACGCGGACGCTAATAGACCATCTCAAAATGAAAATGGTTCTAGAACAATGACTCGTATTCGTCGGTATGGTCCGCATGTTTTATTTCAACGTCAGAGACCACGCCAGACTCAACAAACATGTTCTCATCAGTCGCCAATATTATCAACATCGACAACATCATCTGCAAATGCGACAACAACTTCACCTTCATACAGTAATGCCACGAACTCTTTAGCGGCTCGTATACGACGACTTCCGATGCCTCGTTCATATGGATTTGATTTTCCGAGTAAGTAATCTCATTTGGTTATCATTACGCAACTATCACCTCGTATAATTAAATTATTAATTAGTAATAAATGTGCGACACGACGAAACCAGTTTCTCGGCAATAATAATCATCAGCGTCTCATTGGCCAGTTTTTTAAATATTTTATTTTATATGTAATGATGACTGCACAAAGTTAAAGTTTAATGAACAAATTTATTTATTTAATTATTTCAAATATATATAAAGTACTGGTCCTGACGAGTCTTGACCGCCATATTTCTCGCCCTGCTATTACCCTAATAGCGAAGAGTAGAACCGACTCTTTAACATTGGTATGTAACTGCCGTAGGAGAATGGATATTCCGAAAATAAACCAATCTCCGGTGTGCACCTTGAGCAAGTGCAGGAGAGTTCCCTTCTCACATCTCTTCCTTTCTTTTTCTAATTCTCACCTAACCATTTTTGTCTGGACATTTCCTATTCCTGCTTGCACTGGTTTCATCCTTGCCATTGGGTATGAAAACTGAAAGTGTTTTCGAAACGTCACAAGAAAAAAATACGAACATGGTTTTCGCCGCAAAAAATTATAGACGATCTTTATCATAAATTAATTTGACCAATAACATGGGATGAAGATTCCTAATTATTATTTTTTCCGTCTATCAGAACTATAACAAATTCTTGCAAATCGTTTGGAAAAATACCAACGGAGGAATACTGTGGCTTGCACTTGGGATTTCGTACATTCCCTATTAGTATCGCATAAAATATCGTGAAACAATTTCGGGATTCGGTACTTATACTTACTTACTTACTTATTATGCATCGGCCCAGTAAGTAGCCACATATATGGCTTTATCGTTGCATTCGGCTAAGTCTTGAAGGCTGCACTGCTGATTCATTAGCGAGCACTGCAGTTGTCGGTTCTACACGGATATTATTCAGCATAGTAATTTTGTTCATAAGGATATCGGTTACGATAGCGTCTTGAAAATTATTAAAATTAGACTGTTTATCATTAACATTATTCTTATTACCGCTACTACCACTGTTATGATTACTCTTATTACCATTCTCAGTATTATAATCTTATTTCTATTATAGTTATTATTGTTACTATTACTGTTATTATTAAAGATAATATTATTATTATTGCCACGACAACTTTTAACATTATTATGACTCTAGAACGATTTAATGCAGAATATAATGTTTAACCCTATTAAACATTATGATAACAATCAATAACATATTATTTATAAGAATTTTATAAGTATTATGTTTTTGATTCTAATGTTTATAACATAAGTCGTCTTGAAAAATCCTCTTACTAAAACTAATGTCAAGTAATAGTATATTAAAACGACACCATTTTCGCAAAATACGGTACAAACATAAATTCTAAAAAAAAAAATTAAATAAAATATTTTGTAATGTGAAAACTACATACAATTTGTTTGCTTTACAGACAATATATTTAACCATATTATTGTTAGTATTATTATACAAAAATCTTCAATTATTTAAAATTATTAATTAATTTTAAAAGCGTAATAAAATAAATAATATATGTAAATATTTATATATTTTAAGATAAAAATATAGTGGTCGCATTCATAATATAGCGTATATAAAATAGCATGAATATATAAAACAAAAAAACGTCAAAATAACGTTTTGCATTTGTATAAATATTAATTTTATTCGTATAAAAATTTTAACCAGCATGAGCATATGCAATATTAAATTTTAAATTTCAGATAAAACTTGAAAGAAGAATATATAAGAAAAATATGATTTTATATAACGTAAATGAATGAAATAGAGGAAAATTGAATATATGTAGAATACTAAAAATTCCTTCCCGCCTCTCGGGTACCATTAGTCTCAGTCAGTCTGTTCGGTTCCATCGAACACGAATTCGGTAATTTTCACATTTAGTTCCGCAATCGATGCGGCATTTTGATAAAAAAAACTTTTCTTTAACGTGGGCACGGGTAATAATGACCAACGAATTAAGCGGCCATCAAGAAATTTTAGATTAAGCTGTATGCTGAACCAGCAATAACATTCCTCTGAGCTCCAGTTTGGATATGAAAGGTTCAAAGATATGGTGGTTAATGGTTTTATTAAAAAAAAAAAAGGGGGCCTCTGATGTCTGACCGTTATTTTTGCACGTACGCATTTGTCTTCTCGCTACATCAAAAGATGGTAGTCTTGAGCGCTTACATAACAACCGAGGCCACCCAGGCTTCACGAAAAAAAGTTTCCGGAAGGTGTACGCCGTCTTTGAACCACGAAATCGTCGTATTTTAATTCTTGTCATACGGATATACGGTAAGGGTGTCGGCTCAATTGGCGTAGTGTACGATATGTGCTAATGGTGGGTCGATATTATCGAATGTGGTATCTGTATTATACATTACAGTGTATTGTATCGAATCAATTCAATATATCCGAAAAATATCAATAATTAATTAAATTTACCGAATTACCTAGTAGTGTGAAAACAAGTTGGTTTTTCGGAGTGTTATTTTTTTCGATAGTTTGTATTTCCAAGATGTGTAACGGTAACTTCATTTCTGAGTTACGTTGGATTTTCTCCGCGCACTTATCTACGTAATAGTAGTACAATAAAAACCCGTTTTGATATTGACTTTATGAAAACGCTCAATGAAAATTGTCTTAGCCAATATTCAACGTTACTTTAACATTTGAACTTATGGAAGTATAATTCGAATTTGCTCTCGCAAAAGCTATATATGTTTTTACGTAAAATAATTATTTTTTAGGTTTCACACGTTGTTTTGATCCGTTTTTGCCGTGTAATTCTCATCATGTTCAGCCTGCATATAATTCCACTACTTCTAGAAATGCCAGATCCCGTAATAATACAGCTACCGCTGCATCAAGGTCGACTGTTGTAACTACTGGATGTACTATAAGGGTTCCGAGTTCAATGATTTATACCGGATCGACTAATTATTCAACTTCGACTACTACCACATCGGCTAATGGGGAGCAACAACGACCCCAAGGGCAGCAACCACCGAACGGTACGGCGTCAAATCAGAATATATTTTTTAACGCTACGAATAATACTGCAGGTTCTCCAGCTTCTGCAATAGAAGGGGAAACGAGAGGACTCATGCGCGTGGTAAATTCACTTTTTAATAGTTTAACATCGGCAGTTGATATTAATACTCCTGTCAGTACCGGTGAAATACCGTGCTCTGATAATCAACGTAATCCGCGCAGAAATACTTCAGTTCCACGTCGTAATAGTACCGGTTCCGTTAGCCGTAATCCGGCTCGTACGAATGGTACCACAACCGTGTCTACTACTGCTACTACTTCATCTTCGTCAACTCAGAGGAGTCGGCGTACCGCAGCATGTACGCAGACTGCAGAAAGTGTCCTTCGTGAAAGAGGTAATAATATAGTTGCTTCTGCGAATAAATATGAAAAATTATATATATATGTATATTTAATTACTGTCGACATTTTAAATATTTCTGTAATAATAAAATTTAAAGCTTTATATAAACGCAATTCATTTAGGCAACTATTATATACACACAAATGCACACACATAAAGAAAACATCAAATGAGTTATTTTTTTTAATATTATTTTCTTGCAACTATTAATGTCGGTTATATATGCAAAAATGCACACTTTGTATATATAAACCGACATTAATACTTTCAAGAAAATAATAATAAAAAAAAAGAACTTATTTGATGTTTTCTTTATGTGTGTGCATTTGTGTGTATATAGTAGTTGCCGAAATGAATTGCGTTTATATAAAACTTTAAATTTTACTATTACAGGAATATTTAAAATAATCATGCATGTAAATGTCGACAGTAATTAAATTTAAAACTGTCTGGATTTAATAATAATGAAATAAAGTTTTATAAAAACCACAATCCATATTTCACAAGCGACAATATAACTATTTAACATGAAATTGTGTATTAAGCGTTTTTGATTTTTTTTTCGTGTAATTATATATATATGTGTGTGTGTGTGTGTCCCTTTATTTTAATTGTTTGTTAAAAAGTAGGATTTTTCAACTCTGCTCCTATATGTATTTATGGTTGAAATATTTTCATATTATAGATTTAATATTTTATATAGTTTCACATTATATAGTAGATTTCAGTTTGTTTATTTATTTTTTTTCATGACAAAGCTTACGAGAATCATGTTTACTAACACCTCACTCAAAGGTTTAAAATTAATGAGCTTCGTTTCCTTTTCTTCTTGAAATTTTCTACATTCATGAACTACATGGAAAGAATCATCAAACTTTTTATTACAATTCTGACATATATCCAATTAGATTTTTAAACGTTTTAACAGCAGTACTTTCCAAAATCAGTTAAATATTGCGTAAAATAAAATCTGGCGGCGAAATAATTCATTGGTAATATCCTTTATACGGATGGAATCATTTTATGACTCAATGTAGTTCACGACGAACGGATACTAGCTAATTTAATTTTTAAAATGTCTTCTAATTATTTTTGTAGTTAATTTCTGTTCTTGGTTTAGGTATTTAATATTGTTTTTAAGTTGTAATTTTAAATCCATATAGTTTCGAATATCAATGTTTAAAGTACATTATAAGTAATAAACGGTAAAAACTTGGTTGTAATATTGAGTATGTGCAACTGATAACGCAATTATGTACTTTTTCTTATTGTTGCTTCAAAATACTACAAAGCGAATTGAAAAAACTAATGAAAAAATTACACAATAACAAAAACATGAAATAGGAATAATGAAAACCGTAGTAATGTAGCCGGAAAAAACGGTAATCTACCGCTAAAATATAATAGAACCCGTTCTATTCTCAAGCGAGCAGCTTGCTGCGGCGCGGTTTTTTTACTGCGGCAGTAGAATTACTGCTCTTAGCCGGTTCTATTCGTTATTATTCGTTCTATTTTCCGCAGTAAAACTGCTAGTACACGCGTAGCCGTACTGGCATTTATTTGTTTGAACAATTTGTCATTTCAATCAAATCTTATAATTTTCTCGACGTGTATATTAAATAGCACCGATGAATGAACTAATATCTCATTGTTTAATTCTTTTTTTTTTTTTTGTATTTTTGTTCCGATACGTCGCTTTCCTAAATTTTGATACTATTTTCGATTTCGACGTATATTCTTTATTATTAACTCGATTGTATTATTTCATTGTTTCTGACAATTTTCTTTTATTATTATTAGTTTCTAATGTGTTGTAGACATTAAAACTTTACTTTCTAAGGTATAATTATGTTTACGGCTAAAAAAAAAATTATGTTTAATTTTTAAACTGGTCGTTACTAATATCTTCTATTGTTCGTCGTATTATACAATGTAAAAATATTTTAGCGAACGACTCAATTTTTAATAATGCAATATTCATCACATTTAGTGGCGTTTTCGTTTAATAATTATTTATTTCAGTACAATTCGAATTAAATATATCGAACAATTATTTTTCATCGTATTTAATATAATTTATCGGTTTTTTTTTTACGTACGATCTCATTTTCAATTACATTTTATTTTTAGAAATTCTGATGGCATAATTCTATTTAAAATTCAAATCCAATTAAACTGAAAAATAATCGTAAATAAACTGAATCACTGACAAAACGTAATTAAATTTACGTCGATGACGATTTTAGACCACTATGTGAACGTCTTCTCAAAACCGAGTAATTAATAATTTACGAATTTTTTTTTCCTTATATTTCAGCTAGGAGATTGGAAGCTGAAGGTCGCACGACTTCTGCATCTCTTCAAACTTGCATGGAGGTTAGAATTTAAGTTTTATTAAAATTATATTAATAACGCCATATTTATGAAATTTCTTTCCTTTGAAAAAAAAAATGTCCAAATAAAGATTGATCAGTTGTGTATGTTAGAAGTACGCCTTATCATTTAGCGACGATGTACGTAATCTAATAAACGCTTAACTTTTTTTTTTTTTTTTTTTTGAGCCCGTCGAACATACTAAAATTACTTGAAGAAAGTCCAATGTAAATAATAACGAAAAAAGTACACGCTGATATATCTAAAATATTTTATTCTAACGTGCGGGATCTTCTTCTCGTTTTGAAAAATTTTGGTACAAATTTAAATTCCGAATAATGATTAGAATGTCCGAAAATATCCGTGTATATTGAATTTGTTGTTTTGTAAAATGTTTATAATATTTATGATTAACATTTTAATTCGGAAAATGTATATTATAAACACATATTTAACTAAATTGAATTGAAAATTCGTTAATTGTTATGTCATTAATCTGTCTCATACAATACAAATGCAAAAAAAAAAAAAAAATCCGTACCGAATGTTATTAACCATTCTCTCCGGAAAGGTAAAAATATAATCAAAGTTAATAATATTTATAACGAAAGAACTTATAGGAAAATTTTAAAATACAAAACATCTGCTCTCTTTAAAATAGCAGAGTATACTTTCTTATCAAAATGAACGTATAAGTATCTTAGTTTATTTGTTGACAAACTAGGGTTTATAGCTGGCTTACTGCAAAAAAGACATGTTTTATACGCCTGTGCTTATATGTTTTACACCTGTGTTAGTAATCGTAATCACCTATAGAATTTACTCTTACAATATTCGAATATCTACAAATATAAAAAAAAAATTCAGTTAATTATTTCCATGTGCATCATAAGGTAATTTTAACGTGTAAATATTTGATTGAAGTAAATCTAAGCTTATTCAATATTATTCGAAGGGAATGATTTTGCAGTCTTTGCACCTGGTTTATATTATTTCTGCTAGTATAAGACCGGGTTTTCTTCAAGCACTGTTTCTTCCGTAATGTGTCACATAGTATCGTCTGTCTTTGAGTAGCATTTTGACAATTTCAGCAAACTTGGAAATTGTTAGTCATTTGATATACCTTGTTGACAAGTATTCTTGCGAATTTTTTCTTTTTTATACGTCCAACGAAGTTTATAATGTTATATGTAGGGTATTTAGTTGTATCTACGTACGATGTAACATTATTATTAATATATATCGGAATAAATTGTTATTAACTTTTTCAAACAATTAAAAGTTACTCTAATTTCTCTTTTATTTCAAACTCTACATATTAAATTTCACTTTAGCATTTTTTTTTTTTTTTAAATTGTTCGTTTAATGAAGTGAAGATATGCTACTAATAACGAGAAATAAATTTTACGAAATTGTTATTATCCTTTTCTCATTTTCGTTACTTTATTTCGACGATAGTTATTATAAAAATAATTATTAATTTTTCAGAATATCGCGGTCGCCGTGGCTGCGGCTACAGTTGACGCGTTACACCGAACAACTATTAATTTGGACGAAGATGTTAACAATTCCCGTTCGTCGAACAATAACGAACACGCGCCTTCGGAAGCAGCTGAACCGGTAAATTTAAACTGTATACATTTAAATATTACGATATTTTTTGCTTCATTAGCCATTATATGTTTGCTTTATATGAGCTTCGTTCTTCTGTTGTAATCGAACTCGACTTACCGTTACTACTACTTATTTAAATGTATCGCGTTGACTATATTTGTTAGGTGTATTCTATACGAAAAATTTACGAAAGTAATTTTTACTTGAAAAAAAAATTTCCTTTTATTTCGGTATTCAGGTTTTTAGTATATATATACATTTTTTAAAATTTTTGATATTTACATTTCTGAGGAAGCCGTGATTTTTAAAAAATGAAAAAATACATTTAAATGTTAGTTGGAATATAATTTGACGACTGTGGTTTTTTTTCTCGAAGTATAAATCTGCGTGCGTAAAGCTTTTTATAAAATAATGCGCTAATACTTCTAACCTCGCAAGCGATAAAATATTAAAAATTTGTTACAAATGAATTCATTTTCTTTTGCCGACGATCGATTTAATATTGCGAATTTGAATTTGATAAATGAAAAGGGCGAATCGTAAATAAAAACATTTACGTCAAATTACGAATATTTCGGTGATTATTGAAAAAATGTTAATAATTTCAATTATTTTTACGACGGAGTAATTAAACTAAATCGCGTTATTGCTTTCGTTAAAATGCGATTAAAAAATTAAATAGAAATTTACGATTTTAATCATCGTTACTCTAAACCGTGTCCGGTTAATGAAACCGTAATTACGAGCTATCGAATACGATAATTTTTCAAATAATTTCATTTATTTACACCCCTTTGTGTTATGCTCGTTTTACAATTTGATCTCCGGTTTAAGTATTTTTCAATTAAAATATGTACCGTCGTTCCGTAAAATATTAAAATAATAATTTGCTGAATGTGGAATTAGTGATTTTTAAAAATTAAACAACAAAAGTTTAAATCGCTAAAATTTTTCTTTATGAAAAATCACAAAACTTTTAAAATTTATTTTTTGTCGTTTAGTAATTAATAAATAATAATTATTAAATGGGTAATGATGTTTCGCCTAAATTAATTCTTTTTTAAGTTATTAGTACTTAGAACCTGTCAACAATAGTAAAGTCCTTTTCCTTCTAATTTCCTTCAGCCCACGAAATGGTCTAATATGCTATAAGGATCACTGTCGCGTTTTTCCTTGCTGTCCTGTTGTGAGTAGTCATGAACGACTTATTCTAAATTACGTTTTCCGTTCACTTTTGCAGTAGTTATTCGGTGTTGTAGATGTAGAGAATTGGTATCTCGCGATAAAAGTTCAGGAATCGTCGACGCGTTTCCTATCTATACTTGATGATCATATTCGAGTAATTGTAAAAACATATTTTTTAGTACTCCAATCCATCCATGATATTCTTAATAATCCATACACCCAACTTTTAAAAATTGAACAGTTTATCAAATTAATCTTTCTGTTTAGCGACAGTATCCTTTCGTGTTTTTCTTTACGCGCCAGCTTTAATCTGCGCTTTATATCCGATAAACAATTTTCACTATTATTTCAACCCTACATACATAAAATTATCCGCCGAGTTTACTTTCAGCCGTATCATCGTTCTTTGTTATCGCGATTTTGGTCTCAGTGTTAATTAGTAATCGTCCAGCCTATTTTATCATATTTCCTTCACAGCTGCTTAGAATTATTTTTTTTTTTACGGTAATTAATAAATTAAATGTTTTTTTTCTCTTTCTTGGAAGGTACAATTCTAATAAAAAAAAAATAAAAGATTTTAACTCGTTTTTATTTAAATTAATTCTTATTAGCTCATTAGATCGATAAGCGTGTATAATTTCGTTTAAATTCTAACAATCTTACAACAGGTTTCAACTCCTATTTATCTAAATCATAATTCCTACAGTCCATTAAATCGACGAATATGCAATTTTGTTTAAAATTTCCTATTCTTCGAAAGACTATTGCGGAAAATCTATTAGCCGGAAAAGATATTTTTTCCGTGACTTGCGTATAAATTTTAAAGCCTGTTTACGAAAATAATGTTCTTAAAAATATTTCTTTTTCTATTATATTACTTCCGTGTTCTACGTCTGTATCAGAATTCACTACGAACGCGATCGTCTTCATAGTCAGGCGTCATCCCCAAATCTCCATGTAATCCTATTTACCTTTGTCGATAAAAGTTGCGAATTCTCGTTTTATAACCGGAAACACTCCCGATTAATGTATTAAAAATTTTGTATCCTTAAAAGCCCGGTATTTTTTTTTTAACCTGTAGTGACTTTTAAACAAAACTAAATTTATCTCCTAACTCCTAACGTAAGAAATTAATCGAATTTAAAAAACTCGGCAGTCAAAACAAAAAATTAAATTTATTTTTCTTCAACTGAAGACCGAAAATTATTTCCAACTTTTTTATCTGAAATTCTTCTATTGTTATTATTTTCCTAGTACCATTTACTCGTTTAAATTCTTTTGTACGTATTTTAAGGAAAGGATCTATAAATAGTTCTTTAAACTGCATGATGGGATTAACGTTGAAATATAATTTTAAGCAACAAATTTATAAATTATACTATCTATACGCGGGATAGTTTTTTAAAATTAATAGCTGAATTTATAGTCTTACAATGTATGTTTTTATTTCAGTAATGACGGTATCAACCAGCTTTTTTATAATTAAAACTTAAAAAAAATACCCAAGTAATAAAATAAATATCGAAAATTTTTTAAATGAAACCATATGATGTGATCATGTATGCGCATATATATATATATATATATATATATATATATATATATATATATATATGGTGTGTGTGTGTTTGCGCACATAAATACGTAATTTACGATTAGTCGTTAATTGGAATGAATTTGCGCTTAATTTTTAAAAGATTTTAAATTTTCCGAATGAAAATTTAATTAACCGAAAATCATCATAATAATTTTTTTATCGTTAGAAAATCATTTATATCGAAAAAGTAGTATGTCACTAGTGCTTCTTCGATGATACACGTTGAAGGTGAAGTTAAATAAAATTTAAAAAAGAAATATTCTTTATGTAGTATTTACGAGTATATTGATAAACGTAGTCGACTATTTACGCTGGCTACATCAAAAATAAAATACTCTGTGTTTATAAAGATAATTACGTTTATTTTCATTTACAATTATATTTGTTCCCTACTAATGTGAAATATTCTAAATTCTATTATTTAATGAAATGTAAAAATATATGTATATTTATTTGGGGAAGCACTCTCGCATTAATTCTTGCAAGTATTCTTTATTCAGTTTAATTATTTAAAACCGTAATTGTCAAGTGTTGTATACATATAAATTCGTTCTTTTACATCGTGATCGATAATTTCATTGCATAATTTTAGTTCAATAAACGATTAATTATTTTATTATTTGAATATTTCATTTATTGAAACCGTATAATATTGAAACGATGATGCATTATAATGCATGGAGTGTATAGTTAAATATGTTGTATTTTTTTTTTTACAAAGAGAGAAGAAAACATATTTTCTATTAAAAATTAATTTCTCGATAATAAAGAGGTGGCGATATATATTAACTAGAAACGTACGTGTGACAGAAACGAATAGTCTATTTCTGTGTTGTTCGTATATAAATTAATCGTTCTATCGTACCGTTATCAAAATGTGAAATTAACTCTTTAATAATTTTACCACCTCAACTGTATTGCACAGAAGCTAGATGAACTGAAATTTATTAGGCATCTCTAATAAATTGTAAAAATTATTGCGAACTGTACCAATATTAATAAATTAGACGAGATACTCGTAGAGTCTACCTTTATTTTCAAAGTAGAAGTTAATGCCGAAAGAATTATGTTTAACCGGGCCGGTAATTATACTGCCGAGTTATTTTCAGAAATATCGATGCTATCGTGTACAACATTGTAATGATTCTATAACGCAACGAGTGACACGAAATATGTACATCTAATCTAAAATAATGAGTGTAATATGTAGATACTGTTCTTGTCAATATATCACGATTGACTGATTAACGATATAAATATATATATAATGAATATAATCAAGTTTAATAAATGACACGTACGAATTTTGCGTTTATGATGGAAAATGATTTATACGTGTGAAATAGGGAAGAGCGATGGTTTCGGATAGTCTTTCGAAAGAAGTCTCATCAAATTAAAAATTCGATGTAGGTTAAATCGCAAGTTTTTAACTTGAAATTGGATTTATATTATAATATATCAGTATTTTTCAAAAAACATTGGTTACGGAGAAATGTCTTGAACAAGTGATTCGGGACCGACTTAGTTTGATTTACTATCCTGTAATGCTCGTAATAATTTTGAATAAATTTCGTTATTTGCATTATTTATACGGAATACATATTATTTTGAGTGTAAACGGTTTGTTTTAAATTTCAAATCTAAATTAAACGATATTTTTTTAACATTTAAATTCTTAAAAATAATTCGAAGTTAGTACTTCTTTTATTTCAACGATCTAATGGTGGATTATATTTATCAACAAAATTATATTTTCTTCTGTTTAAATGATCACGGTTGAATGTGAATTTGTTTTCATTTATCGTTTTTTAAGTGCCCTTTATAGTTGCTTAATTTGACTATATCTATTAGTTTATAAATAATTTATTTAATGTTGACGTTTGATCATGTTCGTTATTAATAACTAGCTAACCACGAATAAATGGTAAAACTTATGCTGTGTTCTATCTTTGGTTAATTATTGTTAATGAATTGATTTTAAGTGACTGGTAATACGATTAAGAATAAAAACGCTCGAATCGCATCTTAAATTTTTTCATTACGTCATTTTGTTTAATGTACTATGTATATAATTAATAATTGCCATTTCCGTGAAAAAAAAAAAAAATAATTCAGTGTAACTAAGATTTAATTACAACATATTAAGAATAATAAAAACATAAGTTGTTTTATTAATTATAATGATTACACTGTTCGTTTTTAGTTTTGAGGCTTTTTAGTTCAATTCTGACGATGACTTGTGTAAGTTCGCTTTTTAGTTACGCTTAATATTATTAATCGTAATTAATTTGGTATTAGCGCGTTACTATCGTTTGTAGAAGAGTTTTAATGTTTCAATTTTTTCATTAGTGCATATTAGCGTATAATATTCAAATTTGACCTAGTATAAATTTGGTGTTTTCATACCTAAATTTTTTCTAATATATTTTAACTCATGCGCCGCGTATATATATATGTATATCTTTATGACTTCTTTTAATGAACATTTTATTTATTATTCAGGAACAAACCGCTGCAAACGTAACGGAATATAATGTGGGCGAAGGTACGAGTAATGCAAGAAATAATCAGCAAATCATGTCGCAGCCGATCAGTTTGGGGGCGCCATTATTTAACGATAATTTAGGATCGTACTTTATAGATTTTATTAACACCATAGTACGTATTGTTTATATAATTTAACGTGAGCGCATGTGTACATGTGTGCGTATAAGTATGACGATTATATTTTCTCATCTTAAATATTACCGATTTGAATATAACATTTTCGCATGACATTTGTACACACGTGTCGGTAATTAATTAGACATCGTGTAATTTACATTTTTTCCAATTCGAACCTACATTTTTTTTTTTGATTTTTCAATAATTTATTCTATATAATTTCTTGTCGGAACTATTTGTCGATGTTAAATTTTACTTTTAACATGTTATTATTATGATTGAAACTCATTCATAAATCATGTCAAAACTGCACGTTTTCGTCGATATAATTCATGATTGTATTAGAGAGTTCTCAAAAAATATTCCAAATTCTCCCTGTTATCCGGGCATATCTATGTTGCGTTTAATTTTGTAATATCATAGGGAACTTATTAGATTTACTTTCGGTGAAAATCACGTACACTAGTTAACAACTTATAACGTTTGGAACGGACTTGCACCACTCATCGTCAGACTTGAACTAAATCACCAGCTTCAGTATCAGTTCGGTTTTTACCGAATGCGAATTTTATAACTAAAAAAAACAACCGCGATAGTTTAAAAAAAAAAAAAAAAGTATATTTTAGGAAAGTGTTATGCAAATCCGTTCCTGGCATATTCATAGTATTCGCATGTTAAATATTTGAAAAATTTCTTTATTACTAACGTAAAATATTATTTCTTTTAAATACTTATAAATTTGAAATATTTTTATAAACAAAGTTCTACTTTACACTATCCGTTTATTTATTGTTTGTTTCAAAAGTTTCCTGGCTTTAACGTTCCTTTTTCATCTATACAATTCATTTTTCAATCTATATCATTATCTGTATATATTCTATTTACATCTTTTCATCCGTTATCCGACAAAATTCTCGTTCGTGTTTATTACTTCTCCCGGATATTCGCGTTATCTATCGCGTGGTGATTTAATTTTATTTCATTTTTAATTTATCGTAATTCGATGTGCTCCTTCGTTTTTTTTGCGAGTATTTTTTCTATCAGTTTCTTTTTCTAGTTTTCGTTACATTGCGCAATGTCATATTAGTTTTTATTCGGATTCAGCTGTAATCAAATTGACAAATAAATAATAAACCACTCGAGGGTACTTTTTTTTTCGAATTTATAGTTTTTTGAGTTTTAAAAATAATTCAATCGATTTTCACTAAAATACTGCTAGCGAGCAGACTTTTTCGACCGATTACACAAAATTGTCTTTTTAAGTCATCTTTACTGGAAAATCATCTGTATCGTTCCTATTTACGTATTGTTATATGTATAATGTAAAAAAATTCTAAGGGCCACGTACGTGAAAGGGTTAATTGGGGTAATATTTTGAATTTGTGCACGTCTTTAAAAAATCTACCCAAAATAGTAATTTATTTAAAATCTGTAAAAACTTACATTTTAATCGCAGTTCAACTGATTGTCGATCCGGTTGGTACGTATAGACAATTAAGAAAAGGTAGAAGAATTAGGAAATCTATTTGTACTTTACAACGAAAAATTACGCTAAAATATTCTCTCTATATATCGACGTAATTATATAAAATAATTGATTTAGTTTTTAAAAAAATGCGTGAAATACTTTTTTTACGTTAAATAATAACACTGTATACATATCGTAGTGTGTCATTGAATGATAATAGGACGTATGTAAATGAAAAAGGAACTAAACATTTCTGAAACTAAACTTAAATCATTATCTAGTAATCAATGATCGATTAGGTACATTTTTCGAGCGACCTACGTGGCGACAAATTACGTTATCACGACGCGCTAGGTAACTGCTTTAAATAGTTGGAATTCTCAATCTAGTATATAATAGTAGGCACTTGGCTTATACGATGACAAACAACGCCAATAACATGTCTGGCAACGTAAAATTTCTCAGAAAGTATTTACCTGGACCGTGTTCGTCGTTCACATCTGCGTGTAGCGGCTACAATGTGTATGTTTATACATATATATTTATATATAATTTATTCACGATCAAGAGTTATAGTTTATATAACTAAATAACTAATGGTTAATAATAGTAATGATGGATATACCTATTTTTTATTGATCTTCTAAAAATCATCAGTTATACTATAATAATATATGTATTTATAATGTAAAACGAAAAATTAAAATTACTCACTGATATAATGCATGCCCCGATTCGTTTATACATATTTATATATACACCCATATATCTTAAATGAGATAAAGAATAAATTATGATATATAAGCGCTTTTTATATTAAAAAAATTATGTAATAAAAAAATTAATAGATAATTATACTCGAATATAAACGTATATATGGATGTTCTTAAAAAAAAAAAAATACAAATTTATAACAAATGAAATATATGTAGGGTGTTTCATAATTGACGTTAGTGAAAATGAAAAAAGTTATTAAAAATAGAAAGAAATAAAAAAATCATTAAAAATATGATATATTATGTCAAACCTCGTAATTCGTAATAAATATTGAAAATGGTATCCGTCATTTTTCAGGCGAAGTTGAACCCGTTTCAATTGGTTGGCTAACACCGTCCTCAATTTCCCAAAACAGAAATTTGAGATATTTCAACCGATTTTTTTTTTTTTAGCTCTAATTTACGATTGAAATTTCATACATTTTATTCTTTAGTTAACTCTAGATAAAAAAAATCTAAGAGAATGAGATCGAGAGATCTAGCTGGCCAGTGATTTTTTTTTCTTTTGTGAGATGATTCTGTCCCTAAAAAATTCCTAAGAAGCTCCATTGTTTCTACCGACACACCTGCTGGAAGTAGGAAAAACACTCATCTTCTACAAGCAGTGCAATAAAATCTTGAATGATTGTCTGATACCGGTCAGTATTAATGGTTTTGTGTCATATTTGTATGTAGCTTGTCCTGCTTCTCTGGTGTAATGATACTCTTTCTATTCCCCAGACAGATTTAGTAATGTATTATACGAGGTTTCCAACTTCTTAACAATCCGTCGAGTAGCCCCATACCATTTATCACTTTATTAAATTTCTTATCGGAACTTTCCGGCACAATTTTGTGAGATCGCGATTCGTAATACCGTTTTAACGCAAAAAAATCCTCCTTTGTGAGAAAACGTCGTGATTACAAACAAGAACGCTCCTTTATGCAAACTGTATTAATCATTTTACACTGTTGTGTACAATCTACCGCTGCTATTTAACTCAGTTCGGTCGATCATACCTTTGCTGTTCAGTGTAGCCATTTTTAGAAATTTTCACTAACGTCAATTATAAATCCCTCTTTTTATCAATATTTTCTATTTAGGTGCTAGGTGTTTTATATATATATATTTATATGTATGTGTTTTATATTTATCTGTATGCAACAATTACTGGTGCATTTTTAGGCGAGATAATGAGATAATAAAAAAATCGAAACAGATCGTAAATTGCGAAAACTGAAGTCGCCGTAAAATATAACATTTATCGCAAAAGAAATGCAATTTATCGTACCATATACTAATATAATATTTGTTTGCAGTTACGCGATATGCCATTCACTCAGATAATGGAATTGCATAATAACGATACGAGACGTTTAATGTTAAATTTCCGTAACTTATTCAGACAATATCTGATCATCAATTTCTTTCCTTGTGGTTTTGAAAAGTGTTTAGCGACCGAAGTAGTTAATAAACTGTTTAATAATCATATTATAACTTTCCGTCAATTCTTGGTAAGTACACGTGTGCGTATGTACATTTATTTCTAATACGGTTGTATGAAATTTTTCCGTTAATTATATATATATTTTTTTTATCGTATAAAAATTCGATTATCAGAATTTCATTTTTAAATTTACATCCTTGTATACAGTTTATGAAAATGGATCAAATAAATCATATATTGTAGGTAATGTTTTAAATAGGTTAAGTAAATAATCATTTATTTGTTCGTACATGCTACAAATTACACATCGATCAATCTGGACACTGTTTATCCTTCCTCTGATTTATTACTATGGTAAAAAAGTGGTACTTAACTAAAATACGGTGCGATCTCAAAAATATATATATATATTTTTTTCGTTTAAAGCTGCTCAGTGCATATATATATATATATATATATATATATATATATATATATATATATATATATATATTTCATTTATTTTCATTCAAAAAGAGAATTAAGCATATAAAAAGGTTTGACATTTTTACAATTCTAATCTTTTATAGTATACTTTAAAAATACCTGATAAAACTTGGAAAGCTGTTATAATAACAGTTTAGTTAAATACTTCTGTTTCTACTTGAGTTTGTGAACATTTTAAAGTTATATTCATTACGTGAAAATTTTGTCAACAATTGTGTTTATTATTATACATATTTTTTGTAGGATTCTCCTGATATTCGTGAAGATATAGATTTGGTGTCTACTATATGCCGATTTAATCACATGAATATTCCAGATTTGTTATCGTGCATTATGTCGCGTGAAAGTAATTTTTTTTTTTAAATATATATTTTTATCAATAATTTAAGATGATTAATTGTTTTATATTATAATGAACATTTCTTGATCTCACGTTGATTTTACGAAAGTGTCCGAATGTGTTCCGCATATGCGTGGTATAATAATGGATTTTGAATTGTTACAATTTGAAACTTGAAGTGTACCTTAACTGTGATTTTTTCTGAAAATTATTTGCCGACTATTTAATGACCAATTTTTTTTTTTAATATTCCTCGAGTACACGACACTCGAACATCAGAATGAAAAGTTTTATTGAAATTTAAAACAAATACTGAATATTCCATTTCAGATTATTTAATATAATTTATGAATTTATGTTAAAAGGGTAGAGTTCTTTTTATTATAAAGATTTCTTTAAAAAGATATTATTTATTATTCATTTTAGGTGATGACCAATTCGTAGTTAGATTTCCACGTATCGTGCGTCTTTATTTGGGACAGTTAGCAACTTTGATTAAATCATGTATGGTAGACAACGACGAAACATTAAAGAAATTAATATCACAATTAGTGGTTAGTTTTTTATTTATTTCTTAATGATTGCGATATTGTTTAATGTAACCGTGTAGATTTTAAATTTATTTTATCACATCAATTTTGATTGCGGTCGTTTATAAATATCTTCAAAAATTAATCCTTTAAATTTTATTACGTTTACGTAATTAAAAATTAATGTCTGGTTTTTGATGCATCGATAATATCGAAATACACGATTTGTAGGCAACATGTTCGTTGTTAAATGAGGAAATAAATATTGACGATGTTATTCTGTATACGCGCTTATATGTGTAATTAAAATTTAAAATTCCATTAACTCGAACGTTAGTAGGTGATTTCGCACGTGAGAGGATTCGCATAAACCTGAAGATTCATAGAACACGAGTCAAACGACTCATGTTCAATAAGCCAATATTGTATAGTTTGCCACTGCTTCCTCCGGCTTCATTACTTTTCCAGTAGCTGGATGAATAGCTGAGTTGCCTAAAGGCTATTTTTTCGAACTGAGGTCGTGCGAACATAACGCACGAGCATTACCACTACACTCAACAAATATATGTGTGTATATATATATAATATCCGAAATAACATTTATTTCTATTTTTTAAGATCTTTGTAAAGAGGGTGCAATCTATAATTACACATGAGATTTGTTTGATATCGTATATTCCCAGTGTATGCCTCTGAAAGTTAGTTTCATATTATTTTTTGTACAGGATTTCAGCGCTGGTGATTTACCGAATGATCCGAATATGTTAACATGGTTACGCGAGAATTTACCAGCGCATATGATTTCGTACGAAACACGCTCCGTATCTGGCTTGCCGAGATTTATGAAAGATTACATAGTATTCAGATTACCTGATGCGGTTGATCTTCCGGATTTACCGGAAGATGTTTTATCGGTAACACTGTTGTTTATGTCGTATTTTAATATTTAAAAGGTTATAAAGTTTTAAAAGCCTAAATATTTTTCCCATGTACTTAACCTCTTTGGCTAACAAACCAAACGTTCCTAAGGTGATCTCATTTCAGAACATACACCCCATAATCTTACTATTTTAGACTATTTAAACCATTATATTCTTTTTAATCGAATTTTATTGAAAAAGGGAGAAACTAACTTATTCGTGTGTCTACTTACTAATTATGACTATGTGCTCTTTATCGGATCACTTGTTTAACGATTTCCGGCGAATCGCGTAATTTGACACAAATCATGTATACATCAAAAGTATTATCTTATTTCGAACCTGGATCTTGTTAAATTTTTTATTTGTGCATACCCATATTTGAGCATCATAATTGCATGAGGATCTCGTCTCGATACGGTTTTGTATATAGATATGAGATTTTACAAGGGTAGTTATTTCTGTGCCTTGTGAGACAGTGTAATTTTTTAAATTGTAAATATAATTCTCGTTTTTTTTTTTTATATACGTATTTTCCACGTTAAGGATCTATTGAAGTGCACACTCGGGTATTTTTTGTTTCGTTACTTTTAAGTATTACGCTGTTATCATTATTTAGTTATGTATTTTTCTGTTGGTAAAAATGGACGTGAAGTCCATAACGGGTTCTATTTTGTTACCGGTAGATTATTGCTTTTTGTAGCTACATCATTACGGTTTTCATTGTTCCTTGTTTTGTGTTTTTGTTGTAAAGTATTTAAATTTTTTTTTGTTTAAAATTCCTTTATGTACGTTTATACGGTTTGTTTTATTTTGAAATTTTAAAGCCGTCTCCCATGGAAGTCGATAATTTGGAAGATCTACATTTTGACGACACGTTGAACGGAGTTGTAAGCGATGTTATCGAAAATGGTTTAGTACACGATGAGAATAGCGCAAATCAAAATTCGGACGAAGATAAAGATGACGGTGCGAATGGGGACGAACAATTGCCGAATTTAATCATCGAACCGGAGTCGTGGCATGATTCAGTGCCGGCGGTAAATTATTATAATTATTTGTTCGTCCCTTAAATTTAGATTAAGTTCTTACAATTAAGATTTAAAAAATATTTAACGTAAGCATCGCGATTATACGATGGACACACACGCGTATATATTACGTTGATAAAAAAAAAAAAAGTAACCTAAGCAAAAAATATTCAACATAGTTTGGTTAAAGTAAAACAAATAAGCGATCCTGTTAAAAATCATCGATGGTACCATGAAGGGAATTAAAATCAGTGAATTAGACAGTTTTGAAATGTAGGTATACCCTGTACAGCCAAACAGACCAACAGGCTACAAATTCCGAGAAGATTTCTGGCCTTGATTAAAATTATAAACATTTTTGATCATTAATTATAGAAAAGAAGAACGAACAGTGCTGCGCTGCTACGTATGTTCCATGATGGAATATGCAGCGGAATCTTGGACAATTAATGCCGAAAACGAGAGAAGAATAAATTCATTCGAAATATGGACTATAAGCGGTTACTTAAGATACCGTGTACCGATTTCGTTTCGAATAAGAACGTGCTACATCGATGCAACGTCGATAAATTGACAATCGTCGAAGATATAAAAGGAACGAAAATATATCGGGTATACATTACGAGAAGAAAGCATTTTTATGTTAGCGATCCAAGAGAAGATGCTTGAAAATACAACAAAAGGATGGAGTACATAACAACGAACATAGAGATTGGTAGAACTTATGAAGTAATATATTCAGCTAGACACAGGAAGATATGAGACTGCTAATGCTTGTTGATGTGCAACCTCCTGAAAGGGGATACAACAAAATGATGATGATGATGATGATGATGATATCTTTTATCATCAAATCCTTAACACTGTTAAAGTCGTAATATTCTACGAAATATTAAAAAGCCTCTACGAATATATAGGCAAATTTGTGAATTACATTTATTTTGATATTACTAATAATTTTTACAGTTGTTTTTTTTGAAACTTAAAATAAGTAAATAAAGATTATTGAATTAATTACGTTTGTTAATCATCGAAGCTGCTTATTTTTTATCTAGACTGAGAATGAACTAACGCGGGGTAATAATTTGAAAAGATGTAAATATCGATGTAAATTGTGGAAATTATTTATATATATTTAAACATTTAAACGAAAATTATACTTATACTGTATCGCAATTTGTTTAATAAACACAATCTACTAGTTTCTACACTATCATAATTAGTCCGTAGCCTGTGAAACTATGATTCTGTGTTTGTTAAGTATATTGTGACATGGTGTAAAAAAAGTATTCGGCTTAATTTAAATATCACCACGGAAACACTACAGAAATACTTTTTGATATTTTAAATTTGATCCATCTTTAGGATTGGGTTCCGATTATTACGAGAGACGTGCAGAGACTGCGTCGTCAGGGAAGTCAACCGCCGTTCAGTGATGCATATTTGAGTGGAATGCCCTCTAAACGTCGTAAATTATTGTCTGGAACTAATCCGGAAGTGTCCGACGATTCGGTGGACGGAATTATAACGAGTTCGTAATTTAATTTTACTTAATTCTTTTCAGTAATTTTTGTCATTTGACGATAGTTATTTCGTTTGTGATCCTCCCTAGTAAAATTGTGTTGAAAATAATGTTATCAATATATTAGATATTTATTAAATATTAGTTTGTGTCCCTAAACGTCTTCAATGATGTTCTATTTTTATTATATATAATAATAATTATATATATATATATATATTTTATTCACTAAGGGTAATTCCTTGTCGCTGCAGCCATTGTGTCCTATTGGTAGCCAGTGTCCGAAGTTCTTGATATTTAGTTATATTCAGGCGATCATCATATACACTCTTCATTATAGATGTTCTTGGCCTTTTGCCTGTAATTTTACCCTCTATTATACATTTTACAAAGTTATTACGCCTTATTACATGACCTAACATTTTTATTTTCCGCTTTTGTATACGATTTTTTTCCACGTGTTCGTTCTACGATTTCGTTGTTTGTTTTCATTTCGGTCCAAGACGCTTTCGTTATTCTACGCCAATTCACATCTCCATTGAATTCAGTTGATTTATTTCCTGCGCTGTCACAAACTGTAATTGTGGACTTCGATTACGCGGATGATTGAGCTCTGGTAGCTCACAACTCGCAAGAATTGTAACTATATTGCAGATGTTTGAGATAATATATGATGTTTCGACTAACTATAAGCGAGAAGAAAACCAAGCTGCTAGAACAACTACCACCTGCAAGTAAAGGAGAAAGTTTATGTGTGTGTTTAAAATAAACCGTACTATACAATAGAACAAATGAAAAACTTTGAATATCTTGGAAATATTCTAAATAATAAGATCAACTTAGATAACGAAGATAAACGGCAGAATATAAGCTGCTTCAGCCGTTGTGAATAATCTGAAAAAAAAAAGGCTATTTAGGAATAAACAACACATTCTTCTGTCAATCACGATGATAATTTATAAATCTGTAATATTATCAACGCTATTCTGTGGATTATAAAGCTGAGTTCTGTCCAAAATCTAAAATCTACTAATTACCAATATGTAACACGTAGACTATTAACGTATTCAATATCACGTGACAAACTGACATTTTCCAGTAAGTAAATTCTGCTAATCTATACGTTTGTTATTTTACATGAATTCGGACACGTCATTAGAATTGGTGAAGACCGCGTACCCTCTAAAGTTTTTTTTATGGCCAACTATTGAATAAAAATCGTCTTAATGAACGTCCGCGATGACAGGCAACTATTAAGTGAAATCAAACTCTAAAGTAGGAGAAACTAGCCGTAGTTCGAAAAGGATGAAAATGTGAAAAATTGCTTACACCGTGTTCGGGTCAAAAAGTTTGAACTATGGTAAGGAAGAAAAAAATTCTCACCCGCCTACTCAGGATAATAGCAAATTTCATAAACAAGCCCCTTTAAATGTGACGTATGTAGCAAGGACAGTGTTACTAAAATCGGACTACTTAGAGTCATCTCATAACACATCAATAGAAGCTGACACTGCATGTGGACAAATGATATTTGAGATATATATATAAAACTTACTATTCATTAATACGTGAGTTCGTGTTCTCTAGCGTAACCAACCGCGTAATAACTACTATGAACTTTTTATATACGATCCACCGAGTGTATTTTCTTAATATCAGCATGCGGTTATCTATATGGAAGTCAATAATTTTATATATATATATATAATATTATTTTCAGATACTATGCCAGATCGTAATACAACTACAGAAGATGCTTGAAAATGTGTAATAGTTGACATCGATATATTGTAACATATTTAATTTAAAAAAAAAAAAAGGAAGCTATTTTACATTTGTTAAATTCTATATACTTTAATTATATATGCATGTTTACGTAAAGAAATGTGTGTCAATGCACACGTGCAAAACGTATTCATTCGCACTATACAATCGTACATAATTATAGATTTTCGAAGCATGCTCAGGCGATTTTTTTAAAAATAAATCAGGCCGATTGCACGTTGTTCAGTGTCAAATTTGAATTGTTTGTATTCGCCGAGTCGCGGTTTAATTTTTATTTTGATTTATATATATATATACAAATATAAACACCAATTTATTAGTTTAATGTAATATGAGGACACGCAGATTGTGTTATGAGTTCGTTTATATATAAAATTTTAAATAGAAACGTCTTTATCATCCATTGTTAAATTTTTTTCACACAAGAATTTTTTTAGTTACAAAATTTGAAATAAATTGCGTTTAAAAGCAGAAATTTCATAATTTAACAACTCTTAATAGGTTTTAAAATTTTGCGGCAAACATTTAAATTTATACGTTTTATTTTTTGTTTTATCCGATGATAAAATTATAAAAAATTAATTGATTTTTTCAAATTTTAGTTTTGTTTTCTTTACTATTTTAACGAGGATTTTCATTTTTAATCCATAGAAAACTGTATATTAGGAATTATTCTCAGATTAGTTTTTTTTGTGTGCGTGTGTTTATATACGTTTTCGTTTTTAATACGTAAACTCGTTTCGATTGAATTGTGTCGGAATTGAAAATTTAAAAAGGAAAATGTTTAAAACACTTTTCAGTTAGTTATAATAAAATATTTAGTTTTTATTATTAAATATGAATTCTGAACAATTATTCAGAATTTATTCGAAAATAGTTTAATATTTTATATCCGCATATATTTATATGAACTGGCACCTGTGTTGCATGTAATCAGTGCCTTGAATGGTTAGCCAAATTTGAACGTGAAAAGGCGTACAGTGAGCGATATATATATATATATATATATATATATATATATATATATATATATAGTCGGAATAGCCGAGTGGCTAAGAGCACGGACTTCCATACGGAAGGTACCGGGTTCGAATACGGTCGACAACGAAAAAATATCACTAGAAAATAAAAAAATATAAATAACCCTAATATTCTTGCGTGGAAAGAAATTGCAAACCACCACGCACACCATGTGCTCGGCTCGATAGTATACTACAAAAACAGGCGGGCTGCATTATGCAATGACAATGTGTGTTTAACTGCGCTGGCACCATATTATAATTGTTTTGTACGCTACTTACACTATACAACAAGATATGTATAGGTAGTCGCATAAAGGATAAATGATTTTATTTATATATATATATATATATATATATATATATATATATATATATATATATATATAATTATCATATTACTGTAAATCGAGTACGGCGAACGGTGTATATAATTGTAATATGTTACAATTTTTAAAATTTATGAATACGGCGAACGTACGTGTTTAATAATATAAACGTACAATATATTTAATTATTTATTTTTCATACGCTTCCTGATAACCCGATTAGTTTAATATAATTGTATTTTTTAACAATTAATCAGTTAAAGTGTGTGCGTGTGTGTGTATAAATAGGACGAATAACGTTGTTTTTTTTTGTTAATAATTATGCAGGGTATATTTAATTATTTATTTTTCATGACACTTTCTAATGAACTCGATTAGTTTAATATAATTATATTTTTTTAACTAACATTTTAACAATGAGTTAAACTATTTAAGTGTGTGTATACATGTTGGACGAATAATCTTTCTTTTTTTTTTTTAATATGCACGCGTTATAAGCGTTAAAGTTGAAAATAATAGTAAAACAGTGTAAAGCCTTGATATAATATTTTTTCCGCTGTTTTTAAAAATCAAATTTTTTGTCAACGAGTGTTTTTTAATTTAATTTTTTAATACACTTTTCAAGTTTGCCTTCTAGAAAAATCATTAAATCGCGTAAAATTATAATTAATATTACTTTTTAAAATTCTGATAATTTAAACAATAATTATTTTTAAATTTGGTTTAATGAAAACGTGTACGTATGTAATATTTTGCTTTTGAAAATACGATAGTTATATTTTAATTTTGTTTATTTAAACGTTTTCAATCTTACAATAAACACAATAATTTTGTTTTTTTAAATAAACAATTTTCAATACTCGCGAGATAATTTTAGATATTAAATAAAAAATACAAAAAAGTGCGCTGGAATGTAACGTAGTTTTAATAATCAAGTGTTTTATTTTACATATAATTTCTAGTAAAATTCAGAAAGATCGTTTCAACACATTACACTTGTTCGCCGTAAATTATTGTAACTAATTTCAAAATTCGAATTCGTCGACCGGATTTTTTTTCTTAAGTTTTAAAATATTTTAGGAAAATATAACTTAAATTGTTTCAATTATCATAATTTGCTATTTGTAGTAAATATAATATCGCTTATTCCGTTTATTTTTTATTAATCATAAAATATAATCGCTTTCGTACACGAAAGAGAAGAAAATAATAGTAGTTCTTGATAACGTTTTATAATAAGAATTATCTCCTAAATTAAATTCCTCGAACGGGGACGATGTAAGAAAAATTCTTAAAATCCGTTTTTTTTTTTGTTTTTTTTGTTTCATTTAAACGTACATAATGACGACTCGTGGTTAAAAAATTCTAGCAGTTGCAATTATACCTTACCCCCTCCCCAACATATACACAAAATTGTTTTGGTTTTACGCTTCATCGCAAAGTAACATTAATAATGTCAAAGTTAACAAAGTATAATACAAGTACAAGAACCTTTTAAAATCGCAATCAGAAAAACTGAAAATTGCGAAGTTAGATTATCAATTCCAAGATAAAAAAAAAAAAAATGTAATATTAAACCAAAATATATTAAAAAATTTACCAAATTTATACAGTTAGAAAAGTAGTAGAAATTGTTAATTTTCTACTTTTCTAACTGTATAAATTTTGGTAAATTTTTAATATATTTTGGTTTAATATTACAATTTTTTTTTTAATATATTGGGATTGATAATCTAACTTCATAATTTTCAGTTTTTCTGATTGCGATTTTAAAAGGTTCTTGTATTTGTTTGACTTTGACATTATTAATGTTAATTTGCGATATAGCGTAAACCTTATTTAAATAAAAACTCCAGTCTTCTTTTCTCTAGAAAACTTGTCAATTATTTTTGTTTAAAATCTGGAATATTCATTATAAAATCATTCTCAATAGACAACATAGCAAACGCATTTAATCTTTCTTCATTCAGAGTGTTTCGTGAAAAAGTTTTTATCCTCCTAAGAGTGGAAAAACCACGTTCTGCTTCTGATGTTATTGAAATTGTTAATAAAACTGTTCATAGTTTACGTGATTGTTATCTTTAATAAATTCATATAATTCACCGACATAATTTTGCATGTTCAATAAACTATATAAAGTTCCGAGCAATTGCTTTCGATTTATACTTGCGTATGATTCGTGTATATATATATATATTTCAGATTATTTTCGGGAAATTTGATTTTGTATTGTTTAGAAGTTTCTGGCAGAAATAGGTACCCTACAACGAGGTGGGTAACAAAACTAAATCTGCGATCAATTGCGTTATATAAATAAAGCTTCAGCAAGGAAAAATATTTATATTAACACTGACTAGTAATAATGTGAATAAACTGTAGAGAGGTAATTAAACAATTCACGCGCGGAAATGTACACAGTAAACGAAACCAATAAAAATTTAAAGAAAACGAATCTTGGAAATGGATGAAATATAAGTCGGACAAATTCGTTTGTTGGCCGATAATATGCGCACACAATCACACCCGCATGTTACGATCAACACAACGAGAAAAACCTATTCTACCGCGTCAAATGTGTGTACTTTGACGATTCTGGTTGCAAAACGATGAACAGTCACAGCCCTAATGTAATCTCTACACCGACATCATAATAGCATTCGGCGTAAAATCAACGTATAACGATGGCTTCGCGTTCAGATGCACATCGATCGTGCAACAACCAAGCGTTATAACATGCATTTCAAAACATCTTTTTTAACGTTTTTTTTTTGTTTTTGGGCTGATTTCGCTTTATTTAGTTTTATCTTCCAGTCCCAGGTACCTGGTAAAATTCAACAACATTTGAATCTGATTAGAAAATGGACCTGGGACTGGAAGAGAAAACTAAATAAAGCGAAATCAGTCCATGTTCTTTATACGTTAAGACGTGCAGAAAGTAGGTAACCTATTCCGCGAGCTGATTCGGCAAAATACCTCGGAATACATTTGGACGCCAGGATGTCATAGAAGGTACACGTAAAAATGAAATTGGTTACAAGTCAAACGCAAGAGTACGGTAAGCGCTCTGTATTCGATATACAATGCACACGATTTACAAATGAAATTTGTCCATGACGTTATACAATTTTGCTGCAGCGCATGAAAAGCGACTGCTTAAGCATGTAAATGCAGAAGCTCGTCAAGTTTTAGATACCAAAAACGATGCCAGACGACTTAAACGTCGCCATCCAAGTGATCTTTAGTAACGGCATTACTATTTTAGTAATTCAAGTTCTACACGCTGGTGTATAACACCCATACGTGTTCACTTATATTTTTCTTTGCCTCTGTTACTAACATATGTACTTATTTAATAGTAGCATCATAACAATATATTTTAAAAAAAAAAAATTGATTAATTTCCATAAAATAACTAGTACTTATAACTTTTATTACATCATCAATTCTTATGATATGCAAGTTCTTGTCGTTGTGCAAACCATGCAACCTTTATGTCGAAGTCGCCGCTGATGCAGAAATAATTATTCAATTTCTTACAAAATAAATCTCGTATAATTAAGGTGTAGCATATTAATAGCGCAGAAATAACCGATACCAATTCTATCTGTAGAAAATTCTTATTTTAAACGAAACCCTCCGAAATTAAATTCACCGACATTTTATTTCTGTTACGCAAACATTAATATCGCGTTTTAATTCTAATTCGTATTTCGTCGATAGGATATTCAACGTTAAAACCAGTTAAAATTATTTTCACAACTAGTTGATTGTAATCATTTATAAGTTTCTCCACGTCTCACATTTTATATTGAACGCCTTTAACTCTACATAATGTAAAACTACATTTGCTGATGCTTTACCACCATTATAAATACTAACGAAAATAATGGTCGTTCGGATGCTTCCTCAATAATACGAACATAAGTAGTTACACTTACGCGATCGAGGAGGTTCTGTTATAATAATCGATATAACCGAAAGCATTGTAATTTTTCATTAAAAAAATATTGTATTAGCTCCTTTTTATTGTTTATTTTGTCAAAAATTCGCTACATTCTAAACTTTTCAAAATAGTATATTTATGTTCGGTTTATCAATTTCTCTTATAGTTTTGTTAATTTTTCCAGATTCGAACCTACTTCTAACAGTTATCTACGTTCATCAAGTACTCCCTTATTATGAAAGTAGACAATTTTATTTTACAGTACAAGTTCATGTATCGTGTAGGAAACGCTATTATGATACTTTTCTAATCATTTTTCCCCCGATCATTTATCATGTAATCATCGATAATATACAGAAGACAAATAAAAAAAATTGCGCGATACACACAAAAATTATATCTATCATAATGTACACCTATAATAATTAAAATCAAACATAATCTAGAGTTCGATTATATATTTTTAATAATAATAATGTATGCGATTTTTTCGGAGTAAATGAGAACGTCTCAGTTTGAAAAGGAAAAGTGTAACTGTTTTGCAGAATAAAAAATTGACATTATTTACAGCGGAAAAAACCCGTGAATGTATGGATATCAACCATAAAAGTTTAAAAGTAAATGTTAATTTAATGAACTAACGCGTGCGTGTTTCCGACAGAAGTATTTCAACTAACTTATGAAACGAAATCAAAAAGAAAAAGTTCTGATATTCGAAAATTTTTAATTCACAAATAATTTGAAATTTCGCAGGAAAAATTAAACAAAAAAAAATTTAAAAAGAATAGTAAAAATTAAAAAATAAAACTACAAAATAAACATATATAACGATACAAATTCTATTCTTTTTAGACATTAAATTATAAAAGTTATAAATGTATCGGTCTAACGATGTAGCAGATTTAACATCTACGGAAAATACACAACAGGCGTTTATATTTTTCTATATATTTTTAAATAGTTTACATATATATATATATATATATATATATATATATATATATATATATATATATATATATAATGATTTAGTCATTAAATTATATGATTTACATAAACGAGTGATATAAACTCAAAATAAATCCTAATCGATTAAATAAATATTTCTTTAACCGATGAACAATTTTTATGTTTAAATCACTTTACATTCGTAAAATCGTTATTTGAAGATTTATCTTTCACTCGTATATATATATATATATATATATATATATATATATATATATATATATATATATATATATATATATATATATATATAAATAATATATATATGATCATTTGGAGCAATTTACATTTTTGTTTTCAAAATCGCAACATTCAAAATTATGACTTTTTTATGTAATCAAATCACAATTACTTATGTTAACTAATTACAAACATAAATAAACAAAAAACATGGAATTCACAAAATACAATAATTGACATAAACGGTAACACGAACTAGCGAATAGAAAAATTCGGTAATGTAATGTATACATAAGATATTTCACGATTCGACGGGTTTTTGGCAATTTTCAAATATATATATATATATATATATATATATATATATATATATATATAATCATTTAGAGCAATTTATATTTTTGTTTTCAAAATAGTAGCATCCAAAATTATGATTTATTTGCGTATTTATTAACTCACAATTACCTATGTTAACTAATTACAAAAACATAAATAAACAGAAAACACCGTACTCACAAAATACAATAATTTACATAAACGATAATGCATAAAACGGCGAGCAAGCGAATAGAAAACTTCGGTAATGTAGCATATACATAAGATATTTCACGATTCGACGGGTTTTTTACACTTTTCAACGACAGTAGTCTGATCGATAAAATTGGACATTTCCGGAGAAGTGTCGAATTTCGCAATAGAACCGCTAGAATTCTTTTCCTGTATTGGATTGACTGTTTTCCGAGCGATCGTGCTTAAATTTAACTTGGAGCTGATACTTTTCTCAGCAAAACTTAGACTTTCTTTATTAAACACTAAAGGCATAATACCCAAATCTCCGGAATACCTATTTTTAGCAACCTATATAAACGAACAGTTTAATAATTATTTTATATACACCATGATACAGTTAAATTAGCAAAATCCGACAAAAAGTGTACGATTTGTTTTTTAAATAGCGTGTTTTGATAACGCATAAACATTACAAAATTATGTCATATTCCTTCGCAACTAAATTTGACAATATTCATTGGTTCTTGTATCTGATATCCGTTCACTATTTTATATTCTATATCTATGGTATACCTAACCAAATTTGACAATATTCATTGGTTCTTGTATCTGATATCCGTTTCACTATTTTATATTCTATATCTATTGTATACCTAACCTATGTCTTGTTCGTTTTCCAATATCATTTTAGGTATTTTTTACCCATTTCCCCTCATAATATATCCCACATATATTGTATCGGTTTTTTTACAATCTTTAATAATTCGTATTCTTTCTGTAAACGTAATATTGTTTTACAAGTACTACGTCCGTCCAAGTAGCTATCAATCAACTGATATACATATTATACGTATAAAATAAATTTGAATATCAGATAAGTGTTAAAACTATAACAAACAGTTCTGTATTCGATTCACAAAATAGTAAAATCTCATCAAAAACGGAAGAATTGATGAAATGTAAGGTCCTATTAAATATATATATATATATACAATATATAGGGTTGTTATAGAATTTTTTGATGAAATTTTATTTTATATTCTACATTAACAATTTTTCTATAATTAAAATTCGGATTCACGGTTTTCGTAAAAAATAAACCTGCAAAAAACTCGACGAATTAGATAAAACAATAAAACGAAAATATTAACCTGTAAGAATTTTTTGATTTGTAGCGAATGTAACATTTTCTGTTGAATAATTAGAATATTGTCTGCTTCTTGAGAGGCTTTAACTCCGCCGAAAATGGAATTGACAGTTAAAGCATCCCCTTGATTTTCTTTCCTCGGATGTATGACCAGCGTTACGTGGCAATTATATTTGGTGGCGAATGATCGGCACTCTTGAATGATGAGATCCTGTTTGTAAAATTTGTCCACAAATTTCACATCCGAGTTTGAAACGCCCATCATAAATTGCAGGTTATCTATTATAATATGCGCGATATCGTAAACGTAGGTGCAGTGTTTTATAGTCTATAAAGTTATTTAAAAAAAAATCACAAATAAACATTAACTAGCACTAACTACCTATTAACTCGATCGTTGGTACTCGAGTAACTAAAAGATAATCCAAGGTTAAGCTGGTAACGTGGTTTCCAATTGTCTTTCTAAATGTTTGTTTATCAAATTGGATACATTTCAATGTTTGCTTAAGATCTTTAACATTGGAAAAACCGTTGTTGCTGTAGTTTCGATTGCTGTTTACCATATTATTCAAGTTCGTAACTTGATCGTCGTATAATCTTACTTTCGCTAAATAGTCATCCTATGACGATGATCTCAACCGTAGGAAAACGAAACAATGATCATTTAGTTTTATATGTTCATGTCACGGAGGTTATAATTTAATGTTCCTGATTCAAAATTAAAAGCTCTACAATAAAATTTATAGCATTGTTTAAATTCGAATAGAATTAGAGCAACATTAAAACCGATCACGAATAGATCAATCTAAACTCAAGAAAATCCAAATACGATATACTCTATTATCGCGAAAGTAACAAGAGATTAAAACCCTGCTATCAAAACAGAAAATTAAAATTTTACACTAACAAATTATAAGGCGATATGGTCACCAAATTTAGAAACGAGAAGGCGTGAAAGTCACATGAGAACAGAAATCCTAAACCCACTCTGATATATATATATGAATTTATTGTATTATATATATGAAAATGACTCTATTTCGAAGAAATATTGTACATACTCGTAATTTTGAAGTAATTGAAAATTACCTGTATGGAAATTACGAATTTTAAAATTTTGGACACCGACTTCGAGTATACTTCCACAAAATTTTAAAAAATTTCGATTTTTGTCCGTCATATTATTTCTTATATGTTGGAAATTTCAACTCTATCGCATTAATTGTTTGAATGTTATAAACTTATAAATTTAGTTTTTACTGCATACGTGTTAGTAAATATAATTAAAATTTTAGATTTCGCGTACTGCTTGCGTTTTAAGGTAGCGCTTCTAAAAAAATTGTAATCTATGAAAGAATTAAAATTCCAAAATACATTTCTAGAAGTGATTTCCTTCTGATATTTGTAAAAAAAAAAACATATTTAGTTATAACTCAGGAAATTTATGAAACGAAATTCTACACGATTCAGGCAGTATGTATGTATGTAATGATTTTTAATGGCATGTAATTCTTATCTAAATATATTCTCCGGGAAAACAGGATTTTACAAAAAAAAAAACAAAAAAAAAAAACAATAAAGCCCGATCCCCCAAGTATATATATATATATATATATATATATATATATATATATATATATATATATATATATATACACATGTAAATATGTCGTGATGACATAGTTTCTATAGTGCCCGATTTGTCTACTCGATAATGTTCGAAACCAACTCGTGACGTAGAAAGTTTTTCAACGTTAATTATCTCAGAGAAGGTAGAGAAGACAGTGGCATCCCACCGTTATATATAATTAGTGCCTTTCGTGTACGAAATTGTAATGACCGAAAAGTAAACAGTACCTCCATCACCGTATTAATCGGTTGAGCTCCGTGAAAAGTCATAAAATAAATAGGAAGCGCTTGGAATTTATCAGCCCAGACGTCAAATTTTTCCAAATTTTTATCTAACGGCATTTCGACCATTTGTTGCAACATAATACGAGCTAAACGTTCGTTACGAATTTCAAAACTGCCCCATAACGTGTTCACCTAAAATATTATTAATTAATTGAATTTGTTTAGAGTACATTTAGTAAATAAATAAATAAGTTCAAAACTAAATGAACGAAAATTTATGCGATGATTCGTTTTTTCTTATTGTGTGCATCACGTCAAATTATAAACGAAAAATTGAAACAATTCAAAACTTTTGAAATTCAAAAATACAATAAATTCTGGATGCAAACACATACACACACACACACATATATATATATATATATATATGTATATACGTATTGAATTTACTCCTTGTAAAGCTAGATCTAACGAATATTCGCTTATAAAGGTAGTTTTCCCACAACCAGTCGGACCAGTTAAAATTGTTAATTCCCCACGTCTGTGACCCAACAAATAATCGTTTAATTTCGGAAAACGTTTCCATTTTACACCATCACTCTATATCAATCAAACAGATAGATTATATTAACATTTGTTATAATTAATTTAAGTAAATTATTATAAAATATCAAATTATAATAATTGTTATCATCACGAGCCAGAGCAGAAAAAGAACCGATCAACGTTAACTAACCACTCCATAAAATTTATCAATTCGAACATATATACAACACAAAATACAAAGCCCGAATACGAATAGCTATATTTTGTATATTAATGAGAAAATATAGATGAAGTTACGCCTGAACTGTAATTTTTGCTCCCTCCCTTATAAGTATCAACATGGCAAGGCAAAAGCGGAGACGACTTATGACACACAGAACGGAAACATGTATGAGATATTACATTGAAACGAAAAATTACATTGTTCACGTTATCGACTAGTTTATATTTAACGAACATGAATAAAGAACATAATTTTTATGCGACTCCGTCACATCATATCCGTATATATAATATTGTCGTGCAACGCTGTTGTAATAATATTTGGTACAATAAATAAATTTATGAAATGTACATTTTATAAGAAGTACAACAAAATTAGATTTACTTTTGATTTGTTTTGCAATTCGGATAAAACAAGTTGTCTGAGAGATGAAAACGTTGTAATTCTTTTATTACATATTGGACTGGCAGATTTAATAATAGCATTCAAATCCAATCCTTTTTTGAAGGCTGAGTAAGCGTCATAATGTTCACCGTCAGTCCTGAAATCGAACTAGATTATATAAAAACACGTCGAAACAAGAAAAAAAAAATTTTTTTCTATGCGATATATAACAGATATTAGACATAAATCACCTTATAAAGAAACATCGCTCCTCTCCGAGTTTTTTCGAAAATGTTCGCATTGATCCTAAACTGACAGCATCGGCTCCAAACCATAAAACCAATTTTTCATACTGTTCTAGTAGTGGTAAAATCTCTTGGGGCATATATAATATTCCTACGAAAAGAATAGGAAAAATAATGTTAGATATTCAATTCATTAAAAACAAAAAAAAAAAATGAAACAATATTTTGCATTTTATTTTTTGCCTATTAGATATTAGTTTAATAATGCAGATAACGTTTGTTAGTAATATGTAGTTTATTTCAACGGGGGTTTTCAAGCGGTAAAATAATATCAAAGGGAATGTTGTAAATAGTGGTTGAGCAAGAAATAGTTAAAAATAAAAAATATTTACTCTAAAAGGATTTAATTAATATCTTGAGTATATTTAAGTGAACCGAACTGTACGTTTTTCATCAGTAACTTCGAAAACACGAACATTTCATTGAAAATTAACTAAAATTTAGCTTAACAATTACTAAGAAAATATATTTAGATTAATAGTTTCAAACTAAAGAAAAAATAAACTATTTTACTCGGAAAGTATACTATCTTAACGAAGTGACAAAAATACTTGTAGAAATACTGTGTTGAATAATAACAATACGTTTCTGAATTGAATCGCGAATTTTATGTAAAATAATTTAAAGATTTTGCTTACTCAAAATTTCTAAATTATAATTTAATAAACACAAACAACAATTTCGGGAACTCGTTTATTAATCTACAGGCACGATTCATGTTTTAAGTATCATTGCTCATCGAGTAACTGGATGTGAGCAGATAACAAAAGCTAATGTTTTTAAATGTACTACAGAAATATAAATTATAAATATCATATTTGTTTTTTTTTTAAACTGAAATTTAAAAACATTGTAGTAGTTTTATGTAAACCGTAATACTCATTGATAATTAATAATGTCTATCAATTCTATATATTTTGCAGATATAGCATGCCTGTGATTAAAAAAACCCTTCAAATAAAAGAGCAACACAGTTCCCACTTTAATTTAGATAAATTGCGAAACAACCTTTCGTACCGTGAGGAAGACAAATGATGTGAAACTGAATTTTGAACTGAGAAAGAACAATTAAGTCTTTAATAGTAGGAACAATTATTGCATTTTCTGACTTCTTCTTCACCTTATTAGGGACATACCTTACGATGCCTGGACAATGATTTGCAGGTACAGTGATCTCGTCCCCTGACGTGGGTAACTGTTTATATCCGACGACATATTTACCAGCACTTCGTAAAGGAATATAAATGCCTGTTTGGTCAACGAAACCATTCAACTCCTTTATTATATCAGTTTGACAATCCTAAATACATAGAGAAAACAAATGTAACTACATATATATATATATATATATATATATATATATATATATATATATATATAATAATAATAATAATCTCATATATAATATAAATTCATTAAGTAAAATATTAAATTATATGTTTCTAGTGCTCAGAATATAAAAAGGAGTAGCCATAAATGCGAACTAGGATTTTATTTAAGCTGACACTATAGTATATACTTACATCACTTATTTATACAATATGTTAACACACTTACTGGGAAATCGAATCCAAATATTACAGATAGTAAATGTACTTCATCAGATGCTGGCGAGTTTTGGGCTGTCTGTAATAACAGTTCCCATTTTTTATTAGCTTCGTTGATATGATTAGAGTTCCTCAAAGTACACTTCTTATTAAATTGACTTGGAGGTTTTGTTTTGTCCGGTGGATTACGTACTTGTGCCTCTAAAATACTCCAAGGACCGCAATATAAACAATCCAGACAAATGAAAAATCCTTGAAAAATTTATTGAAATGTAATTAACACAATAAAGATTGAAAATCTATAACAAAAAATAATTTATTAAGGAAAAGTTAAGCTTTTTAATACATTTAAATTTTTTAAATCGGTAGATTATACAGTTTTAACCAATTGCTTTAAAAAGTTTGTATAACATTGAATATTGCAATATATTTTGGCATTAATACAATCGTTTGACAGGTGCATATTTCTATACACTTTCGGTTTGAATGTTGCAGTATACATTCGCAATACATATTCGTGCACTTATTTATAATTTCTAAAATCCGGTTAAGTTTCGTGTTACAAAAAAATAAGTATTTATAAAAATAAATTATTAATGTATAACAAAATTAATCATAATTTCTAGTTACCGGTTACTTTGTTTATGCATATAGTTCCTTTCTTTTCATTACATGTTAAACAATTTGTTTGTATACACGTAAAACCTTCTTGAATCCTATAACCTTTTTCAGACAACACCTTCTTTATATAATCAATTGAACCAACTTTAATATTATCATACGGCTCCTGTTTAGCTACATCCCCGGGTAAATTTCTACACACTTGTTTCACGTCGTTACCGCTTGTTGTTTTACTATGTTTTTCTTCCGTACTGTTTGAAACCACACATAAAGCACCAGTTTGATGAAATGTGCGAATCGAACGTACTAATACTCTCAATTCTAAATATAAATACTTTGAATTGAACATTTCATCTAGAACACCGCAAAAATCTGCATATTCCAAAAAAGCGGAATTTTTATTTTTTGGGCTTATGAAGTATTTATTTATTTCTAATGTTAATAACATTTCTTGAATTTGAAATATAAATAATATTAAATTTTAATATTATAAACTCCATTGGTGCTATATACAATATTATTTTATTATTAGTGTATATTTCGTAACGCACACAATTTGATGGAGTGATATTTTACTTACTACAGCATTTTGGCGACTTAAAATATTTTCTGTTTAATCAGAGTAAAAGTTAATGTGATCTAATAAAAGATCGTTTAAAAGTGCGAATATAATTAGATATACACACTACTTAGTAATCTTGTCTGTAATTATTACTGTTGTATACCGTACGTCGTATGGCTATATAAATCTAAATTTGGTATATTTTGGTTTATTTGATTATCAGTATTTTTGGTTGTTGCTGTGTTGACGTTGGAATCTCTAAAAAAGTATTCAATTATGCTAATTACATCACAACATCTGAAAGAAAAATTGAAGAAAGAACTGAGTGCGATATTTGTCGTAAGTTATTAAACATGATGTTATATCTTTTCCGTTTAAAAAATACTTTTGAATTTTGAACTTACATATGTTTGCTATATACAATACGATGCAAGAAATAAATGTAGATAATAAACTGTACGGAAGACAATTTTTAATTATACTCGGTGCAGTTTTAATTAGATGGTGCGTATCCTTGCACTCGTATTCCGGTGAAAATAATCCACCAATGTATGGGGATTATGAAGCTCAACGCCATTGGATGGAAATAACGTATAATTTACCCGTAGCAGAATGGTATATCAATACAACTCGGAACGATCTCTTATATTGGGGATTAGATTATCCTCCATTAACAGCTTATCATAGCTACCTGTATGGGATCATAGCTTCTATAATTTGTCCGGAATCTATTGTTTTGGAAATGTCTCGTGGATATGAAAGCAACTATCACAAATTATTTATGAGATATTCCGTATTGGTGGCCGATATACTAACGTTTATACCGGCAACTTATTTTTTCTTTTTTTTTGTTGCTAATACAAACTGTATTAAACCGGATAGATTTGTATTAGGCAAAAAATATGTTTTTTCTAAATGGGTATATGCGTGTATGGCGTTATATTATCCAGGAATTATATTAATAGATTACGGCCATTTCCAGTATAATTGTGTTTCATTAGGATTATTTCTTATGTCTGTTGCTTTATTAAAAAAATACGAAATTTTATCTGCTTTTACTTTTTGTTTAGCATTTAATTATAAACAAATGGAACTATATCATGCTTTACCGTTTCTCTTTTACTTTTTAGGAAAATTTTTTAATAATTTTAAAAGTAGATCGGCGTTCATTGCTATAAAAAAAATATTTACTGTTGCATTGGTAGTTTTGTTCACATTTGTGTCTATTTGGATCCCATTTATTTTCGACTTAAAATTATTATTATCCGTATTAAAAAGGATATTTCCGGTAACTCGAGGAGTATTCGAAGATAAAGTATCAAACTTTTGGTGCATTTTCAACGTTATTTATAAGTTTCGTTCTAAAGTTAGCAATGAAACGATGTTTTTATGTTGTTTGTTGTTAACTGTAGTTTCTTTACTTCCATCCGTTATTAATTTATTTAAAAAACCTACGTATAATAATTTTATATTATCGTTGATTAATTGCTCATTATCATTTTATCTGTTTTCGTTTCAAGTTCACGAAAAAAGTATTCTCTTGGTCGCTATTCCTGTTATCCTTTATCTCCCAGCTAATATTTTTACATCGTACTGGTTTCTTACAATATCGGTTTTTAGTATGTTACCGCTGCTGGATAAAGATAAATTGTATATGCCGTATATATCATTAATGATAATTTATTATTTACTATTTGTTTCATTTTTAAATATTAGAGATAATATAAATAAATTAGAATTTAATAATAGTAACAATTTATTATTAAAAGTTTTTAATTTTAAAGTTTGTTTGTATTATATATCATTATTTGGATGTATATGTTTGTCGGTAATACCAAAGTTAATTACTCCACCTACAAGATATCCTGATCTGTGGCCTTTATTAATATCATTCTATTCGTTTGTACATTTTTTTTCATTTTTATTGTATTTTAATTATTGCCAATTTTTCACATATGCTACAGAATAAATTAAATATTAAAATCGTATGTGACAATTATTTTGTTGTATGAACGTAAATATAAATAGTTACACATATTCTTTCAAATAGAGTAATAATATAATTAATTTACTCATAACAAACATTTTTCTGTAATTTTAGTAATGTTTAATCAAGAAAGCCTGGTTTTATTGTAACAAATTTAATAGTTGAAATATTCAAAATTGTTACATAGACGTATTTATAATTCGATGTTCAATTTGGTGTGTAAAACTCTTATAGGATGAGTAACATTTTTGATTGATTACGCTTACACTATATAAAAGGCTATACTTGTTCGTATAATGTTGCAATGCCTTATTTGAACTAGTAATAATGTTCATTTCATTAATAACCTTTATGTTATTTCTAAAAAGAAAATCAATTAATGAAAAATTTTGTATTATATTGTTTTCTCTTGGATATAAATGCCAAAACACACACACACACAATATATATATATATATATATATATATATATGTATGGGTAATAAGTCTACATTAAATACAACGATGTAAGTATGTACGAAACGGTATTGAACAAATTTTAAATTTTATACATTGAATATTTTGTTTTTAATTATATTATTTCTTATTACTGAAGTTAAACAAAATAGTGTCTTTTCACTCTAACTTTATAAAAGTTCATGTAATTCGGTAGCTGTTAATGTGTTCAAAAGTATATATGTACTTGCTTAATTCTACCGTTTCAGTTGGTAATTTAAAATTACTATTTATTACTTCGGTCACAAACGATTTTATATTATATTATATACGTATATATCGGGAAATATCGTTAAGAAATGATGTATCTGTAAATATACGTTCATTTTTTGTGTCCATATTTTTCTTTTTGAAATAAAACATTTAAACTAACACATTTATTACTTACTATATTTTTTATGCGAGGATTAATAGTGAGAGAACGAAATTCAATTTAAATGAATAAAAAAAATAATTATTACTCTTAATGGGACTTTTCAAGGTAAGTAACTTTAATGAGTGTGAGTGACATTTGTATTCATTACGGCTGCAAAATATATTTTCCGCACTTTACTATTTTTCTATAAAAAAAAAACACATGCTTTACCTGAAACATTTATAATTGTTTTATATTAGTTTTTAACATGTAATAGTATATATAGTATGAATGTATGTTTCGTAAGAAATTTTTAATTTTTAGTTATTTTGTCTATTATTAATTTAATTAGGATGTGATAGACGATTCAGACGGTTGTGGGGCAAAATTTAGCGTGACAGTTGTGTCAGACATCTTCGAAGGAAAATCGCTTTTACAAAGACACAGGTATTTACATATTTGTTCTTCGCTTTACATAGAGTGTGTAATATTCTTTAGTTGTGATGTAGAGAGAACTAATATTTAATTATTATTATTATTTAATTAATAAATCGTTTCATAACACCGGCAATTGTTAAAATCTTGAATTCTATGAGATTGTAAAAGCAAAACATTGTTAGAAAATAATATCGTAATTTCATAGTTTTTGTAATACTATTATTAAAAAGGTTATCTATTTTATTGATTTTTCTTCGGATTGAAAAGTAGTTTGACTTTAACATGAGTTTGTGATTTCCATCGTATTTGCAACGATATATAAAGTATTTATTGTATGGTAGGTATTAACTCACGTCTTGCCTAGGGCTTACCTTCCTTGATCGATAGTGTTAACCTTTCTAAATGAAATTGTATTCAAATTAAATAACGATATATCGTTTAGCGGTAATTGACCACTTTGCTCTCGCGATAGAGTTGATTTTGAAGTCGTTGCTATGTATTGCATCTGGACGAAATAAACGCTAAATATGCAAAAAAGTTAATTATTTATGGCGAACGTAATGTCTCTACTTTATTTATAATTGCGCCCTTAATTACAACTTTATAATTAATAAACAAATATATATAAACAATTTTTCTCATTGTGTATTCGTAATAATTCGCTTGTAATTTAACTCCCATAATTAATCGAGTGTGAAATCACAAAAATTCTACTTAACGTTTACGTTGTATTCATAAAAAATCTGATTGGAAAAACGTAATAATTATAAACACCCGTTTTATCAGTTAATTAACTTTATGATATGGTTTTAATAAAGTGTAAATGATTAGATAAATTTTATAAATGATTATGAAGTTTTCATAACAAACTATTTTCCTTTGTTTAACTTTATATATATATATACGTATGTGTGTGCGTGTGGAATATATATATATATTCTGCTTACAGTCAATTGAAACAAACTTAGTTAAATAATGCTTTGTACTAATGTACTATCAACAAAACAGTCAAGAAATGTCCGAAATTAGTTAAATTAGTTTATATTTTATATCGTTTTAAATTTTATAAAAATCATAAAATAAAACTATTGTCAATGAATTTAATCGAAAAATTTTACTGTGTTCATTTGTTTTAATCATACATACTTTCATTCCATTATTGAAAATATACGAATATATTCTATATCGCGTTTGATAATAATAATAATATAGTTTTGAGTAGTAACAATGATTTGGAAAATGCCAATGCCGATATTCATTGATATTTATGGTAATTTGTTCAATAGTTAACGATCGATTGTCATTAAAATAATGTATCCATTTACTATTCATGATTATTCGGCATAATATTGTATGAATGCGCATGGATATAATTATGTGTAAGGAAAATGTTTTATTTTATATAAAGTAGATAATGAAGAAAAAACTAAATTTTCAACTAATAATTATTTTTACGGGCATAATAATTGATTACTGAGTTTTTTTATCTAGTTAGGTAGTGTGCAAAATGTTTGTTAACCTAAAAATATTAATAAATCTTTCACAAGTGTTGAATTTTTATTTATATATATATATATATATATATATATATATATATATATATATATAAACTATTTCCAATCATTATTTCGACTTCTTTACTAACTTTCTACATCTATCAGGAAATACTTATTCACTGTTAATATTGAAAAGGATCATTTATAAAATTCGGTAACTACCAACAAAAAATAAAGCACAATCCGGAGATTACGAAATAAATCATTTCTAATTCTATTCTTTATTATTAATTAATTGTTCTTTCACATATCTGTTTAGAAATTTCTTTTATGAATTCCACTATGTGCGTACGTGTATATATAATTCATATGTATATATTTTTTTAGGTTAGTAAACACGGCTTTGAAGGAAGAATTACCCAATATCCACGCTTTTTCTCAGAAAACTTTGACAGTAAAACAGTGGCAAGAACAAGGTGTAAACTGATATTTCGAACAATTAATTATAATTAATAAATTCAGTTATTTAGTTGAAATGAAATTCACAGTTTCGGCCCCGGGAAAAATTATCTTATTCGGCGAACACAGTGTTGTATTCGGCAAATCGGCCATTGCCGCGGCCATCGATAAACGTACGACAATAACGTTTGAACAACTTTGCGAATTTACCGATACTATTAGTACTACTACTACTACTACTACTACTAATACTAGTAATACTGTTACTAATTCCTCAAACGGTACAACTGAAATCGCATCTGAAGAACACTCCGAAGGCGAATGTGCCGATAATACGAACGATAATTGCGAAAAAATTTGTTTAGAATTAGTAAATTTTAATTATAAAAAAGAAATTCTTCTAAATACGATCATCGACAAACAGAAAGAAATTGTACCGGTTCATCCGCGACAATGTTTATCTTTGTCTACACCGGAATTCATCGATCACGCTCAACTCATTCGTACGGTTAATAATGACGTTAACGAATTGAACGACTCCCTAGAAATGCCGCAATTAACCGCTTTGACGGCCATATTTTATCTGTTACGCGGCATGTTTGCAGCGGCTAAATGTTCGCTTAAATATCCGCTGAAAATAACCGTTGCTTCAGATCTTAATTTAGGAGCGGGTACCGGTAGTTCGGCTTCTTTATCCGTCAGTTTGGTAGCTTCGTTTTTTCACTATATCGTCTTGTTAAGTGTTCGTAACGTCGTTGCTCGTCAGAGTTTACTGTACAAAAATTTTAGTGATCAGGTAATTAATAATCTTATATATTTGAACGAAAAATTCTTACACACACACACGCGCATATATATATATATGGAAATAGTGAGTTCCGATTCTGAATACACCAAATTCAATTTTTTTTCCATCGTCTTTTTCTAGATACTTATCTAAATGTACGTTAAAAATTTTAGCTCGATCATATTAACCGTTCGTCTTTTATAAGTTTAGATTTTTTTCCTTTACACTGTATATATGGTTGTTAAAAATATAATTAAATTTTTTTATTTCTAATACTATTTCGATTTATAGTAACACATGTTCAGGAAATATGTGTTAATCTATGAAAGAATTATTTTAAAGAAAACATCCTATCTAAAAATTCAGTTAAAAAATGGTGCTCTTATGAAATGAAATTGTACACGATTAAAATAGTCGTAGTTACGTATACCCAGAGAAGACGGATGATTTTAGTTGGTAACATTGCTACAACGCAAACCGCCTGCTCCACATTTAGTGAACAGAGATTCGTTTTTGTTCAGTTTCAGTTATCATGACATTCTATAACAAGAATGAGCGGCGTTTTGCGCGGAACGTTATTTTCGGTGTGAATCGATCACGATAGCGCAGAGTTTTAAAAAGAATTCAAAGTTACGTGCTTTTTTTTGTGGGAATATCTTGAGAGCCGCGTTTAACATGTCCACGATATCTGGAGTACCTAAAAAACTCGGAATTTTGAAGAAATTTCAAAAATTCAGCTTCCTGTAAATCTCGTTTATACTAAAACCATACAGGTACCCGATGACATCATTGCGATATGGCCAGTTGGGCCGCAATTAATAAGCACATACTCTGAAAAAGGGGAGCAGTTTTCCGGTATGAGGTTTAACAAAGGGGATTGGAACGGCTGCAATTTGACAAATATATGAAGACAACAACTGACATGTATACTTCGACTCTGAAAAGCAACACTACCGGTGTTTATTTTCCCCAGGTTGTTAATGGCACTAAATTATGAACAATTGGTCCTTAGTCTAGTGTAGCTCTTTAGTGATACCGTCTGTCACTGATTAATCAATACTATCGTAAATATCAAGAACAACAATTGAGAATAGCAACATGGAATGTTATAAGTTTATTTCGAAGTAAAACGTTTTGAAAATTTTTTGCAACAAGTCGACTGCATGGAATTTGACATAATAGGTATCGTGGCCAGGAAATGGTACACTAAAGAATGGACATCTATTCTTGAAATAACGCAAAACATGAGAAAGGAACTGGATTTTTTGTTCAAAACGAACTAATAGCGTACATTAAAGGTTTCGGACCTTTCTCGAACCGGATTCACTTCACAAATTTCAATTCAAATTACTATTATTAATTTTATACGATGCACCCAGTACTGAACCGCAATGTGAGTTAATAGAAAATTTGTATGACGATACTTAAACGATCCTAGGCTATACGAAATCTCAAGACATTACCATAATTGGTGACGTAAATGCCAAAATTGAAACAGGTAGAAAATCAGTTGATCCATTTGGGCTTGACACACTTAACAACCGTGGTGACTTGTTATATAATTTCTGCGAGAAGAATAATTTAATCATAAACACATGGTTCGATTTACCAAAGAGAAAACTTTATACCTGGTCATCTCCACATACGAATCCAACAGATAGGACTCGAAATCAAATAGATTATATTATGGTTGATGCAAGATATCGGAATGCTTTCAACAACAACCTACCCGGATGTGTACATCGGCTCAGACCATAATCTGCTAATAGGCATAAGATTACGATCAAAAAAAATATACCTAAAACATATATAAAAAAACAACGAGGTTTGCTAGGAAATTAAGGAAAAAGTCTATCGAGAAAATCCAGGCAAAATGAGCCAAAGTTATGTCAGAAGTGTGAAAAATAGATGAAAAAATTATTCGTACAGATAAACCAAAACAAAAGTAATTGTGGATGACTGAAGAAATGTTAACCTTAACGGAGTAACGCCGATGATTAAAACAAAATCTACAGAAATATAGGAATAAAAATAAGGAAATCGAGAAAAAGATAAGAGAAGCAAAGAACAACTTGATGAGGTAATAATGCGAAGAGATTGAGTCATTACAAAAACAACGCAATTCAGTGAGATGAAAAAGTTAAACAAATGACATACAAGCGCAAAAAAAAAAAATGCCATCGAATTAATATTCTCAGATAACAAATTTTTGGTGGAAACAGTTGAAAAAATCGACACCTGAGCATAGTATATTCGGAATATATATAAAATCACGAATCTGGCAATCAATTAAAAGAGAACAAGACGAATATGTTGAGATTTTAAGAGCAGAACTGCCCAAGTTATCGCTATGACGTAACCAAGGAAAATAACTGGTCCAGATAGAATTCCTGGAGATACTACTGAATTAAGGCAATATGAGAAAACTTACCAGAATATTCAGTAATGTATACAAAAGTGGAGAAGTTTCAAAATTTGAAAACAATCGCAGAAATAGTACAGATAGCCAGAGAACGTTGATTGTTTTGCCATTAATCGTCTACGCACAGAATTGTGTATGACACGAATAGTTTCAGTTCATTGTTCCTACGTACGTTTATATGTACATATTATATATCACTATATTTACAGTACGTTCAACGTTCGTGCACGTGTACGAAATATACATCTGCCATCATTACCATTTCTGTATTCCTACAAAGTATTACATTAGCTTCCTGCGTATCTACATTTTCATTTGTTCTTGTCTAACAATTAAAACAACAGGAAATAGCTACTCATTAGAGCATTTAAAAAAAAAAAAAAAAACAATTATACATTTTTTGGTTCCGCGTGTGTCCATCAGTAAACTGTGCGTAATTTACGTATATTTTTACACAAATGTATACGAACAGTAAATGAATTTAAACGTAAAAACAGAAATTTCGTTTTGTTAACGTTTAATTCGTTTCTTTGTAGGATTTGTTGATAATAAATAAATGGGCGTTGAATTTGGAACGTATATTTCACGGACAACCATCTGGTTTAGATAATTTTGTTGCTACGTACGGATCGATTGTAGAAACTAATTTAGGTACCGAAAACAAACGAGTTATGAACGTTATAAATTCTGGTGGAATGTTGAAAATCTTACTCATTCATAGCGGTAAGTTTTTGAAAATATACTTCTGAACGAGTACTGAATTTTAAAATGTGAACTTAAATATTTCCACGTACGTCGGACAATTTAAATTTCAACTCACGTCCCTAGGTTTATTATATAATATTACATTTTAGGTCGATGGACTCGTTAAAACAATTTAATGAGTGCGGTGATATAATGTAGAAATAGGAATAATTCTTCTGATTGTTCTATTGGGGGGGCCTTCGTGATAGTTCAAATCTTATCAACCCGTCGTACGCTACTTTAGGACTATTTTTTTTCCATTAATTTTCCGAAGTACTACTAGATGTTCTAACCAGTCTATATCGCGCACTATTCGTCCAGAACCCTCTTTTCTCCGTTCTTTAATCGATCTATTCGGGATATCCTCAGCATTCTTATGTTCACTCTTTAAAGGACGCATCCATCCATTCTGTCGAATTTGACCAACGTATGCGCAATAGAGAATATAATACTGTTTAATAAAATTTACTAATTCATTCATTCACAGCTTGTTAAATCCGACTATCTTGAAACGTTATGCAACGATGAAGGACGAAATCAATTTAATTATTAAACGAGAAGCTTACGTCCTTTCAAATTCTTCGTAATCTAGCAATTCCGCATGGAGTTCGAACAACTTTCCCTTTTTAACTTTTTTATTTAATCCTATTTTCTCAATTATTTCATTATCCCGATGATTTTCGTATTATCGTATAAATTCCTAATGTGGCATAGTGGATAAAATCATTTTAATCCGCACTTTACGGATTATAATTACTTCTCGCAATGCTTGAATAAAAATGCTTAAATTCGGGAAATATTATTTTATTCTGTCGAATTGTAGAATGAGATATATAGTCAGCATACACGCCTAAAATCGGCTCATTCACCCCAAACGACTAATTTTGTAAATTTAAATTAGATCATATTTAGGAAAATCTGACGTTTATCTGCGGCATATAATTTCTACCTTCGCATAACTTAATCTGACTTCCGTATTTTTAAATTGAAACCTCATTTTATTTCAATTATATTTGTGCATTAAATAACAGGCATCGCCAGAAGTACCATGCATATGGTCCGGAAAGTATCTGAATTACGAGAACGCAATCCTCACGTCACTCAGCATATATTATCCGCGATGGATATCATCGCTGCGGATGCTAATCGTGTTATTAAACAGATAGTATCTTTGCACATCGACAATCCGATCGATATTAATTCGTTGAACGATGAAATCTTACGTTTACAAGTACGTATGTTTAAAAAATGTGTATAAGTTTGTATATGCTAGGATTTCATTAATAATACTAATCATTTTATTTAAATTTATGCGTTCTATCTACCTTAACATTTTTATTTTTTTTTAAATGCTCGCAATCTGCCTATTTGAGGCAATAAGCGGCGAGGATAACTTTTAAAAATAAATGTATTTAATGGAGCGTATCCCCGTGGCACAGCTTATCTTATGACTGAACTATTTCCCAAATGGTACGCAAGCCCTAGGCGCAGTGTTATGGGATATGCTAGTTAATAATATTACGCCTTTTTAAGCGTACGAATCTGGACCGGTTTACTCTCAGGTTCTGGGCCAGGTGGTTAATGTGTTTGTCTAGCCGTTGCATGTATCGTTCCTTATGACTACTCATCACTTCTTTGATTGATGATACTTCCAAATCCTTTCGTATATCATCATTGCGCACGAACCATGGCGCACCGACGATGGAACGCAATATCCTATCTTCGGTTGACCATATCACATCGATATTCGAATTGCTAGTTGAACTCCAAAGTTCTATCCCGTAAGACCATATAGGTCTTAGGATCGCCTTATACAATAAGACTTTGCTTTCTATTGGAAGCTTGGATGTTTTTCCAGTTAACCAATACATACTACTAAATTTTATGTTAAGTTATTTTTTTTTTTTGAAATGTGTTTTCTCCACGTCAATTTATGATCCAAGTACACACCAAGGTATTTCACACTACCTGTGGTGGGGATTTCTACTCCATTGAGCGTTAATGCTGGATGATTCGTATAGTTATTTTTTCAGTGTGAACACAATATGCGAACATTTATTTTCGTTAACTTTAATCTTCCAATACGTGAACCTATTTTTCTAGTTCCTTTAGATGTCTCAGCAATCGGTTTGATGCTAACTCGATCTCACAGTCGGCAGATAATATAACAGTGTCATCAGCAAACATAACTGTAGTTGTTGTGACATTTAGCGGAAAATCCGAAGAGAATATTTGATAAAGTACCGACCCAAGTACACTACCTTGGGGGTACTCCTGCTCGAATAGGGTAGATGTTAGAAACTGACTCATTGACAATAACCTGAAAGTATCTTTCTGAGAGAAAAAATTTTATTCATAAGTAATAAGGAACCGGTAATTTGCGTTTTATTTTATAAAGTAGGCCATCGTGCCACACTTTATCGAACGCTTTTTCTATGTCCAGAAACACCGCGGAACAGAACTTCTTTTCTTCAAAGCTTCTGTGGATAATGATTGCCGAACATGAAGAATTTCAAATCATATCGCAATGAAGCTAATACATGCCAGAACACAATTGAAATATCTGTTAAAATTAATATGAAAATTATTTAAAATAACATTTAATTACAGCTTTCTATATTTCCCCCTTTTATCTATAATATGTGGCTGCTATATACAGTCAACAGTTAACTATCGGAATACGTTCTCGATCGTGTACCGTGTTCCTTATCCATTCACTATTAACCGTTACAAAGTAATATTCTTGATATCGCTAGAAGAAAGGAATTTATTAATTGGTTGTAAGTATGTTTACAATATTACATTACAAATATTCGGTAGTTTGCTTAAAAATCAATATAAAATTATGAATATAAGATAACGAATAATTTTGAATTAGAAATACTTGAAAGTAATAAAGATAAAACCTCGTGAACGTAAAATAAAAAAAAAATGTTTACACATATGGTACACGTATAAGCACAAAAATACTATATGTACATAATTAGTACGGAAATATACAATAACAATAGTGTATATATATATATATATATATATATATATATATATATATATATATAAATAATATAATATAATTATAATGGCATGTTTCAGTTGTCTATACTTGTGCTTTTTATATTTCAATCTTAAACGTTCGTAGTTATAATCGCCTGTCTCATTCGTAATAGGAATGCCAGATAATTTACAGGACTCGTAAATTTGTTTTTCAAAACCCAACTTGTATATATATATATAACAAGTGATCTTTTGTGTATATATATATATAACTTATGTCGATCCACTGTTGGATGTAATCAGTACGGTCGTTAGTCTTGTTGAGCTACTTGATTGCTAGCTATTTTACGTATATAATCTTCCACCTAGCATAGGGCGTATCAATACTCTGTTCTAGCCATATGCCCTCCCAATTACACTTCAGCTGTCGTACTCGTACTACAAACATGTATTACTTTTGTCTTTTGTCGAATCCAAGTGTTTCGTTTTTGATCCATTAGTTTGGGGCCTAACATCACTCATTTATTGTACACGCTGTGTGGTCACAAGTCTTCTGAGTATAGTCCTGGTGAAAATACACGTTTCCGTACCACACGTCAACACCAGCGGGATAAATTGGTTGTATACGTTCCTTTTTATGGAAATAGAGATCCGTTTATTCGTGACAATATGCCCAGTATTGCAACTGCAATCCATGAGAGGGATATTCATTCTCTGCATAGCGTTTTTATCCATGCTAATTACTTGACCTAAAAATATATGCTAGTATACTTCGTCCGATAACTATCCCCATCCAATAATGTACTTAATTCAGTGTGACTATTACTCATAATCTCGGTCTTTTTAATATTTATTTTCAGACCTGCTGCTTTAGAATACTATACACATCTCTGTCAATATTTTTTTGTAAATCGCTGCTGATAGAGCTGATCATCGGCATATAAAGATATGTGAATATTTTTAACAACCGGTAGATTATGCATATAGATTAAGAAGATTTTTGTAACGGAAAATCGTGTGTGTTTTTTATGAAAATATATTTAGATAAAAACCACGTGACATTAAAATCTATTATACATACATAACTATAACCACTTTTCATGTGGAATTTCGTTCCATAAATTTCCGGAGTTATAACCAAAAATAATTCCACATGATTAAAGTAGTTATAGTTATGTATGTAATAGATTCTAATGTCACGTGATTCGTATCTAAATATATTTTCATAAAAGAAAAAAAAACGAATAAAGTTCGGCCACCCGGGTACATTTTCGGAGTTATATTTTTTTCTGCCGAAGTTGATAGATAATCAATATTAAAATGAATAATTGAAGTGTTTCGTTATTGTACTACTGTTAATATGTATTTATTATTTTTCTTTTATCGGATCTCGTTAGAAGTCAATTCGAAATGATTAAAATGATTCATAGAACATTATTAAGATATATGATTTCTTTTATCTTCCGCAGGATCTGATCGACATCAATCAAGGCTTACTTGTTAGTTTGACGGTCTCGAATAAAGAATTAAACGATATTGTAGACATTACTGCTTCTTTTAAGTTGCATTCTAAAATAACAGGAGCCGGTGGCGGTGGATATGTGTACGCGTTTATCCCACCTTGGACGACCCCGGAAGTCGTAGCTGATTGCGTTAGAACTTTAAAAGAAAAAGGTTACGACGCTTTCGAGGTTAAATTAGGTTGTCCAGGAGTTACTCTTATTCGAAATAAATAATTTATACAAAAGTAATCTCTCTCTCTCTCTCTCTCTCTCTCTATATATATATATATATATATATATATATATATATATATATATATATAATATATATATATATATATAAATGTAAATATATATTAGGTTATTTTCGTAAGTTTTATTTTAAAATATATTCGCTTTTACAACAAGCGATTTTCTTTTACCGTTGCTGTTTCGTCGAATAAATTATAACGGAGTGCCGAACTAACATGTCTTAAAGATATTTTTTATAAAATGTACAAAACATTTTAAAAATAAAATTTACGAATGCGAGTCTATTCTTAATTGTATATAGTGTGTGTTGGAGTTTTTGCGATTTTGGAAAGATTTTATAATTGCAGTTTTTTTACATACGTCAAAAATTATATCTGTCTGGCTTGGTGATAACATATCGAACTAAAATATATGAAAAAAAAATAGCAATACGATATCGTAATTATTTACACTGTACAAGAAAGGTTTTTATTTTATTTATTTAGATGTATATCCGTATTTTAATTATTTAACTAATGTTATCCGATTTCAATCAAATTATCGTAAGAATGAAGAATATTATGTTATACGTTTAAATTCGTTGTTTTACTAAATGAATTTTTTATTTAAAATTGGAATATTTATAAACGTATAATTTATATTAAATTGTTTAAAAGCTGATACGCTTATTCGGAAATGTTATACACGCGTTATGTGCGAATAAATAGAAATTTCGAACATAACGAAGTTGATCGTACATTTAGATCGTTTTGAAATATTTAACGATATTTTATAGTCGATACAAATGTTTATTAATTTAAGATCTTTCTTATCAGATGACTTAATAATAATGAAATAAAATTCTAACCGGCGATTCTGAGGAAATTCAGACAAGTCATTTACTGAATTATAAGGTCTTTGGTGTAATTTAATCAATTTCATGAACGTGAATCGAAACGATATACAATATTGGTCCGAGAAAGTATAACGAACGAATAAATAAATTTTATTTAAAGCAATATCATATCGTGTGGATACATATAACGGATTAACGTATCGATATTTCCCTAATTTGAATGATAGACTCAATAATAATCACAATTTATTATTGGTCATGATAGTTTTTTCAAAAATATCTCAAGACGTTTTAGCATAACTGAAATAGAAAACTGTATAGGTGTAATTTTGCGGATAGGGTTTTCCATATTCTGAAAGGATGTAATTGCAGAGGGATAGTTTTAGATTGTAATGTAAAAGAAAAATTATAAAAGATTGTAGATGTTTATAATGGCGATAAACTTAATTCGATTGCCACATTATCATTACACGCTAGAATAGTTGGAAACGAAAAGCAAAACAACTATGTGTATTTTTAAATATGTTATATATATATATATACATATTTATTTTAAGAATTAATACGATCTTAAAAATACGTTTAAATAAGTAATACAATTATTACGACGGTATATACGCTTAAAACTAATGTGTTAAACATAAAGACGGGTGCAAAGACACTCCAGCGAGCAAGGCTTCTAACTGACATATCATAATATATAAATTAGCACTTAAAATGCTATATCAAGTCGTGCGGTTTCAGTCGTTTCAAACGGCGAATATCGAATTCGATGTCAAGCAACTTTTTCGTTTCAAGGTTGAGATGTCCATGCAATCATCGTTCGTGCATGTTTGCAATATCCTGTATTACTTCGCTTACACTTTTTACTGTGTGGTCGCGGTGAATGCCATCGTTGCGGGTAAAACGATAGGCATCTACGATTATTCGTAGGATTACGTTTTACCTAGTTTAAACGAGCTGCTGATTGGGGACTATTTCATATGTCCATATAGGCTTCATAATTTGTAAATCGTGTCCGCCGTTTGCAGCAAATACTGAGCGTTGAACGTCATCCTATTAGCCAGTATAGTGAATACATGATTTACTTGATTTGCCTGCACTTCATCTTTACATGCGGCTTCCACATAAGAGGAGAATCCAAGTGTATACCAAGATATTTTACAAGTTAGTTTGTGGAATAGACTGATATGCAATATAAGCCCGATGTGACAATTTATCATGACGCAAGGTGAATACGATGTGTTGTGATTTGATTTTGTTGAATATGATTTTCCAGCGTTGAGCCCAACTGATAACGCTATCTAGATGACGTTGAAGGTTCTCTGTTGCTTACTTCTGACTGCTACTCTTGGATAGGATGGCGATGTCATCGGCAAACGTAGCTGTAATTGTCTTATCATCAGTAGGCAAATCGTTGGGATATAGGATAGGTCCCAGGACACTACCCTGCGGAACTCGAGCCTGTATCGGGTGATACGATAATTTAGCGTCTCTCTGACAAGTATGATGTTAGCAATCGACATAGATTCCTTGGCAGAAGGTTACATATTTTAACGATAAGACGTTCGTGCCAGATTTTATCGAAAGCCTGTGTTGGGTCGAGGAAAATGGCCGAGCAAAATTGTTTATCTTCGAATGTTCGCTTTATAACTGCTGTTACCCGATGCAGATGCACCTGTTCGATTGTAGAATGTTGGTCCCTAAATCCAAACTGGTGGTTTGGGAGCTCCCATTCGTTTTAATACTACTTTTTCGTATAATTTTGAAATTGATGATAAAACAATATTGGGCGGTAAGACGTTACCTCATCTGCTGGTTTTCCTGACTTCTTGAGCATAATCACTTGCGCTGTTTTGAAACAGGTATATTTAATTCTGAAATTCTTTACAGTTATTTTTAACGCAATATTTCTAAATGTGAAGCAGAAAAGTAATATTCAAATAAATTTTTTATGCGTTTTTGTATATTGTATATATCTCAGGATAAATTCACTGATAACTTGCGATGACATATTCAGTTTTAGTCCCAAAAATCTCCGATATCCTATTGATGATATAGTGAAAACGGCATCCGAAGTGAAATATACGTGTACATTAAACTGAAATTATAAGAAAGCTAGACACATTAAAAATTTATTTAAATTTGAAAGGCCAGGTGACGAACATCTTAATGAGAGGTCGATAAATAATTTCCACATATGCTATAGATATATAGATCGAGAAAGCAACTTATACTAGGTGAAATAAAATAAATTAAACAACTTTTCTTTTTAATTCAAAATCGAGTTAGTTCTTTTTAGTAATCACAGGTTTTTTCTATAATTGTAAATCTAGTATAATCGTGATTCAACATAATCGAAAAATTTGACATCTGCATTGTTGTACGTTTATTACAAAGGACAAATTTCTCAAAAATAATTATAGCAAATCAATACGTATAGGATTTAATTATAGATATTCTATTAACAGACAAGATTATATAACTCTTGACAGTTTCCGGATATGTTTAATGGTATTTGTGAAGTCATTTTTATTTATTAAAATACAAAAATTACGCATAACGTACAAACACATATAATTTTGCAAACATTGTGATACGCGAATATTTTCCATGTAAACTGAAAGTTTGTAAAATCGTTTCGTTGTTAAAATAATAACAACAACCTAAATTTGTAAAATATGGAAGTACCCGGCACATAATTCATTTTTTAGTTTGGAATTAAAATTTTCTATTATGATTGGTGTAACTTTAAAGAAAAAAATAAAGGAATTTATATTCTAAAGTTACTTAAATGCTTATTGTAATCACTGGTTAAAATGATTTCAAAATAAATAAAATTATACTTGTTAATTAACCTTTAACTTGAAAAATGAATAAATATCATGAAATAAACAATTAATTAAACCACTGAGTATTTATGTATTTATTGATGTTGCTGAATTTATAAATAAATAAAATCGTATATAATGAGCTATATTTTATTAAAATTACAAGTACAGCTACAGGTGTGAAATGAAAGTTTCAAGATGAATATCTTCCGCAAGGAGTCTGTGGTGTTTACAATAATTTGGGAATGTTGTGTGTGGCGTCAATATTATAATGCAGTGTGAGTAGTTTGATTCCTCATTTTCTGAAGCGATGTGAAGTGTGAAGTGGTTTCTGAATATGTGTTTTACAATATGTAATATTCTTTCAAATTTGAAGAAGGTACGTTTTTTAAATTTGTTTTCAAAGTTTTCAATGTTTATTGAGGCAACGTAATTAAATAACACTTATTTTGAAGATGGATTAATTATATTACTTTAATGGACTTTTACCTGATGCATTTAACTAAACTTATGTATAACACATAAACTAGAAATCATTTCTATGCATGTACGGTAATTTTGATTCTCAGTTTAGCAATATTCTTGACGTGTTGAAATTACAGGAAACGAAATGTTAATCACGATGGTACTTTGATAGATGAGTACAATGCTTTATTAAGTATGGATCCTTTATTTTTATACTCGCGTCCTCACCTGCAACTGCAGACGCATCAAGTAAATAACTGTTCCCCTAAAATTAGCACAAGTCCTATTTTTGTGAGTATTTTCACTCTTACATTTATTCATATATAAATGCAAAATTAATACATATGGTTATGATAAAATTTATAAATGTGATATTTGTTTTGTGATGTGTAGTTATTGGTACATACTTCATGTTTCATTGCCCTAGAAAAATAGATGTCTTAACTAATTTCTAACTATGATAAATGTTTAGCGGATTTTATTTAAAATTTTGTATTAATAAAACTTTATTTATATTATATACAGAATAGCCCTAAAGAAGAACCAGATGACACCTTCAGTATTATAACTCCACTGGCAAATAACTTCCCAAGGTTAAGCTTGAATGTTTCTCCGCAAGTAAGATTGGCAAAATTTATATTTATATCCTTACGTAAGAATTAAAAAATAAATCATTACATAATTTATTCAGTTATATATATGCATGTATAGATATTTGTAATGATGGAAACTGACATCAACATTATCTTATTAAATATATCCCTAATTTTAATAGAAAACGCTGGTATATTTAGTATAGATAATTTAATTTTTTTTTTAATCAGAATTCTAATACATTTTTTTCTTTTGGTTATTTATAACATTCATTTTTAAGCAGTTTTTATAGCGAATATTACAAATCAAACAAACAATTAAATACGAACGTTAAAAAATCTGATATTTATTAGTACGACATCGATTTTTACCTTATGATGGTTTTTAATATTATGTAAAAGATAGAATTTTATCTATTTTCAGGAATAATAAATCAGTAAATTAAATTTGTGAAATAATGTTTTCATTCGCGTGTATTGTTTATGTATTCATCGATAGCTATTAACTATTGCAAAGTATTAAAACCATTTTGTATGTAATCGATTTTCAAAATGCACATAACATTTTTAAACAAAGATTGTACTTTTTTTTTTTACTAAGCTGTTGTTTCACTCCTAAATCAAAGTCATACTTTTACTACAAATTATAAAACATGTAATATAATTTTATTTATATCGTCAAAAGAAAGTATCGTTGATGATGAATAAATATTATATATTATTTCACGTTTCTTACTCGTGACTTTTTTAAACAACGTACGCGATAAATTAAAATTTCCACGTAAAATTGTATCCAAATTCTCGATGAATAAGTTGTCTTGTTTTTATTGTTATTTATATTGTTTAATTTTCTTTCGGGACATTTCTGCTTGTCATTTCATTTGTGTATGCATTGTTGTGATTTACTAATGTAAACATGATTTTTACGTTGCTAAAGTAATGTTTACACACAACGTGTAATCTTTACACGATATACATTTATGTGGTTTTTTTTTAGGCTAATAAAAGTTAATTTTTACCATGTAATTTTCTTTCCCTTGCGCACATATATATTATAATCTCACGTTTAATTTTTGAAATTAATGGTTATTTAATAATACTGAATAGGGAGTACATTATTCTTTTTTCAATGATTTCATCGAGCAGATATTTTAATAATGCAGAACAAAATTAACTGTAAATAATTATCCTTTTCATCAAAAATCAATGTTTTTATACGAAACTATTTGTATAAGAAAGTATTACAAATAAAATACTTATTTTTTTATGTCTGTTATTCTGTATTGCTTATTAATACCGACTGTTCACGTTTAAAAGATGTCCCCAAATATTTTATGATATATTACCGATTGATGTGGGTTACATGTTAAAACTTTTCAAATATAAAGAAATAACGGAAAAACAAAATGCTTATACGCAGAAGAAAACTTATTTTTAATTTTACAAATGGAATATTGAAAAAAGTTTCATTTTTAAGCTTACAAAAGAAATATTTGAACAAAAATGTTACAAGGTATAATTTACACCGTGCTCATTTTTTACTTATAATTTATTTCAATAATCGCATTTTCCATGTAAATAAAATCATATAATTAGCCAGGTTAATAATTGTAATAAACTTATTTCAATAATCGAACTGCTCATGTAAATAAATTTGTATCATAATTAGCAAAGTAAATAATTGCAATAAACTTTTAAAAAACGTAAAAATAAATGATAATATATCCAATAATTTATACGGTTGTTCTGAGCATCATAAAATCTCGAATCATGAAATCTCGTCCTCTGTAATAAGGGATCCTACACGAATTTGTCAACTTACTAGCCGTCTTCTAACTTTCTCGTCGATGATCATTACTTGAGTTTTTTTTTCCTATTCAATAGGTATACTTTTTCCATTTTTAAAAAAATTTGTCAATTTACAAATAGCTCTGTAGATTACTTAGTAAATTTGATATTTATGTATAAAATATCTCTTTATTGAGCATACATCTGAACATAAAATAGCTATTTCATCGCTAAAAGTAGCGATTTTAACGTCAGTCGGAGTCGGGATATCAGCAGTGGATATGAGGTACAATAGCGGTTCCAACACACTACCATGAGATATGCATGCTTTTATTGGATGCATTTGTGATTCTTTCATACCTAACTTTCTAAACACAGACGTAAAAAAACATATTTCACACATTTAAATATATCCCGTGTTAAATTCCACATATTGTACACACCGAGTTTTTACAAACTTCTGAAAGTAGAAGAAAACATTTTTCTTAGTAGAGTGTATAGAGTGTTAGTAATTTATATTGAGTAGATAAATTTGTATAACGATGGCGGAAAGCTAAGTAATTTTTTAAATTTAGAATTCTTATTTTCATATTCAATACAATTTAGAAAAATCAGTATGTATTTATACAAAAACGTCACCGTGTGGGAAAATAATTATTGATCATCAGTATCACTGTCTAAGTCCATTTCCTACTTGTATGATGTGTGTACTTCAGTTATTTGAGAATATTTTTGGTTTGATTTTTATTAAGAGAAAATTAACATTTATATATTTTTAATGTAATGACATACTTATTTCTTAGCAGGATGCTGTGCCCACTCCTCGTTACTGCTTCCCGCCGTTAATGCCTTTTCCTGCCGAAGAACTTCCTTCTTATCTTCCTACACCTCAACAAATGGTGCCCATTAACGCTGCGCAGTCAAAATCATTGCATTTTTCGAATGTGTTTTCTGAAAATGAGGAGAAAAATCCATGTACCTATACGGTATGAAGCTTGATTTGAAAATAATATTGTATGACTTTTTAAAAATATTTAACATGTAAAATATAATATGCATGTACGCTGTAACCATAATATGAAAATGTATTTGGTATATATATGTAAGGCTGTATTCTGTCATCACTGTTGTACAACCTCTATGGAGAATACATCATGCGCAAGTTTTTGTAGACTCATGACAGTAGGTTTTAAGATATCTAATCTCAGTTATGCAGACGACACAACGCTCATAACTAATAGCTTAAGTGGTATGACGCAAACCATAATTAGTCTTTAAAAATACAGTACAGTATAATAATTAACAAAGATGAGACGAAAATCATGGTTGTCGATAGACAGAACAGTAATTCGACGGATTTACGTGATGTTAACAATGTGGAAATTGTGAAACAATATGAATATCTAGGTTCGGTAGTGAAAAATCGAGGGGCTCTGAGTAGAAATTATACATAGAGCAAGGATAACAAAAAGCGTTATGGTGCGTTTAAAACGTATATGGGTTGATGACACAATATGGAAGAAAGTATATGGGTTGATGCCGCAATATGGAAGAAAGTGAAAATAAAACTAGTCAATAGTCTCGTCTTGTAGGTGTTTCTCTACGGCACAGAAACGTGGACATTGCGGAAATGTGTTCGACAAAAGATAAATGAGCTGGAAATGTATTGTTGGAGGCGGATGCTAAGAACTCCGTGGACCGTCAAGAAAACGCACTACTCGATATTACGAGAAGTTGTCGCAACAAACAGAAGTTTATTCTCGCTAGTAATCAGAAGAATACTAACATACTTCGGTCATATAATAAGAATAGATGAATTCTTGAAGGAATAGTAGAAGGAAAAAGATTACTCGGTTGCGTTCCTACAAGATGGTCAGACATGGTAAGGATTGCCGTAGTAGGAAGTTTCGTAGAATATATTCGGATAGTTCATCACAGAGATTCATGGCGGCATCTTGTACAGCAAATGAATTTTTCTTAATCACGGTATCTCCACGAGAGATTTACGATTCGCAGATATATATATTGTTGTTGTTATCGTTACACCTGTAGTTTTATTTTTAATTCTTCAATATTTCATGTTTTACATTAATGTTACTAATTTATCTCGTGTATGTTTTCCTTGATCGTAATTGTACTTGAATAACATATTTCAACATTAATAATCGATTTTGTGTATCAAGTTATTATAGTTGATTCTCATTTTACAATAAAATGTTCTTATATATCTAAAACTTTTTTTCTTTCAAAAGTTTTAATTAATCCTCTAATGGTACTTGGTTGAATTGTATAATTTGGATACTTTTTTACTATCTTGGGTTTAGTGATCATTAGTTTAAGAATTTTACTTAGTAGCTTGATTATTTTTAATTGATAATAGATAAATATTAAAAACTTGTTCGATATTTGATGTTACTTTTTTCGATTTGAAGATTAACACACACACACATATATATATATATATATATATATGTGTGTGTGTGTGTGTGTTAATATATATATATATATATATATATATATATATATATATATATATATATATTATTTTTTTATAAATTAAGATATAATCTCAACCTACTAAGTTAAATAAGCATCAAATTTAACAAACTGCCACATATATAAAGTACAATTTTGTGTTTACATTCGATTTAACAATCTTTAATTAATACTAAAATTATTTACATTCTTTCACATTTTTGATCAGTTTTTATATAATTCCAAAATAAATTTAATTTACTTTTACAAATATTTTGCTTTTAATTAATTATTACTCAATATTAAACGATCTATTCGTAACATTCTTATGTTTCAATTGTTTAAATTATACGAACTTATTACTTTCAGGGTTCTCCTCTCACTAATGGCGGATTTTTGTCGCCTATACAGAACGATATATCAAATGTAGATATTAAAGCATTTGACAATATACCTACTTTTATTCCAGCGCGAGAAAAACAAAAACTATCAAATGCTAAAGTCCAAGTACGTACGAAAGCTGTTTAGCAAAAATAAATGTGTATTATTTTATATAAAACATAATTATACGATAAATGCTATTTTTACACAATTTAAACAACCAGCTTTATTAATATCTCGCATTTGTTGTTTTTAATCATCATTATAAGTGCTCAATGTAATGACGTTAGCAGGTATATATAATCACTGAAGGAATCGTTACTTAACATATTTTTTTTGAGATATTACCATATTATAAAATAATTATCCGTAAATATTTCAATCTTATACTTATACATATATTCTATAGTTTTACTATTTAAAAACAAAAATGTATTAATCGTAATATGTACGTAACAATAGGCGGATCGTGATCAAAGTGTCTTCTTCTTTACATGCCACCCGATTCGGGTATTGCTTAGTCACCATGCATGAACTCCACTATCTGATTAAAGGCGTTGCGATCTCATGACGCTCTGATTAGTGAATTCCAGTCCATATTTTGATGTTGTCAAACCAAGAGATCCTTGTTCTTCCCGGTTTTCTTCTCCCATTGACCATTCCCATTAATATTGTCTGTAAAAGGTGGTATTTCGATCCTCGTATTAGGTGTCCCAAAAACGCAGTTTTTCGCCTTTTATTATAGTCATTAGTATCCGGCCAGTTCACGTCAGTTTTAACACTTCTTCGTTCTTGGTTTTACTTGTCCACGGAATTTTCCATACTCTTCTGTAACCCCACATTTCGAACGACAACATCATATTTTCTTTTAATGTCTCAAGTTTCACATCCATACAAAAGTACTTATCACACGTAAACAACCTAGAACCTTCTTTTTGATATCTAAGCTTAATTTTCGGTTACAAAGCACGTGTTTGAATTTCTTGAACATGTCCCGGGCCATTTCAATTCAAGCTCGTAATGTGTTCCGTACTAAACGTACATATTACAAACTTAAATTTTTCAACATCATTTTCGTCTGTCTTATACTCTACAAAAATATTATAAAGTGATGATTTCGCAATTCCTACATCAGAGAGATGGAACCAGTTCCCGAATAAAAAAATCAACTGATTACATTTCATACTTGATAAAGATTACACCGTTTTAATTATGTTCATGTACATGTATATCGCAGCCAAATTATTCATTTTTCTTAAGTTAAAACAAATATCGAATCCTTTATAACAATTAATGTTATTATTTAGACATGTTGAAATATGTAAATAATACTTCACAGAATTTCCCAACTTGATCAACTACGCAATTTATGAAACAATGTTTATTAGGTCCGTCAAAAAAAATAAACTTTTGAAAGAAAGTCGCGAGTATCTTATCAATTCGTAGTGCATCTATATATTTTCATTATTTTTTTTGTTTCTAAATATGTTTTCCTATATCAAAGTCTAACAAAAATTTAAAAACAATATATAACTAGAAAAATTAATTACTCGCATAATTAATTATATATATTAAATTATTCTAAATTTGAGTCATTTCTGAGGATTCTGCATTCAAAATCTTCATTAATTCGATTAATGTAAAGTATAAAAAATATAGCATATATATATATATATATATATATATATATATATATATATATATGAAATGCATGAAAATATTTTTGGAATATTAATATCGATGATTTATTAATTCTATTTGGCGCTAAATTAATGTTTTGTTATTTTAATTTTCAAATTTGAATTTTAACAAGTAAAATGCCTAATGAAAAGTGAACGTTAACTTATTTACAGAACGGCTACTCCATGAATTGTAGGAAATATCAACAAGAATTATATAAACCGACTAGTGAGCTCTTCATATCAAAAATTGAAATCTAAACCTAAGTAAATAATGCAATAAAATTCAAATCATCTATTTCAAAATTAATCAAAACGATTTCTCTAGATTTTTTTGTGGTAACACTGATGTAGTAGTTTACTTTTAAAAAAAAAGATAACAAATACGAATATAAAACGATTAAGTATTTATTACAGGATTTGTCGGTCGCAGTTCCGGAATTTGTTCCAAGGAGTGTTGCTAAAAGCGACGACGATAATGCGCCGATATTTAAACCGATTGCGAATACTGTCAACTTACTGAATTCGGACGAGTCTTCCTTTATGCAGTCGACAGATAATGCTGACGTCGAAAGTAATGTTACACGAAATGAAATGGCAACCTATCAGGTGATACTAATAAGATTCTAATTAATATGTTCTTTTTCTTTCGTGCATATCCGATTAGCCCTTTCAGACCTATTATTGAGTAATGTAAATTCTACACACTTTTTAATGGTGACTCGGGTTACTGTGAATGAATATTAAGTAAGCATATTGTCCCATTGGAAAAATAGTTCCATATCTTTTGTTTAACACGTGGTGATTATTATTTGGAAAAGTTGTTTTGTTAGAATCTCGTTTTTACTTGATCTCACTGATATACTCGCCCTAACTAATCACATAGAAGTCGTCATCTAACCAGTTTGTCGCGATGTTAGCTACATTTATATGTTGTGGAATGTTATTCTTTATGTTCTATTTCATTGCGTGTTGATATTATTTTCGTTCTACATGTATGTTCCTTGATAAAAGAAGAAGTTTGATTTGACTAATTCAGGCGAGATAGCAGTAGTTATAGGATATTACCTGGCTATGGGATATAATAAGTTACCTGCTTCGATTACTGGTCAATAAATCAATCTTTAGGAATTACAAAAGTGAAGTTAACTAGATCAAGACATCGATTTTTGCATATAAATTTAAACATGTGTTTTAATAGTTCTAACAAGTCAATAGACGCTTTTAAACATACAACATGAGGTCTGAAAGTACTTATCGAAGTATTGATAAAGCTATGACTAAGTTTGAAATACATAGTTCATTGGAACAGCATATGCTGATGAAAACTATAAAACGGGCATAAAAATCTGGACAATTCTATTATCGGATATTATTATGATTTTCATATATGTAGTGGAAATTACGTTGGAGTTGTGGTGGGTGAAAAGGAAATACGCAAGCTAACGGGCACAATTGAACAATTGAAAGACCATCAAATTCATCTAGACTGTAGTCAAATGTGCGTGAGGAGATCGTACTAGAAGTCTCGGTATGTGTTCGATGTAGTAAAAATAGGAAAGACACTCCCTGCAAAACAATATGCATTTAATGTAATGTGCCTTCATGTAAAAATTGTTTTGCAAACTATCATATCGTTTTTATGCAACAATTTTATTTTTGCGTTTGTTCTACATATATTTTTTTCGATGATTTATTACATCTTTCACAAATCACAAAAAATAAAATGTGTCGAGTAGTTTTGTTATTATTATGAAATATAATGGTGTATTTGGAAGAATCTAAATCGGGTGGGACATTTTTATCCCGGCGGTAATACCTGGGGTGGGACGTATAACCCCAAGCACCTGGTTTCCAAGTTTTTTATAATTATCCTCATGATTATTACAAAGTGTTAATTAATTGTAAAAAAAATCTAAAAAAAAAAATCCAAAAAGTCGGTCTGAAAGGGTACGGATGTATGCGATGATATTGGTTATTATATTTTTATCTTCTGCTGCTCCGAATAGTTTTGTAACGTGGTCTTATTCTCTTCTTCCCATTATATCTTTTCTTGTAGTAATTCATATATTTTCCCATTCGTTATTATACGTACTAAATATTCAATTTTCCCTATTTCACCGTATTCAAGATTTCAAGTTCTTTGTTCAGTTTTAATATTTTTTTGTTAGTTCGTTAAAATTTCGAACATACGACAATATAGTCTCATCTGAAACTGGTTAATCCTTTAATGTCCACGATTCCGTTCCATTAATAGTATAAAAATATATAACATTAAGTAATTTCATTTTTGTGTTCACATTTAGATCTTTACACGCGAATATGGATCTCATTCTATAAAATGTCTTGCTTTCCTTATACTACTTTTTATTTCTTAAAATCAGTCACATTTGTGTATGATGATTAACTTTTCTATATGTTCGTTCTCTATGATGAATCGACTTTATGGTGTGAAGTTTTTGCTAATTTATATATATATATATATATATATATATATATATATATATATATATATATATATATATATTTGGTTTTGTTGAAATACAGATCCTGACTGAATTTATAGCTTCTTTTTTTATTTATTATCAGAAAGTGTGTCTGCAGTGCTTTGTTTGTGATACATATTTTTAATTGAAAAATTAATTAAAATAAAAATACTTTGTTCCTTATCATTTCACCAATTACTATACGCGCGTATAAATATTTGATCCATTTTCCATTATAAACGTTAAATTATAATCACGCGTACATGCTGGTATAATCTTGTATACATACTTTATGTCATTTTGATCTGATTTTTTCTATTATTAACATGTAAAAAAATACATTTTTATATGTTCCAATATATAGAGAGATACCATTTACTACCTTTTAAAACTTTAAATTATAATTTCTGCCCTATTTATGATATCAGTGTGAAACAAAGCTTAGATCGAATTCGATAATATAGGCTATAAGCTGTGCGAATTTCATCATTATTGCTTTAATAGTTTTTGAGTTAAATCGGGACAGAGAGACAACAATTTTGAAAAATAGATTTTCTCTTTATGCGTGATAAAAATAGCCCAATGCGGTGATTATAATGAAAATATTCGCAAATCACAGACAGACACTACAGTTTTATTATATATATATATATGTGTGTGTGTTTTAATATTATTACTTAATTCTTTAGTTGATTTTTTATGTTTCTTCCGCAATATTTTATTTAATGTTTATTTATTGTTGTTTGATTTATAACAATAGATATCGGTTGCGAATAAAATGAAATAATTAAATTCAACTTTTAAGCGATAATTCTCCCTTTGTTGTTCGAGTGAAGAATAACTTAGTCGGAAATTACTTCATTTACGTTTGTAACATTCCGATACGAGTAATGTTTGGTTATTATATCATTATTATTATTTCGTAATACTAAAATTCGGGCGACTTTTTTTACTTTTTTTTTCTCACCCTTTCAGTTATCCATTATTAATAATTTTCGACGTGGGATTATAAATTTTTACTTTTAAAACATGACTCGCGCAGGTGAAAATATAAAATAATATTTTGCTTTCGATATCGCTTTTTAGACGAGTAGACAATTTTTAATGTGTTGTATAAATATTTTTAGAATTAAAATATTGTACTTCGACCGAATTTTGTTATGAAAATATACGATTTTGTAAGGAACACTATGACTGAAAGTGTTAACAATATATTGAAATACGGCTCGCATAGATGATTGATGGACGATTTTTTTTCAACTGTTAATTATTTCAATTTATCCACTCGTTATCCGAGTATAGAATACTATCCACTATTTATGGGTCCTATGGTGGCTAATTAAACCGATTTTCTCAGCACGTTCCATTCCGCATGCATCACATGTAAACGCACCAGTATTAATGGAATCGATTCCAGTCATTTCGAGTAAGCCTTTTACGTCATTTCCTTTTCCTTTCCTGCGCAGCTCAAGCGTTTTAATCCGCTTTCTGTAGATCATTTTATACCGCTTGAAGTTTTTCAATCGCTGCTAGTTTCTCCCATTTCTTGAGATTATTTCGCATTCCTTCAATGTAGTCCTTGTATCACCAACAAGGACGCTCAATACGACGTTTGTCAACAAGAAGCTGACTGTAAATGAATTTTTCGGAAGTCTATCATCGTTCATACTTGCATATCACTCTCTATGCGTGCATATAATTTCTCGAGCATCCATTATGAGTGCATATTTTCGTACTTTTATTTAGTTGTATAGCTTCATTAAACTTGTTCCGTAATTTGCCGGTGAGGATGTAACAAGATTTCAACGCTATGCCAACTCTAATGCAAACGCTTGCTACCAGGAGCATTGCTGTGCCATAACAACACGTTGTCACCTGCAGGCTCATAAAGATTTCTATCGCCAAGTAATCTGATTTCGCTAACGGCTGCAATATCAATGTCATATCTGAGTAACTCTTTCGCTAAAAGAGACGTTCTCCTTTGTGGTGCGTTGTCGCTATCCGTTAAAGTCCATATGTTCCAGCTTCCAAATTTAAGTATTAGTTCATTCTTGTTCTTACCGCATGATTTGGGTTTCCGTCAGCCGCGGCACGCTGACCAATGTAATTGGAGTAGCGGATGTTTAGGACGCCTTTTTTTTTTGCCCTCTCGACGATTGCCGCGTGCAGTGGGGATCCTGAGCAGGCCTGCCAAGTCTCATATACGGCCGCCATATTCAACTTCTACTACATTCCAGTTGAAAACGACCATATAAGCCATGCCGCCTGCCGTGCAAGTTGCAGCCAGTAGCTTGCAGCCGACTAGGCCTATTACCACCGCCACAAACATCGCCATAATAGTTCTTTAAAGGAGAGTGAGTTCAGAATGTGATTAGTATATCTACTGGTCATTCCATTATCCACCACCCAGCTCCGGCCTGGAAGGTACATAGTACCCCCTGGTGGGGTTATATATATATATATATATATATATATATATAATTATTAATAATTGTTTTTATTTTATTCTCGTTATAATGTATATATATATAAATATATTACTTAAAAGGAAAACGTGAATGGAACGACGTACTTTTATGCAGCACCTCTACCTACGGCGGCGCCTCTACCGTCTAATCTAGTTATAGGCACGTCAATAACGCATCATACGTCGAATACAATATCGATAACATCGTCCGGCACGTACCCGTCGTCTTTTACACGGCCGATTGATGTACCGTTTAAACGGATCCCTAACGAAAGGGTAATCCCTTATTTTATACCAGCGGGACCGCCGCAAGGTCTTATATTCGGTCAACCGGTTTACGGACGTAGGTTTCGTTTATTATTCAATATACCGATCGTCGCAATAAATTTGTAATTCGTATAATTATTATAATCGTTATCGAATCGAGGTGTTAATACAGTGATAATGAACGAAAAATGTCGCAACATTAACGATTTCATTTGTACGATTACCACATATGTGAGCAGAATGATATTATTAAAAAAATAAAATAAAAAAAAATCCGGGGGATTTTCAGATATTTCATGTTTCATTAAGGGCTTTTCTCTTGTCGCTGGCCAACCGTGTTCTTCCATTTCTTTCTGTTGCCTCTTAATACATCATCTGCTTCTTTTTATTCGATTCATCCGTGGTGTCTTAAGTCTTCCCTGTTTTCTTCTTCCAATGTTCCCTCGATTACGACAAGCATAAAGGTTTTATAGCTCAGTATGTATCCTAGACGCCTTCGTTGTGAATCGTATAGTAATATACTCCGTATGTATGATTCGAATAATTTTTTCCTTAGTTCTGTTTTAATTCCATTATCAAATACATTTTTTCTTTTCAGTATTGCAAATACATGTTTTTACTTTTACGTCGCTTGTTCCTGTATTCGTTATTATACTTCCTAAATATTCGAATCATTCTACTTGGTCTGAAGTTTTATTATCTAACGTTATCTGTATTTTCTTTTCATTGTTTGTCGCACTAGAATTTTAGTTTTACTTTTATGTTTAAGTTTATTCGCTCGAAATTTTTTCGTAATGTTGAAATAGTTCACTTAGTGCAAAGTCAATTTTGTTATTGTTTTTATCATCGTGTCTACGAGTTATGAAGTTTTATATTGTTTATTTTCAATTCCTTTTTATTAAATAGATATACATCCGTTATGACATTAAAATATTAAATAATAAATATAATTACTGATAGAAATCTACGCTGTTTTAATCACAATAAAACAACACGTAATACTGATATTCGATGTTGTAATTATTGTTCATTGTCTGCAATTAATGTCTGTGAATCTTATACGATGCATTTGTTCACCATTTATTTTTACACTTGTAGTTTCTTCTTTCATTTGCCGTACTTGTTACCGAGTTAAAAAGTGTAGACGATAATAGACATACTTGTCTTATTCCTCTTTGTATTTTCACATTTTCTTTAGAATTACCGACTCTTGTTTCTGCGATTGTCGTTCGTATAATTCCAATATTATTTCCCTATTCTTGTAATCTAATCCTATTTCCTCTAATTTTGCGAAGAGTACATTCCATGTTACATAATCAAACGCCTTTTCTGTATCTATGAATGCTATACATAATTCTTTTAAACTTATATTTCCTTTTCAATGATTAATTTTGATGCCAATATTGCTTCCAGAGTTTTTTTTTCTATTCTAAATCCAAACTGATCATTGCTTAATTATTTCCGTATACTTTGTCCATATCATTTTTATTATTTTTTTTATTATAATTTTTGGTACGTGTGTTATCAAACTTATCGTTCTATATTTCTTCGTGTTTTTTTTTTTTGTAGTGTCACTATTTCCGTGTTTTCAAAGTCTAGGCAATTTACCCTGATCGTAACACAAAATAAATAATTCCTCTATAATATCTTCCCTTTATAATAATTCACTAGGTACATTATCCAAACGGGGTGTTTTTTTCTTCGTCAGTTTCAGTACTAATTTAAATTCTTTTATTATTTGGGGTTTTTTATCATCATCATTTTTTCTTTTAATTGTCATTATTTCATTTATGTTCTCTTCCAGTTCAGATATTAGCCAAGGTTTTTTTTTTTTTTAATAATGCAAGCAATCCTGGCAGTAGCAGAGAATGACATTTATGATTGGATTAAAAATTGGAATATTAAATTAAACGATAATCAGTGCATGTGAACTTCACTAATAAGCGTATTACATG